>CM037857.1:44635082-45235082 GCA_021292105.1 Anadara kagoshimensis
TCTAAAGTAGGGGTTTATAATCAGTGTGCGCAATCACTTTATTTATTATATACCAGTGCCCGTCTAAAGTAGGGTTTATAATCAGTGTGCGCAATCACTATTTATATACCAGTGCCCGTCCAGAGTAGGGGGTTTATAATCAGTGTGCGCAATTAATATTTATATACCAGTGCCCGTCCAGAGTAGGGGTTTATAATCAGTGTGCGCATTACTATTTTATACCAGTGCTCGTCCAGAGTAGGGGGTTTATAATCACTGTGCGCAATCACTATTTATAAACCAGTGCCCGTCCAGAGTAGGGGGTTATAATCAGTGTGCGCAATCAAATTTATATACCAGTGCCCGTCCAGAGTAGGGGTTTATAATCAGTGTGCGCAATCAATATTTATATACCAGTGCCCGTCCAGAGTAGGGGGTTATAATCAGTGTGCGCAATCACTATTTATATACCAGTGCTCGTCCAGAGTAGGGGGTTTATAATCAGTGTGCGCATCACTATTTATATACCAGTGCCCGTCCGAGTAGGAAGTTTTAATCAGTGTGCGCAATCACTATTTATATACCAGTGCCTCTCTAAGTAGGGGTTTGTAATCAGTGTGCGCAATCACTATTTATATACCAGTGCCCGTCCAGAGTAGGAAGTTTTAATCAGTGTGCGCAATCACTATTTATATACCAGTGCCTGTCAAAGTAGGGGTTTATAATCAGTGTGCGCAATCACTATTTATATACCAGTGCCCGTCGAGAGTAGGGGGTTTATAATCATGTGCGCAATCACTATTTATTACCAGTGCCCGTCCAGAGTAGGGGGTTTATAATCAGTGTGCGCAATCACTATTTATATACCAGTGCCCGTCTAAAGTAGGGGTTATAATCAGTGTGCGCAATCACTATTTATATACCAGTGCCCGTCTAAAGTAGGGAGTTATAATCATGTGCGCAATCACTATTATATACCAGTGCCCGTCTAGGTAGGGGGTTATAATCAGTATGCGCTATCACTATTATATACCAGTGCCGTCCAGAGTAGGGGGTTATAATCAGTGTGCGCAATCACTATTTATATACCAGTGCCCGTCTAAAGTAGGGGGTTATAGTCAGTGTGCGCAATCACTATTTATAACCAGTGCCCGTCTAACGTAGGGGGTTATGATAATTTGGCGCAATCACTATTATATACCGTGCCCGTTCAGAGTAAGGGGTTTATAATCATTCCGCGCAATCACTATTTATATACCAGTGCCCGTTCAGATAGGGTTTTATAATCAGTGTGCGCAATCACTATTTATATACCAGTGCCCTCTAAATAGGGTTTATAATCAGTGTGTTCAATCACTATTTATATACCAGTGTCCGTCTAAGTAGGGGTTATAATCATGTGCGCAATCACTATTTATAGACAGTGCCCGTTCAGAGAGGGATTGATAATCATTGCGCGCAATCACTATTTATATACCAGTGCCTGTCCAGAGTAGGGTTATAATCAGTGTGCGCAATCACTATTTATATACCGGTGCCCGTCCAGAGTAGGGGATTTATAATTAGTGTGCGCAATCACTATTTATATACCAATGCCCGTCCAGAGTAGGGGTTTATAATCAGTGTGCGCAATCACTATTTATATACCAGTGCCCGTCCAGAGTAGGAGTTTAATCAGTGTGCAATCACTATTTATACCAGTGCCCGTCCAGAGTAGGGGGTTTAAATCAGTGTGCGCAATCACTATTTATAACCAGTGCCCGTCCAGAGAAGGGGGTTTAAATTGTGTGCGCAATCACTATTATATACCAGTGCCCGTCTAAAGTAGGGGTTATAATCATGTGCGCAATCACTATTTATATACCAGTGCCCGTCAGAGTAGGGGTTTAAATCAGTGTGCGCATCACTATTTATATACCAGTGCCCGTCCAGAGTAGGGGTTAAATCAGTGTGCGCAATCACTATTTATATACCAGTGCCCGTCCAGTAGGAGGTTTAATCAGTGTGCGCAATCACTATTTATACCAGTGCCCGTCTAAAGTAGGGGTTTATAATCAGTGTGCGCAATCACTATTTATATACCAGTGCCCGTCCAAAGTAGGGGTTTATAATCAGTTTGCGCAATCACTATTTATATACCAGTGCCCGTTCCAGAGTAGGGAAGTTATAATCAGTATGCGCAATCACTATTTATATACCAGTGCCCGTTCAGAGTAGGAAGTTATAATCAGTGTGCGCAATCACTATTTATATACCAGTGCCCGTCCAGAGTAGGGGTTATAATCAGTGTGCGCAATCACTATTTATATACCAGTGCCCGTCCAAGTAGGGTTTATAATCAGTGTGCGCAATCACTATTTATATACCAGTGCCCGTCCAGTAGGGGTTATAATCAGTGTGCAATCACTATTTATATACCAGTGCCCGTTCAGAGTAGGGGTTTATAATCAGTGTGCGCAATCACTATTTATATACCAGTGCCCGTCTAAAATAGGGGTTTATAATCAGTGTGCGCAATCACTATTATATACCAGTGTCCGTCAAAATAGGGGGTTATAATCAGTGTGCGCAATCACTATTTATATACCAGTGCCTGTCAGAGAGGGGTTTATAATCATGTGCGCGCAATCACTATTTATATACCAGTGCCCGTCCAGAGTAGGGGTTTTAATCAGTGTGCGCAATCACTATTTATATACCAGTGCCCGTCCAGAGTAGGGGTTTTATAATCAGTGTGCGCAATCACTATTTATATACCAGTGCCCGGCCAGAGTAGGGGTTTATAATCAGTGTGCGCAATCACTATTTATATACCAGTGCCCGTCCAGAGTAGGGGTTTTAATCAGTGTGTGCAATCACTATTTATATACCAGTGCCCGTCAGAGTAGGGGTTTAAAATCAGTGTGCGCAATCACTATTTATATACCAGTGCCCGTCCAGAGAAGGGGGTTTAAAATTGTGTGCGCAATCACTATTTATATCCAGTGCCGTCTAAAGTAGGGGTTATAATCATGTGCGCAATCACTATTTATATACCAGTGCCCGTCCAGAGTAGGGTTTATAATCAGTGTGCGCAATCACTATTTTATACCAGTGCCCGTCAGAGTAGGGGTTTAAATCAGTGTGCGCAATCACTATTTATATACCAGTGCCCGTCCAGAGTAGGAGGTTTAATCAGTGTGCGCAATCACTATTTATATACCAGTGCCGTCTAAAGTAGGGGGTTATAATCAGTGTGCGCAATCACTATTAATATACCAGTGCCCGTCTAAAGTAGGGTTTATAATCAGTGTGCGCAATCACTATTTTATACCAGTGCCTTCCAGAGTAGGGAGTTTATAATCAGTGTGCGCAATCACTTTTATATACCAGTGCCCGTCAGAGTAGGAAGTTATAATCAGTGTGCGCAATCACTATTTATATACCAGTGCCCGTCCAGAGTAGGGGTTATAATCAGTGTGCGCAATCACTATTTATATACCAGTGCCCGTCAGAGTAGGGGTTTATAATCAGTGTGCGCAATCACTATTTATATACCAGTGCCCGTCCAGAGTAGGGGTTATAATCAGTGTCGCAATCACTTTATATACCAGTGCCCGTTCAGAGTAGGGGTTTATAATCAGTTGCGCAATCACTATTATACCAGTGCCCGTCTAAAGGGGTTTATAATCAGTGTGTTCAATCACTATTTATATACCAGTGTCCGTCTAAAATAGGGGGTTATAATCATTGTGCGCAATCACTATTTATATACCAGTGCCTGTCAGAGTAGGGGTTTATAATCATGTGCGCGCAATCACTATTTATATACCAGTGCCCGTCCATAGTAGGGAGTTTTAATCAGTGTGCGCAATCACTATTTATATACCAGTGCCGTCAGAGTAGGGGTTTATAATCAGTGTGCGCAATCACTATTTATATACCAGTGCCCGTCCAGAGTAGGGGTTTATAATCAGTGTGCGCAATCACTATTTATATACCAGTGCCCGTCCAGAGTAGGGAGTTTTAATCAGTGTGTGCAATCACTATTTATATACCAGTGCCCGTCAGAGTAGGGGGTTTAAAATCAGTGTGCGCAATCACTATTTATATACCAGTGCCCGTCCAGAGAGGGGGTTTAAAATTGTGTGCGCAATCACTATTTATATACCAGTGCCGTCTAAAGTAGGGGGTTATAATCATGTGCGCAATCACTATTTATATACCAGTGCCCGTCAGAGTAGGGGTTTATAATCAGTGTGCGCAATCACTATTTATATACCAGTGCCCGTCCAGAGTAGGGGTTTAAATCAGTGTGCGCAATCACTATTTATATACCAGTGCCCGTCCAGAGTAGGAGGTTTAAATCAGTGTGCGCAATCACTATTTATATACCAGTGCCCGTCCAAGTAGGGGTTATAATCATGTGCGCAATCACTATTTATATACCAGTGCCCGTCCAGAGTAGGGGGTTTATAATCAGTGTGCGCAATCACTATTTATATACCAGTGCCCGTCTAAAGTAGGGGTTATAATCAGTGTGCGCAATCACTATTTATATACCAGTGCCCGTCCAGAGTAGGGGTTATAATCAGTTGTCGCAATCACTTTTATATACCAGTGCCCGTCAGAGTAGGGGGTTTATAATCAGTGTGCGCAATCACTATTTATATACCAGTGCCCGTCTAAAATAGGGGTTTATAATCAGTGTGCAATCACTATTTATATACCAGTGTCCCTCTAATAGTAGGTTTATCATTGTGCGCATCACTATTTATATACCAGTGCCTGTCAGAGAAGGGGTTTAATCATTGCGCAATCACTATTTATATACCAGTGCCGTCCAGAGTAGGGAGTTTTAATCAGTGTGCGCAATCACTATTTATATACCAGTGCCCGTCCAGAGTAGGGGGTTTATAATCAGTGTGCGCAATCACTTTTATATACCAGTGCCCGTCCAAAGTAGGGGGTTTATAATCAGTGTGCGCAATCACTATTTATATACCAGTGCCGTCAGAGAAGGGGTTTATAATCATTGCGCGCAATCACTATTTATATACCAGTGCCCGTCCAGAGTAGGGTTTTAATCAGTGTGCGCAATCACTATTTATATACCAGTGCCCGTCTAAAGTAGGGTTTATAATCAGTGTGCGCAATCACTATTTATATACCAGTGCCCGTCCAGAGTAGGAAGTTTTAATCAGTGTGCGCAATCACTATTTATATACCAGTGCCGTCCAGAGTAGGGGGTTTAATCAGTGTGCGCAATCACTATTTATATACCAGTGCCCGTCCAGAGTAGGAAGTTTTAATCAGTGTGCGCAATCACTATTTATATACCAGTGCCCGTCCAGAGTAGGGGGTTATAATCAGTGTGCGCAATCACTATTTATATACCAGTGCCCGTCCAGAGTAGGAAGTTTTAATCAGTGTGCGCAATCACTATTTATATACCAGTGCCCGTCCAAGTAGGAAGTTTTAATCAGTGTGCGCAATCACTATTTATATACCAGTGCTCGTCCAGAGTAGGGGTTTATAATCAGTGTGCGCAATCAATATTTATATACCAGTGCCCGTCCAGAGTAGGAAGTTTTAATCAGTGTGCGCAATCACTATATATACCAGTGCCCGTCCAGAGTAGGGGTTTATAATCAGTGTGCGCAATCAATATTTATATACCAGTGCTCGTCCAGAGTAGAGGGTTTTAATCAGTGTGCGCAATCAATATTTATATACCAGTGCCCGTCCAGAGTAGGGGGTTTATAATCAGTGTGCGCAATCAATATTTATATACCAGTGCCCGTCCAGAGTAGGGGGTTTATAATCAGTGTGCGCAATCAATTTATATACCAGTGCCCTCCAGAGTAGGGGGTTTATAATCAGTGTGCGCAATCATATTTATATACCAGTGCCCGTCCAGAGTAGGGGGTTTATAATCAGTGTGCGCAATCACTATTTATATACCAGTGCCCGTCCAGAGTAGGGGGTTTTAATCAGTGTGCGCAATCGCTATTTATATACCAGTGCCCGTCCAGAGTAGGGGGTTTATAATCAGTGTGCGCAATCACTATTTATATACCAGTGCCCGTCCAGAGTAGGAAGTTTTAATCAGTGTGCGCAATCACTATTTATATACCAGTGCCTGTCTAAAGTAGGGGTTTATACTCAGTGTGCGCAATCACTATTTATATACCAGTGCCCGTCCAGAGTAGGAAGTTTTAATCAGTGTGCGCAATCACTATTTATATACCAGTGCCTGTCTAAAGTAGGGGTTTTATAATCAGTGTGCGCAATCACTATTTATATACCAGTGCCCGTCCAGAGTAGGGGGTTTATAATCAGTGTGCGCAATCACTATTTATATACCAGTGCCCGTCCAGAGTAGGAAGTTTTAATCAGTGTGCGCAATCACTATTTATATACCAGTGCCCGTCCAAAGTAGGAAGTTTTAATCAGTGTGCGCAATCAATATTTATATACCAGTGCCCGTCCAGTGTAGGAAGTTTTAATCAGTGTGCGCAATCACTATTTATATACCAGTGCCCGTCCAGAGTAGGAAGTTTTAATCAGTGTGCGCAATCACTATTTATATACCAGTGCCCGTCCAAAGTAGGAAGTTTTAATCAGTGTGCGCAATCACTATTTATATACCAGTGCCCGTCCAAAGTAGGAAGTTTTAATCAGTGTGCGCAATCAATATTTATATACCAGTGCCCGTCCAGAGTAGGGGGTTTATAATCATTGTGCGCAATCACTATTTATATACCAGTGCCTGTCTAAAGTAGGGGTTTATAATCAGTGTGCGCAATCACTATTTATATACCAGTGCCCGTCCAGAGAAGGGGTTTTGATAATAAGTGTGCGCAATGTATGTTTGTCTGGCCCCGGTTTCGAAATCATTCCTTAACTTAGATTCTCCTGAATCAAACATGTCAACTTTTGACAATATCTTTAGTACTTCTAATATAAAGTCTAAACAGATTTATAATTTATATGTAGTAAGTTTAGAATGGTCTTCACAACGACACCTAAAATTCTTAAAAGTATTAAGCTTTCAAATTTGACAGAATTAAGGGAAATATAAGTTTAAGAAATGATTGTAAAACCGGGGCCTGGTATTATATTGTCTTGGAATCTCTATATATGTACATTTTTCTTACAGATAGAGATATATCGGGTGATGTCACATAAATGGAGTAGCTTAAATGGCATAAAAACAAAACCTAACCATGGCGGAGGCTCCAAAACGATCAAAGAAGAAATCAAAGTTTAATATTTTGAAGCTGTTTAAAAGAAAATCCAAGAAGAAAGATGAAGAAAACAGACGAGCTACACAGCCACCTAGGGTCGAAAATCAGCAACAAAGGGAAGATTATAGACACAGCTCCCCACCAACTGATTTTGCAGTCTCGGGATACTATTCAGAAATACCAGAAAAACACTTTGATAGAACACTTTTTGATATAAAAGATAACCAGTACGACACTTATCTTGAACCACAAGGGGCAGACGAGCAAGCACGTTATCCGCGGGCATCAGGATCGGACGGTTATATAAGTCCAATAGGTAGAAATCCCAGTGAACACGAAATTCGTGGTGTTTTTGCTTTAGATTCTGCCAGAAAGGCTGAAAATGCAAGAATTTCTGGAATTCTGAAACAACAAGAAGTTACAGATAAAACGTTGTATATTAATTATGACGAGCCACCTAAGATACCAGAAAGAATTTTTTTAGCATCTCCCAGTAAGGAAGAACAACCTCCCGAATTACCTCAAAAGTTACCCATCTTCGTTGATGCAGCTGTCGGAGATTCATTACCTATCAACCTGTATGAAAATAAAGAGTTTGACTTACAGAAGAATGGAAAAGAAAAGGGTAAAATGTCTCTCTCTCTCTCTCTCTCTCTCTCTCTCTCTCTCTATCGACCATTGTCAAGAAATTGGGTATTCATTCTTTTGTCAGCATATGTCATGTCGCAGTTCGTTTTGTTATAGGGGTATACCATCACACACACACACACACACACACACACACACACACACACGTTGTTGATTGAAAATTTCCTGGCATGGCTGTCCTAAATTGAAATTAAAATATTGCCAGGTGAGCGATACATGCCCTATTGGACTTTTTGTTATACTTTGCAAATACGTTTTTGCATTTTGTTTTATGTGCTCCACGTGTTTAACTTTCTCTGACATTTTTAAAAAATACGTTTAATTAAGACAATTCAATTCAATTCACTTTATTCACTCAAGCCCACAGGGTGGTACATGAGGTAATATATATACAAGAATACAAGAATGGGCATGCCTTATACAAAACAACATAAAAAAATGGTTTACATCAATATAACATAATTGCATTACATTTTTATAAACAAGCAAAGTGGTAACCATAGATCTAAATACAAAGACGATCATATGCATTTGATGACAAATTTAAGACTGATAAACTAAATAATATGCTAAATCTGAAGACTTTCAATAAATTTGTTGCTACTTTCTTTCTTTTCTACTTATCAATCTTTCTTCCTTCTTTCTTTCTTTAAATCAAACATAAACATACTTGTTTATACTCAAACAAAAAACTCAAAAAATAAAGTTAAATCTATTAAAACTGGCAAATAGATAATAACATGAACTTCCAAGTGAGGCCTGGCATTCGTAAGGATAAGCACATTTTGTCTAGCTAGCTAAATCCGCTACAGTGAAATAATATAAAATCATAATTCAGAACGAAAGGAACATGGAACTAAGCGACGTCAAATATACCTAGAAAAATACATTGTATACAATGACATAACTTATCAACAAAATTGTGATCATGCCCATTTTTTTTTTTTAAATTTTATATGTTACTTGATGCGTAAATACTAATACAAAATGTAATTCTCCCAGAAATACACACTCATTTCTTCATGTTTAGCTGTTCAAACTGCCAAATTGGCACAAATTAAATACACTATTTAAAAATTGTATAATATCCTTTGTAAAAAAGTTGGCTATAATGATTTTATACCTCCTCAAACTAAATTGAGGAGGGAATATATAGGAATCATCATGTCTTTCTGTCTGTACGTCTGTCTGTACGTCCGTGTAAAATCATGTCCCGGTCATACAGTATCTCATAATTGCTTTTGACGACTGTCATAAAACTTCACATGAATAAATCTTCATGGCACAAAGTTGTGTCAGGTTAAATCGGAAAGGTCAAGGTTGCTGGAAAACATTGAACCCTTGTACATGGAGACCGGGACATTTGGCTCTTAAAAGGCAATTCTAGTTTTTAAGCTCAGACACGAATTTCAAGTTCTTCATCTTTTATCGTCAGGTGAAGTGGTCGGTTCCCAAAACGATAGTAATATAGCAGACGGACAAACAATGAAGGACTCTGTATGTAAATCATCTGATTATGAAGAAGTGGCTGAACCAAAAACTGACAAACCGGACAACCCCGTGAGCACATCTGAAACACAGCAGAACAATTACAACAAACCGGACAACCCCGTGACCACATCTGAAACACAGCAGAACAATTACAACAAACCGGACATTCCCGTGACCGTATCTGAAACTCAACAGAACGATAACAAACCGGACTCTGCTGTGAAGGTGAGTTGTATTTGACTGTTCTCTTTTTTTTTCTCTCTTTTTAATTTTTGCTGTATGACAGGTATGAATTCTTCAGGTGAAATTTTACCTCAGAAATAAGTCACTGCTATAGAGGTTTTTTTCTTATATTAATTCATCATTATCAACATTATTATATCTTATAGATTCTAAACGGAGTGTCGAAGACAACAAATCTCTTATGTTTTCAAAAGATTTCCTCAGAAACAACTGACGAAACTTTAACCAACTACTTAGAAGTGATTGCCAACAAAAGCGGATATCCGGTGGAGATATCAAACATTGTGCACGGAAATGAAGGAACAGTAGTTGTACAGTTTACAGACGACATAGGTATTTCCTTTTTCATTCAAACTAATATTCATCGGGATGTTTGTAAATGCTTACTTTCGTCTCTTGTGTGAGACCACCAGGGTTACTGATTGGAAAACAAGATGAATAATTTGAGCAGTTCAAAAGTGCTTAAGTCAAAGCAACGGATGCCACTGTTTCATAACATCTAAGCCCACACACACACACACACACACACACACTATATATATATATATATATATATATATATATATATATATATATATATATATATATATATTGTGTGTGTGTGTGTGTGTGTGTGTGTGTGATAGAGGTTTATACATGTATGTGTTATGATTTTGTAAGCTTTGATTCATAACTCTCTCTCTCTCTCTCTCTCTCTCTCTCTCTCTCCGACTCTCTCTCTCTCTCTCTCTCTCTCTCTCTCTCTCTTGGTGACATTATTAATAAATTATTTAATTGGCATTGTATTTTATTATGCAGATGGATTCAAACTGTCTGAAGAGATGAAAAAGAGACCATTACATAACACTGTATTACGAACTTGTGAAATAACAGCTTCTAACGCAGTAGTGATAAGCAGTGAACATAACATGCCAGCAGACGACACCATCAGAAACCATTTTGAAAATGACTTTGGTCACGTGATTGCATTGGCTGATATGGAATTCGGGGTGAAAGTAATAACTTTCCAAGACTGTTCAGGTAGTTGCATCTATCATAACTTTTTTATTTTTGTATAGAGATTATGATACTGACGAGCCCAGAAAAGTGTAAACAAACTTTGTATTTTCGGAGGGCTGCTTAACATACCAGGCTCTGAGAAGTCGAATCGCTTATGGAACGCAATAACCGTAGGTACATTGAAAATTTCAAAATGAACGACTAGATGAGCATCTCCAGACAAACAAGAGATGGAAAGTTATTTGCTGAACTCTATGAGCTGTGGTTCTGGGTTATCAAACAGTCTACAGAACCTTCTGAATTCTTTTACCATTTGTTGTTGTTAATACGTCAATTTATATTCAGAAAACACTTTCAAATATTTTGCTTTCGTAGTCACAATTGTCCAACACACACAATTTTTCACATAAGATAATACTTAAATCCCTCAAAGGGTTAAAGCACTGATCAAGATTCAGTGACTTTTGGGACTTTTTCGAGATAATACTTAAATCCTTCATAGGGTTAAAGCACTGATCAAAATTCATTGACTTTTGGAACCTTTTCTATTTGTTGAACGGATTACAAACGATTCTTCACATCTTAAGGCTTGTTTTAACTATAGAAGTCTTGTTTACCTTATGTAATCGGAAATAAAATGTATCCACGGGTTGTAGAAAATATTATTGCATACACTCAGTGTACCAGAACACATATTTTCCTAGAAAGTTTATTAGTTTCTGCACGGTTTCGCTGACTCGCGGCATGCGTTTGGTTTTATATTATATTTATGCTATGTAATCAATTCATGTAAAACTAAATCACACACACACACACACACACACACACACACACACACAAGAAAAATAATACACAGTGAGACATGAAATATCTATTCAGGACACCAGTCTATTTAACAAAATGTTTGTTCATTAGTCAAGTAAATAAAATTAGTTACCATGTTTACTAGGTTCAAAATGTCCCATTACATGGTGAACGATATTCACTTCATAGACTAAACACGTGCACTGTGTCCCTAATTACTTATCATATGCGGGTATATTGATGGAAGCCATACCAGTGTCATTTAGAACTATTATTATTTTAAAACTAACTATATAACTATTTAACGTGCGCCCATACACATTCATAGTCACAGCCGTGATGTACAGTACTGACCTTTTTTGTTGTAATTTTAGCGGCAGTTTTATTTTAGCGCTGACACTCTTTTCGCCAATTGCGCTAAAATAAAACTGCCGCTAAAAACACGGTTTACAGTATATTAACCTGATTCGACACAGGTAAACTATGTTTGCCTATACCTATACTAGTGTTGTGCTAACAGTTTAAATTTGGCTTTATTGTGTTATATGTATTTTATGTCGTATTGTGCTTGTGTTGTTGTGAAATGATATACATAAATAAATATAAAAAAAGGTTCAAAACTGTAAGTGTTGATTGGTGGTAGTCAGTTTCCGTTATATGTTTGTCTTATAATGCAAGTCTTACCAATAGTTGATCAAGCAAAACGAGCAAGCCAATTTTACACTTGCTTGTACCATGGCCAATTTAAACTATAAGCAGTTGAATTTTAGCAAAACAGACATGGATATTACAAGTCTGTTACTAGCGATCAATTCCAGATGGTTTAAAAGAAAAGAAAGGGTGCAGGATTGAGAGAATTAGCCCCATAAGGACTACAGGTAAATCGTTACTTGACTAATCAAGCCACCTTCCCATTCCACATCGGAGATTGCTCCTGGTGAAAGTTCACGTGCTTGCTTTTTACTTTGCTTTGAGAATGTGATTTGGCTATGGACATGATGGATAAGTAGTTTTGTTTTAAGGGATTTACTATAAGACATTTGTAATATTATTTCATGGTCAATACATGTTGCTGATATATTTACTTTGTTTTTGCAGTTTAGTTTCTCCATATTTGTGCTTTGTTTTTTTCGATACCTCTTTTTTCTTCTTTTATTTTGTGTTTTTGTTCCATTTATGTTTTTAGAATATTTGTTGTTTACTTCACTATGTGTTTTCTTTTTATTGTAGTCGCTAAGAGAATATGTTGTAAAAGCAGTCATACTGTGACAGGAACTGTTCTTACGGTATCACTACTTTATGAATGTGCGTTTGGTAAAATCTGGGATACTAAATTGCACAAACTAAATTGTTTGCCTTCTGACATTCAAATTAAAGAAACCGAACCACTGTTAGAGGCTTTTATACGCTCTAACGAGAAACTGGTCAGACTTTTAAATGACAAATTAAGGGAAGATTTTGCAAAAATTTCAGTTGATCGTGAATTTGTCATTACGTGCACCTTACATGAATCCGATAACAACTTCCATAACATAGCTAGAAACTGGGAGGGCAGAGTAGTCAAAAAGTGGAAAAAATGTTTAGATGATCTCACGATAAAAGAAGAATTAGATATACCTGGAGATATTCTAGAGAAAGTTCTGCGGCACAAGCAGACTATCGAAGCTGATTACAAGGATGAAATTCTGATGGTTTTAAATGAAAAACGAAATATGACATCCTTGAATATCGTAGGATTAAAACAATCGGTTCAGAAAGTGCTTCTTGATTTAAAAACATACATAGAGAATAATAGAGAAATTATTCTGTCTGTAAGTTTACACGTGTCATCTTGTCACATCGGCCTGTTGGAAGCGGATGGTGTAATCAGTGTTGTAAAGGCTGTCGAAAATGTTGAAATAGAAACGAAATCATCAGAAGGTCAAATAGTTATTAAAGGTGGCCAACCAAATATAGACTCTGCAGAAAAGCATATACGAAATGCTATTTCAGGGTTCCACGGTTGGACACTAGATAGCTATTCCAATGACCACATTACAATTTTACAGAATCGTTCAGTGTCAAATGCAGTCAAACTAAACCTGAAAACTAAAGGGGTAACAACAGAATTTGAATTCAAAGATGGTAGATTAACGGTGCATACAAATAGTGTAGGATCTCGGAAGTTAGTGGAAACGGTTATAAGTGAGAACATTGTACAACATGTACTCCCGTTGGAGGACCAATCCCTAACTGTTATATTTTTATCTGAATGGGAGGATTTTGTCAATGAGGTAAAAGTGAAGTATTTTGGTACCGTTATCATCAGACCAGATGATAGTGGTAACATTGTAATTACTTCTGTGAAGAATAAACTACACGATGTCTTGATACGCACTCAGGATATAATAGCAAGATTAAAAACACAAAAAGTAGCAGAAAACAAAGCAATTTATGAACAACTAGAACCTGCCAAAGACAACAACACATATCAGACATTAGACACCAGAGTCCCAATATCTGCCAAGGGAGCCGCATCTAATACAGGTATTTTATTACATATTATACCAATGTTTATTTGACAGCACTAGACGGTCGTTTCAGAATACAATTCCTCATCAGTATAGCTCGGACCAAAATTTTGAAACCAGTTTTCTAGGGTTTGAAAAAAATTATCCAAAGGACCAAATATATTTATTAAAACTTACCTAAGAAAATACTTTGTATGAGGAAGAGTATATTTAAGTTTCTGAGAATTTTCAGATTTTAACTTGCAGCACATTTAGACAATAGTATGTTTCTATGCTGTTGATAAAGACACCTTATGGCGCATTACAAATACACAAGGTCTTGTTGTTTAGAAAATACTCAACTTGTTTAATAAAATCGCAATGATGCAGTAAAATAAAGTAAAGTAAAATAAAATAAAATAAATACCGATTTATCGACACAATTTGTATATAATTTAGAGATATCTAAAGAAAAATAAATTATTACTTTCATTGCTTCAAGTTATTCGTTTCATTTGCTGTTGTAATGATATAAGTAGAAAACTTTTTTGTCCTTTTCAAAAAAAAAATTATTTCATTCTTTCATTTTTGAGAATGGCATAAAACGTATGTGATATTATAAAAATTATAGTACAAGAAATAGTTTTCGGACAATAATTAATAGTTAAGATATTGGTAATGCTGATTTGTACAGACAGGTAAACACCTTAACACCCCCATATAAACCTGTCAATATTGGCCCTATATCAAAAGATACCGAAAGTACAATTTTTAAAAAACAAAAAATGTTTGGGTTTATTTTTATAAGATGTCCAAATGATGCGAAGTACATTATTATCATTTATGTTCCAGTACAGCACGATTTATTATGATTTTCTCATTTTACCGCTGTAATTGCCTGTCTTGTCTTTCAGAGAAAAATGCGTTTGTTACAGCAAAGCGCAAGATAAAAGTTATAATAGAAGAAATGCCTTTGACCAAGAAAAAAGTAAGTTTATAGTATCCAGCGTCATCCAAAACAGCATTGTTCGTACTTTCAATATTTTACACGTAGCATAACAGGGGTGCTTACCCTTCCGTAGCAATCGGTCTAACTCTCCTGGTGGGATTTCACGTTTTCACTGAAGTTGCAAGTTTTGCTCTTGGATTATGATTTGGACATGAATTGGTATGTTTGTTTGTTATTATGAACTACTGGTTGTAGAAAGTATTTGTATTAGGGATGTCTTGGGATCGTCCAGTAGTACTATCAATACACCGATGGACGACTTGTTATTCACTTCACTGCTCCTCAGTTATCAGGATGTTTACAATAATTGGTTCAAATATAATAAATTGAATTATTACTATTTGTTTTCGTAAATGTTTTAGGATTAGATATGGCCGTGGGTTTGTTTGGTGATTATTGGGTATAAGAAGGCTTATTTTTTATTTTAAAAAATGCATATCTATAGACAACTGATTGTTAAATAATTTGGATGGTATAGGACCCTGCAATAGTATCAATACAGTGTCTTCAGAGTTTAACCTATGTTTAGAGTTACCATAATAATATTATGGGCTCATCTTATTTATTGGTATCCAAATCTAACTGAAACTGAAACAGATTTAAATTTTAGGACTTCAGAAGAATCTCGGGAGGGGGGGGGGCATTTCATGTGATCATTTAGTACTTTCCTTAGTAGTCTTTTAAACTGTCAGGTTTAAAATGGAAACTGCTGACGTTTTACTGTTTCTCTGATATAATTTGATGTCTCTGTGTCCAGGATTGCCCTGGATATATTTGACCTCCTATAGTTCTATATTCCTTTCACACAATTTTTATTACACACGAGGCGGATGTAGCTAGCTAAACAGAGGTGCTTACCCCTCCAGAGCACCCGGCCTGACTTCCTTGATGGAAGTTCACATGTCTAACCTGACTTGTCAGTTCCAAAGCTTTTACTTTGCTTCTGGATTGTGATTCGGACATGGATAAGTATGTTTGATTTTTTAGCTCACCTGAGCCAAAGGCTCAAGTGAGCTTTTCTGATCACAATTTGTCCGTTGTCTGTCGTCGTCGTCGTCGTCGTCGTCGTTGTCGTCGTCGTAAACTTTTCACATTTTCATCTTCTTCTCACGAACCACTGGGCAGATTTCAACGAGACTTGGTCAGATGCATGTCTTGGTCGGTGCAATTCAAATTTGTTCGTGGTGTTGCCATGGCTACCATAACTAGGTCAAGGTGACCTAGGGGTGCAAAAATCTTAAAAAATCTTCTTCTCCGAAAGTATTGATTAGAGAAAAAATCTGATGTGATATTTGGCTTCTCTAGGGTCTTTAGCCTATAGTTTGTTCATTTTGTGAAATTCGGACAAAAAATAGGTTACGCGTTTTTGCGTTTAATTTTGAAAAAATCGTAAAATAGCTTCAAATTGTTATAACTTGACTATTTGGCCAGATAATGACATGGGGTTTTCAGTTTTGACATCTTCTTGTTAGTATCTTCAAATTGAGGTCAAGGTCAATTGTGAAGGTCGTGACCTAATTTTTTTTACCTCTGATTATAATTATTATCTCGAAAACTATAAACTTTTTGTATAGGCATGTATATTAGAATGTTGTAGGTATTGATACAACAATCATTTTGGTGTATAGAAAAAGGTCATGGGTTCAAAGGTCAAGGTCACAGATGTAAAACAATACCAAAATGGTTACTTATCTCGAAAACTATAAACTTTTTGTATAGGCATTTATATTAGAATGTTGTAGGTATTGATACAACGATCATTTGATATATAGAAAAAGGTCATGGGTTCAAAGGTCAAGGTCACAGATGCGAAACAATACGGAAATGTTTAATTATCTCGAAAACTATAAACTTTTGTATAGGCATGTATATTAGAATGCTGTAGGTATTGATACAACGATCATTTTGATGTACAGAAAGAGGTCATGGGTTCAAAGGTCAAGGTCACAGATGCGAAACAATATGGAAATGTTTAATTATCTCGAAAACTATAAACTTTTTGTTTAGGCATGTATATTAGAATGTTGTAGGTATTGATACAACGATCATTTTGATGTATAGAAAAAGGTCATGGGTTCAAAGGTCAAGGTCACAGATGCGAGACAATACCGAAATGGTTAATTATCTCGAAAACTATAAACTTTTTGTATAGGCATGTATATTAGAATGTTGTAGGTATTGATACAACAATCATTTTGATGTATAGAAAAAGGTCATGGGTTCAAAGGTCAAGGTCACAGATGCGAATCAATACCGAAATGGTTAATTATCTCGAAAACTATAAACTTTTTGTATAGGCATGTATATTAGAATGTTGTAGGTATTGATGCAATGATCATTTTGATGTAAAGAAAAAATTCATTGGGGTTTAGTATTTATGTTTTCTTTAAATCTATCAGCTAGCCATTAGTTATCAGGTGAGCGTATAAGGCCCATGGGCCTCTTGTTATTAATTATGGCAACATTTTAGTTCCAATTACTCTCTTTTTATACTTATTATCATTCGCAGCTTTTATGTTGCATCATTTTAACAAGTATTCGGCGGCCCATTATAAGTCAGTTGTAGGTCAGGTTTGTTTTGCTTTTTACAAGTATTCGGAGGCCCATTATAAGACAGTTGTAGGTCAGGTTTGTTTTGCTTTTCACAAGTATTCGGCGGCCCATTATAAGTCAGTTATAGGTCATGTTTGGTTTGCTTTTCACAAGGTTTGTTTTGCATTTCACAAGTATTCGGGGTCCCATTATAAGTCAGTTATAGGTCATGTTTGCTTTGCTTTTCACAAGTATTCGGCGGCCCATTATAAGTCAGTTGTAGGTCAGGTTTGTTTTGTTAGCTGACTTATTCTTCTTAAATGGCGTCTGTTGTGTTTGTATCTTATTTAACTGCAATGTTAGATACGTCTTATATAAAGTTGAAATTCTTTGTATCAAACAGGTATTTATTACTTTGTTTTGTTTATTTTGGATTTCTTTTTAAAGAAGAGCAATTTGGTCTACGTGTAAGTCTTATTTTGATGGTTGTGAAACTGGGTTCTGTATAAAAATTAGTAAATGTGTCGTACAGGCAAACAACATTGACCTGTCCGCTTGACCTTTCATTAGGAATATTCATATAGGAGGATCCGCCCAATACATGGGTTGTAAGATCCAAGTTGAAACACACACATATGTGCTCAGGTTTACTCTATGGTGTGAGTATATCTTATGATGTATACAAAATAGACACCTGTGCTCCCTATACATAGATGTACTTGGTCCGTGATAAATATTTAAACGAAAGGTCAAGCGGACAGGTCAAAGCTGTTTGCCTATATATGTCAATATAATTACATAGTGTTATTATTTCTTATATTCTGTATCTACATATATTTATACGTGCATATGTAACACTTGAGCCAGAAAAAAGTGAATAAAAGTCTTATTCTGGAGAGGAGAGTGTCTGCTATGAAACAGCAGAACGATGTAGAGTTTTACGGTGGGTCACTCACTGACCCCTTCCCCCCGAGTTAAAATTAATGTGGATAGAAGATTGTGTAGCAAAAACAAACATACTAATCCTTGTCCGAATCACAATCCCAAAGCAAAGTTAAATATTTGAAACTAGCAATTTAGGTTAAACGCGTGAACTTCTACTTAGGAAGTGACGCCGGTTTTCCAGAAAGGTAAGCACCTCCTGTTTAGGTAGCTAGTAGCTACACCCACCATAACTAGGTTCTTTATGTAACATCAACCAGTTAACATTTTTATAACAAAATTGACGTTTTCTGCAGGAAATATAAAAATTGACGTCGTGGAAGATTGATTTAACATTGACCTTGCAGTGAAATTGAAACAATGTTTTTGACTAAAAGTTTTGTACCAGTCTCCATTTGTGTCGGCAATTTTGTTACTTTGAATTATTGTCAGGAATATACTATTGTCTAAATTTGCTGCTAGTTAAAATTTGAAATTCCTCGAAAAGTAAGGTATACTCGCTCTTGCAAAGTATTTCCTATAACACGCCGATAATTTGGTAAACTATGTTTTGGTCTTTTGGTAATCTTTTCAACATCTTGAAAACGATTTTGGTTTCATAATTTTGGTCCAAGCACTAAAGATGAGGAGTCGTATTCCGAAACGGTCTTCTAGTGTTGTAAAATTAAAACGGATATTAAATGTAATTTGGTGTTTGATATTTTCTCAAGGGTAGGGTTGCATGAAAGATGACCGACAATATTGATCCTCTAACGAGCGTGACTAAATTCGTCCGTCTTTAACATTTGTTTGTCAATAAAACTAGAAACGTCCCTGTATGTCCTACAATGGAGGAAACAGTAGGTATCGTTTCTGATGGTCTTTATTACTTTAACACTTGACTGTTCAGACTTTGATCGGCCTCATTTTGCTATTTATCTCTAGTGTTTTGTTCTTTGCTTTTTACATTTCGATTAAAGTCTTTGTAAAGTAACATACATCAAATTGAAACACATTGTAGGTTGATGTCATGTCATGTGTGGCACCGCTTGATCTCGACTTTCATACGGACAACTTCTCAGGTCAATTCTTAAAGATGGGGGGAAAATGGTGGAAGAAGATTGTAAAAATAAATATCCAAATGGAATAGTACTTGGACAAATAGCAGAAGTGAAGGCGGGAAATTTACCGTGTTCTCAATTGTACATTGGCTATTTACCACAATATAGACGTAACCATGAAATTGCTGAAAAGGTAAAAGTTTAACGTTATAAAGACAAAAATCAAGCTCCCTTTAATTGCTAGTCTCTACAAAAATTCGTATCAATTTTCTATTATTTCTACATTTCAATTGGATTTTTTCTTTATTTCATGTTAACACTTTTTTTTGTCACGTTTTTGTTGTGAATAAAAAAGATACGATCTCAGAATATGATATTAGCAGCAGCCTCAAAACATAGCATAACGAATATTATACAAGGTTAAATACAAAGAGATAAACATTTTAGGGATATTGATGAGTTCAACCGTTTTGCTTTCTGTGACAAACCGATTTAGGGTTACAGATAAAGGTGATCAGGTTGGAAATGTAGCGTTTGATTTTAAGACCAATTTCTACAACTCAAATTTAAGATAGGTTGATTAAGTAGGGTTTTACGTCCCAGTCAAAAATAGTTCTTTTATATCGAGACGTTACTGGGTATAGGTGAAGTTGTAGAAAATTTTCAGCGAGGTCGGGATAATGTGCAAGGATAGTATTTTTTACAGGCTATGCCTGTCGCATCAGTTTTTAAGGTCTCTTCCGAAGGACCCGCGACTTTTATTTTTAAATGCCGAGTGTTTGATGATAGAAAAATCACTGCCTATGTTTCAAGTTTTGAACCCACGACCTTCCACAAACAGAGTGGGTACTCTACCAATTGATGTACGGTAGTGATGCAAACTTAATAGGATTAGAGCGGATAAAGGTACTTGATACTATGATTGAACACTGTACCCAGTATTTTCATATTTGGCAAACACGTGTTTGTTATATACTGATTTCTAAAATTAATGCTTGGAAGATAAAAAACTAAATGCATCTTTTCTACCATTTAGGCTCTCACCAACTTTGTTTTCGGCTGTTTAAATATGTCGTCTAAACATGGACATTCAACAATAGCATTCCCATCTTTAGGGACCGGGAATGGGGGATATCCCCATAGTGTGGTAGCAAAGTTGATGTATGATGCAGTCAAAGATTTTGATAAACAGACAAAGTCATCCACCTTACACAAAATATTTTTCGTAATTTTACCAAGCGACAAAGAATCACTGCAGGTAAAGCATCCATTATTGCAGGTTAATATACATTATGGACATTCCCTTTTTACGCAAACTCAAACATACCAATCCATATCCAAACTTCAATCCCAAAGCAAAGGAAAAACTAACATATCAATCCATGTCTAAACCTCAATCTCAAAGCATAGAAAACCCTTTGGAATTTGCAACGTGAACTTCCACCAGGGAAGTGTGGTTGGGTGTTGAAAATGAAAAAATTAATGTTTGTTGAGTATTATTTTATTTCTTTTTAATAATTTGAACTAATCAATATTTTACCATAAAACAAAGAGGTATGGCGGGTTTGATAGGCGCTTTCCGCATTGCCCCCTGCTTGAATGAATGAATGACGTAACGGTGTATTTTTAGACACCTGAGGATTTCGCGTTCTATAATTAGACCAGGTCTATGAAAAACAAGCGCTTCGTTTTTGTAAACTTGTTTTCCCTTGAAGAGCCTAAGATATTGAACAAACCTTAACATCCATAATATTCAATTTTTATCTTTATACAATAAACAGAAAAACTTGAACTTACATCACGCTTCACTAAGAATTCATGGGTGATGTGTGTAGATTTATTGTATAAAAATGTAACCTGGCTTGATCTGCTAGTAGTGTTTTGAAAGAAAATAATTTTAAGAAACTAATATTTGTAAAAGAAAAATTTAACAATAGCATTTTATAAAGAAAAAAAGAAAAAATAATAAGAAAAAGAAGAATAAATAAAAAGATATCCGGATGGGATTTGAACCCATGCCGTACAGGTTGCAAAGCGTCCTCGCTACCCCCTGAACTAACCACAGCTATTACTGCCAGCCGTGTTAAAATGCAACATTAGTTATATGTGCAATGGTCAGTTTTAATTTTCCCTTATTTTCAAAAATTGACCATTTTCTCCTAAGAGGACCAATTTTTTGAAAACTCGTAATGATTGCATTTTGAAAATATTTTCAGAAACAACAACGTAAAAAATGGTCTTCCGAGGAGAACACTTTGATAATAATTATCAAAGACGGGAAAACCCGCTGATTTCTCATATTTTAGGATAATATAGCACAAAGATGAGCTTATTTAGAAAAATACAAGTAAAATAGACCTTTATTGGAGCCAAAATCTGAAAGTTCACATAAAAAACTGCTGCTTTATTATTTAAGTGCAAGAATATTTAGACTTTTATTTTTCAAAAACCAAAACGGTCCATTTAGGACAAAATCCCATCAAACCCGCCATACCTCTTTGTGTTGTATATGTTTTTACAAGTGATTGATACACCAGCATACGAATGAACAACGACATATCAATCGGAATATACTAATTAACTGTGAATGTTCTGAAAAAAATATTCAGAATAAACACCCAAGAAACTCTTTTTTACGATCCTAATAGAAGTTAACGCATTTTACGTTGCTAGTTTTTACTTTATTTTTGGATTGTGATTAGAACATGGACTGGTATGTTTGTTTTGAACTTTATTTCACTGTAGTAGGATCTATATTCCATAAACGTGTAATAGTCTTACAGACAGAATTATAAGCGGAAAATGAAAATTATAGATCATTATTGAACTCTGTCGTATAGTAAACTACGGACAACAAAAATCTTCAAGAATTGGTATGCTGACACTGGGTGTATGTGACCGAGTGAAATATACAACAAAATGGGAGGAATAAAGTGTAAATGTAGATTGCATACTTTTGAAACAGTTGGAATGATTCTAGGATCAGATATTGTGCTGATCTACAGAGGTTGAGTGGAGTGTAGTTATGTTGTTTTACACCCAAATATTCCTTCACTTGTCACAAGATGGTCAGTTTTGAGAAATCACTATTGGTCTGAGAAAAAAAAACCGACCTTCAACAAGTAAAGTTGAATATGTCACACTATGATCTCCCCGAATAGGATAATCTGTAAGCCGATACTTTCTATCACTTGGTCAGCGAGACCCCACATCAAAATTTCTGTTGCACAGAAAATCACTAGGTAACCCCCCGTTCGGTTAAATATCCCTTTTCATGAATAAAATCTTTAGACTTGCATTCTTTCACCAATGACAAATGTTTGACATTCACCATGTTTTAATGTATTCATACCAATACTTAAAGTACATAAGAATAAACTATAGAATTAAATATATTTTTTATTTGCAGGTTAGAGGAATAAACTATATAATGAAACAGATATGTTTTATTTGATTTTATTTGCAGGCATTTCGATGTGAAGAAAAGGGTCAAAAATGAAGTAATAAAGAAGATTGTTTTTTACTTTATATAGATTAAGATGAACGTGTAAATTATTATTAAAAGCATCCATTCTTGCCTTTTGAATTATGACAATGTTTAATCAAACTTCCAATTGGCTTAAGTATGAAGGCAAATATGACGGGTACCAATTTGTTTCAGAAGATGGAGGTGCAGGAAAACAAGATGAGATGCCACATTATCACACTTCTTCTTCCTATCTTGCTCAGTCTGTTTCAATCGTTTCTTTCATTTTACAAGCGCATTCTGTAGCAGCCACAGGTCACTTACTTTTTTTGAACTCTTTAACGAGCACTGAGAAACGAGACCTCGGTTTTGAGACTAATCCGAAAGAACATTTGTATGACAGTAAAAATGATTTTTTCCTGCTTTTTTGTAAAGATGATTTATAGAATAAAGCCGTTTTGTATATCCATAATAAATCATAACTAGAATAGACACCGATGAAACCCATTATTTAAATGTTCTATAAATATATATAAATAGTAGTTTGATATTTATCATGTGAAGTGAACAATAAATCGGAATTCTGACCTCTCTAAATTTGACAACAGTGTTTGAATATACCTTTATGAAATGCATATTATTTGCTCAATAAATATTATTATGGCATTGTATTACGAATTTACATTTTTACATACAACCGATATGTTTAATTTGTTATCATAAAGATATGCTTTGGACTACGATTATTTATTAATTATTTTCTATGTAAAATGTAACTTCAAGACCACCATAGTTTTTAAGGGTTATATCTTAGTTTACATATGTATTATAAACTCTGCTTTTTTGAAATATGTATTTGTATAATCATAATTAAACTAACAATTTAGTTTTAATTTTATTTATAAGAGACATACTTGTTAACTAACTTCTTTTTTCATAATGTGAGACATCTAAATTTTAACTTCTTCATCATGACATCTTAACATTTGATGAAACTGAAAAAGTTTAATTTTATAAACCAAAGGTAGACTGAATACACTGTATGAATGGCCATCAGTTTGGAATCAATATCAATGATGGTAAATTTCTTTACTAACATTTCAACAGGCTGGATCATTTTGTTTTATCCATAAAATTATGACTTTTGGAGAAAAAATACACCACCATACAAATAGTCCTGTATGAAGCACTTTATATCGATTACAACAGGAAAATTACTGGATAAGAGAACTAGGCACTGCTTCGCCATATGGATGCAATGACAAAATTGTAAACGCAGTAAACCTATCAAGTCCGGGTTGTTACAATGTAAATGTTTTACAACTGTTCAAGAAAAATACATGCGACAATAGAAGCCATGGACATCGACGTTACAACAAACCCATTATCCATGTTGTTAGTTCTTCTAATCTTTTTCTATTCCTGCAGAATCCTCTCGTACTTAAACTCTACTCTTTACCACTATTCCATCTTAGACAGTTACTATAAGAGTGCATAACTAAAACCACTATAGATTCTAATATACCAGAATATAAACCTATAATCATGGATATTGCATTTAACAGAATTGTTAAATCTGCTCGGGAAAACGATATTTAAAACTAAAGCGTGCTAACAAGGACATAGATGCTATAAACATTTCTAATACAGTTCCTCATCAGCAGTGTCATGTGCTGTTTTTGAATTTCTATTAAAATAATGCATTCAAAAATAGCACATGACAACTACTTTTGAATTATATCAAGTTATTTCATAAAAATTCAAAAGTAGCACATGACAGCAGTGTTCCGCCAAAATTGTGAAACAAAATTGTTCTCAGGAAACAATATTCAAAGGGCGCGAAATATATTTTACCAAATTAAGCTAAGGATATACTTTGCATGAGGGGGTAATTTTTATGAGGAATTTAAAATTTTAAATAGCGGCAAAGTTAGACAATAGTGTGTTTCCTACAACACCAAATAGTTGCCTAAATTAGGAAATGTGGAACTGGACACATTATTCGACTGGATTAAATTTGTAAGGTCTTTTATTAAAACATTCCTAAAGGACATCCACAACAAATAAACCACTGGGTACAAACTGGGCACCATTGCTTGCGGATTCATGAAGCAGAATTTATGCAGAACCAAATTATTCAACTCCACATGAAGATGTATAGATGACGTTCTGTCGCTTAACAATCCTAAATGGAGACTATGTAAATGCCATCTATCCTAGTGAATTTGAGATAAAATATATAATATACGTATACTGCATTCAAACTTTTCTTAAACGATTCATTTTAATCTATATAATAATTTTCATCTGATTTCTAGGTTGTTCTTCAAAAAACTTTTTAGGCTCTCAGTAGAGAGTTTCACTGTTAGATTTTTATGGTGAATAATAACAACTTTCCTTTTAGTATATTTTATTTGGAATCCGTATGGAGCTAGAAAAATAACCCGAATCCCTGTTCAGCACTAGATAGTTAAGATGTCATTTTGTCTTTATTGACTACGGAAGCCATGAGGGGACCTTCTGACTTCTGATTTCTTAAATCATATTGTGATAAAACCAAACCATATAAAGATAAAACAAAATCATGTAATGATAAATTCAAATAATCTAATGATAAAACCAAACCATTTAATGGCAAAACCAAATCATATATTATAACCAAATAATATAAAGGTAAATCCAAATAAAACAATGACAAAACCATATAATATAATGAAAAAATGAATGCATATAGTCTTTTTAATGTCATGTGTGACAGCTGCGGCGTTCCATAGTAATACTGCTTTTTATTAATTTCTTTTATCAAATGTTTTATAATAAAAAGTCCAGATCTGGAGTCTTTTACACGCACAGAGGGAGGCCTTCTCTGTAAACTGGGCGTCGGCTTATTTAGCTCTGTTTAAGACTTCCTTCCTGTCCGTCGAACTGTTAAAGAAAAAATTGACTATTTGAATATACTAGTAAATCATTGATTTATTATAATAAACAAAAAATTATTTCATTATTAACTGAATGTTGACTTCCGACTGTTGATATCTGTTAACATAACTATTGACTGTTGACGACTGTTAACTACGGAAGCCGTGTTGTTTTATTTGGATTTACCTTTATATTATTTGGTTTTAATATATGATTTGGTTTTGCCATTAAATGTTTTGGTTTTATTATTAGATTATTTGAATTTATCATTACATGATTTTGTTTTATCTTTATATGGTTTGGTTTTATCATAATATGATTTAAGAAATCAGAAGTAAGAAGTCAGAAGTGAGAAGTCAGAAGGTCCCCTCACGGCTTCCGTAATTGACTTCATGATTACTATTTCTTTGTTTTATATAAATGACTTTGATGGTGATGTCCAATTAAGTGTCAGTGTATCAAACACTTTGTCTCAAAATCACCATCACTTAAATGGCACTGGCAGATCACCATGTGTGAACGTTTATCAGTTCACTTGCTGAAGGTCAATAATGTTCTCTGGATATTTTGGTTTCCTATATCATCCAATAAATGAGCGCCTTCATATAACAGAATAAAATTTTCATTTATTAAGTCATTCCATTCAATTATAACATAACAAATTTGAAATAAGCAGTAAATATTTATTTTATCTTGATAATTTATAACTCACATCTGTGTACACAGCATACATGCCTTAAGCTGTATAATTGATTCCACATGGGACAATTTTGAGTCACATATAACACAAGGCTTTTATTCTAACAATAATAATGTATTTTAATACAATTCACACAATTAAAACTGTTACAATATATAAAAGCATAACAAACAACTTATAAATTAATTCAATAACAAAAATTACATTCAATAACACAAAGTAAAAATAAATTAATAAATTAAATATTGTAGTTATAAACATAATCTAAATGGTATATAAGTTATGATTTACAGCATTTATAAAAATATATAAAGTTTAATGAAAACATGTATCTTTATTTCAGAATTACTGTTTCAATATTTTCTATATTGAAATCTGAAAATAATTGAACATTTTGCACACTGCTTAATTTACACATTGATTTATGTTAAGTGTGCAAAATGTCCAATTCATTTTTTTTCTAAAACTAAAAGAAAAGTTATTTTCATTTCTAATTCATTGTTTCTTATAATTCGATTTATAGAATTTTTCAAACAGGAAATCGGCAATTTAAACACCAATACAAATGGAGCATAAAATAATAGCATGGCTATGGTTTAGACATTCAAATGTCTATGCACTGTCCATAATAACATGGTGTCAATGAAAGGTAATTCATTCATGCAAAATTTACAGAAAAGATTGACTAATTTAAAATTCTTAAATTAAATTATTTATCAATCACATAAACAAATCCTGCTTGTTCAATGACATCAAAAGTACAAACTAAAATAAAAAACGGCAAGGAATTAAGGAAATAAGAGCAATATTTTAAATACATAGCATTTGATGGTCAAATCAATTATAAGCATTAAAATTGTAGTTTATATATCGTCTTCAAATTACAAAATATATTTTCACCCTTCAGACATTTCTTGCATAGTGGTTGCTGGGGGTACATAAAACTATGTTTGGAAATCTGCTAGGGTACATAAACATATGGGACGTTTAGCTTTAAGAGAAAAAAACACATCACGGAACTCTAGCTATGGTAAAAAAAACATGGCTACAAGGTTCACAAGTCAAACAGAATACAAAATTGAATTTGAAATATCCAAACTAGTGACGCTTTCAAGAGTGACAAAAACACCTGGATACATGGAGTCATGTTATCTGCCATAAACATGTAAAACTTAATATATACAGCAACTGAAATGTCACTACAACTGACAGTTTAGTTCAAATAATGTTATCAAATATTGTACATATGCGTGTTGTAAATAATATTCATAATGGAACTGTTTACAGTTGAATCTCGTTATCTCGAACTCGGATATCTCGAACTACCGGATATCTCGAACTTTTTTAAAAAGTCCGAACAGAGTTGTTCTTTATTAAACCAAAATAACTCCGGTTATCTTGAACTCGGATATCTCGAATTATCGGATATGTCGAACAATATTTTCGTCCCCTTGAATGAAAATCCTAGGAAAATTACACTCGTTAACTCGAACAAAAAATTTAGGAAAATTACATTTGTTAACTCGAACAAAAAATTTTGAGAAATCAAATTTGTCAGCGCCTACAGATTTTTTGGTAGAAAAAACACATTCCGACACAAATAAAATATTTGACTGTCGGCCTCGTGTTGATTTTAAAATTACAACATTGCACTGACCTCCCAATTTCCTTAAGCCCTTAATTATTATCCCTTGCATAAGCAATTAAACCATCCAGGTGATTATCAGGTGTTATAATTACTGCCAAGCTGAACATGGCTTCCGAAAGCGTGTGATGTGAACATTACTCAATACAACCGGAAGCTTGGGGTGATTAAAGTACACAAAGCGAAACTGGTATGGAGACCAAAGCCGACTCCACTATTTGTCGGCTAATAACAAGTAACAGATAATCTCCCGATTTTTTATATACTACATTCTCAATTATAAATACAAATAATAAATAATGCAGTTTTTATATATCATGTTTGAATACATACGATATAGGAGAAAACGGCAATATACAGTTTGACAAGATAAAACCGGAAGCGACTTCCAGTAGGCGTGTACGAGTTACTTCCCTTTTTTTGTCGTTTTTAACATCGGTTATCTCGAACTCCGGATAAGTCGAACTTTTTGCATTTCCCCGTCGAGTTCGAGATAACGAGAGTCAACTGTATATAATAATTTAATATCTGAGTAATAAAACATATAAATAAAACAACACACATAATTGTACAAGTCCAATAATTGTTTATAAACTTCATTTGAATGTAATCAAATATTCTGGATAAGCTTGTGTGTCGTTAAAAACAACATACATTATGGGACTAGCTACGTTATTTACCACTGAATCATACAGAATGTGGTTTGCTTTTACTGGTGGCACTCTGTAAGAAGAACTCCCTGCTATATATTCTCCTGTTAGGACCTTACACTGATAAATATGGCGGTGTCCAGTACCAGCATCAGCTGGGGTGTATGTTGTACTGCAAGAATAAGATGCATTTACAGCAAAGTAAACACCAAGTCCTATGGCTGTCGCTGAAATAAAAAATAACACATTTATCTATTATTATATTGTAATAACAAATAAATGGTTTTGTATCTCATGAAGTTTGAAATATTAAAATCAAAAGGATGCACAATGATGTCATACTATTCAAATGCAAAGGTCAAGAACTCTGTCAAGCTAACGAAATAACAGCAAAATAACAAACTGTTAGTTTGACTTCTGTTTCAATTAGGAATACATTCAATTTACCATATCCATGTCTACACTAAGTTGTTGATGGTTTGCTTCAAATAAATTTACTTATGAATAACAAGAAATGATTCTCAATACTATAGTAAGCTATTCACTAGGCTGAACATTAATATTCAAATTAATTTAATGCAATGTTAGCACAACTATATAAAAGTATAGCCAAAAGGTATAGCATTCATGATAACAGCTTTTACTCAGTCTTGGCCATGCTTCAAATAAAAATAAGCTCATGTACCCCAAACAACAAGCAATAATCACAAGCATGAAGCACTTACCATTTTTTCCACAATAACTTCTATTGAATCCGTAAGTATTTATACTGTCCTTGGCATTTCCAGCTGTGCCATGCCATAATGTATTTTCATTCTTGTGACCAGGTTTGTTTTGTGCATCTATCAACTTTTTCTTAGCAATATATTGCTGATATAAAGTACGATTCTGTATTCTCTCAACCTTTAAAAAATATAATTAATTATGAGATGCTGGCAATGTCTTTTTGTATACAAGAGGCTCAATGGCCTCCACACTCACCTGAGGATATACTCCCTATCCTCTTCATCACCTCAGTAGCCAATTGCATTACTTAAAGGGACCCTCAAAATTTATCCCACTAGTTTTAAAGTGAAAATTTACAATGAACCAAATCAGTTTTTTTATACATCTTTGACCTTTATACCAGTATTTGAACCCAAAACCAACATCTGTATACCAAAATTATTTGCATATTATTACTACAATATTCCAATACATGGCCATTAAGTTTATGGATGGAGAATTGTATCAAAAACTATTTTACTATGATAGTATATGATTAATAAAGTGCTAATGACTATAATATAGACTTTTTTTCACAATTACACCATGTATCATGCAATAATTGCTCACAAAAACCAGATGATTGGCAATATACTGACAACAAAATATATTACCTTGACAATATTATAATTATGTCCAGCAGAATTATGGAAGCTCTGAACTACTGTTGTATATTCCTGGTCTGTATTTGCCAGGGTTACTACGGCTACATTATCTTTAGGATTCATCTGTGACCAATGTGATGGAGCTTCAAATGTTGTATCTGTAAAATAAAATGTTAATTTTTTTAAACTTCAGCAATTCTAATTCTAACGTTCTCACATTGCTTGAGTTTAATTCCTAGAGTGTAGTTATATTATTTTACACTCCAGTCAAGATTCTTTCACTATTGAGGTACTCAGTTCTGGTATCTTGGAGCAAACAAGATTACCCAAAGAAACACCCAAACTTTGGCAAGGGAACTGCCAAACATCACAATAGGATCTAGCTAGGTGGGATTAAACCCTGGTAATGAGAGATGCTGTGATCTCTAAGCTCATGCTTCAGAGTGCTTAGCCACTAAGGCCCCAATTCCTATTTATGAAAAAGGTCATATGTTAGAATGTTTTATTCACCTATCAGAAATAATTGTTTCTTCTGGATATTCTAGTTTATAAGATGGGTTTCTTAAGATATCTGCCCTCCATATCATACTGAAACTAACATTAATGAACACAGCTATCATTGAAAAGCAGATTAATATTTATTGATCTCATTGCAGTTACTGGTATGTAAATTTAATGGTTAGTTATTGAAGTGCCAATGATCCATTATAATTGATCATGACCAGATTTAAGCGATTGATTGCAGTATTGAATAATCAACAATCAGTTCCCTTTTTGGCGGGAAAAACTATAACCATAACACAAGAATTTAACCAAAAAAGTATTGCATCTGCTTTTCTCAGTGGAGTGTTATTTCCACTAAACTCTAGTATGTTTACCTTTAGTATCCATTTTATCTTGTATTTTATTGCAGGCAAATAATTTATATATTTTTAAACTTCTTTCATTGTCAGTATTTTTTTTTTTAACTTTTTTAAAAAAAAAAAAAAAAAATGCTGGGTCATCGGTATGGTAAAAAGTTAAATGGTTTTAAGTCTCTGTTATAGAATGATACAGGTACTAATGTCTAACCAATAATCGTTCATGATCAAATTTTGAGCACTTGATTTTGAGTATTGGATAATTGATGATCAGTTCCCTTTTAGGCTGAAAAAATACTATATTAACATTTGTTTGATGAAGGTTAGTGATTACTCTGGAAACCTCCACCCTTCCAAAAATGACCATTTTGATACAAGTGATTAAAGGATTTTTGACTGAGGTATAAATCATCAATCCTAAACTATAAATCTAAAGACTCATTGATGTCACTTTCATAACAGATAAGAGCTTGCATTTAAATCTTCGACAGTTCCAGTGGTTGGTAGTTCTAAATCCCCGATGAGTACAGTCCCATCAGTAATGACTAAAAACATATCAGAAATTAAAATTTGTGCGCTGAATGTATGCGGCCTTAAATCTAAGTTATTAATACCAGAATTTATCAGTTTCATTAATAAGCATGACGTTATATGTTTATCCGAAACTAAGTTATCTGACCTTGATGAAGTACAGGTTACTGGTTATGATATTTATTTAAAAAATAGAGGGTTGAATAAATCTGGAGGTATCGCAATATTGATTAGAAATAGTCTATCCAAACATTTCTCTAAGTTTAGTTCTAATAGTGATTTTATATTGTTTGTTAGGGGACATGAAATTTGTAATGGCAATGACATTCTTATTGGGGCAGTGTATTTACCACCTGTTGGTTCCTAATAGTTTTAACGAAATTGAAAACGAAATAACACGAGTTACCTCTCTTTGTACTAATATATGTTTATTGGGCGATTGGAATGCAAGAACAGGTACATTGAGAGATTACGTAGAATGTGATAATCTTATTTCAGATTTTATTGATCTTGATAATGATACTGAGGATTTTTTATTTGGACCAACCACACTTCAAAAATTAGAAATCCCCCTTGATAGATGTAACAGTGATAAAGCAACCCCTAATCAATTTGGATATAAACTTATCGATCTATGCAAAAACCTCAATCTATTTATCGTAAATGGCAGAATTGGGACGGATAAAGGGGTTGGGAAAGTCACGTCAAAAGGGGTCAGTTTAATAGATTATGCTATATGTAACTCAAGTTTATTTGAATTCATTACAAACTTTAGCGTCTCAGAATTTTGTGAACTTTTGTCAGATATACATTCACCGATAATACTTTGTTTGAATTTTAACATGTTCTTTGATGATGTTAGGCCTGATAAGAAGGGATTAAAACCAAGAAAATGGTTACCTACAAAATCTGATTCATTTGTTGAGTCTATCAGTAACGAGGATGTAAATAGTTTGTGTGATATTTTAGATAATAATGATGATGTAGATAAGAAAGAAAAAATTGAACATGTTGTACATAGTGTTGTTAATATGTTTACTCAATCTGCTGCATCTGCTTTTGGTTATAAACGATGTAATATGAAAACAAAGTCGAATAATAAACCCTGGTTTGGAAATGAATGCAACGAAAAAAGGAAACTATTTCACAAAGCAAAAAGTAATTACAACAAAGTAAAAACTGAATTAACCAAAAATAATCTAAAAGCTGCAAGTAAATCATATAGAAAAACAATTTCAAAGCATTTTGCTACATATCGGAAACAGACTAGAGAACGGTTGAAAAATTTAAGATCTTCGAATTCTAAAGAGTATTGGAAAATTGTAAATAGAAATAATTCGAAAAGAGATCATTCGGTAAATATAAATGTTCAAACCTTTTTCGATTTTTACAAGAATCTCAATGAATTAGAACAAAATGATGATAGATTAACTGTCCCTAATTTAGATGATTATGCGGCTTTACCGGAGAATATTGAAATAAATCAACCAATAACGGAAAGTGAAATATCTGAAGTTATCCGTAACTTGAAAAACGATAAAGCCTTTGCAGAAGATGGAGTAATTAATGAATATTTTAAGTGTTCGGCACATATTATGATGCCTATATACATCAAACTTTTTAATCTAATATTTGATTCTGGTGTAATTCCACCTGCTTGGCTAGTTGGTGTCATTAAGCCTATTTACAAAAACAAGGGCGATATAAATAATCCGGATAACTACAGGGCTATAACTATTCTGAGTTGTTTTGGGAAAATTTTTACGGCAATTTTGAATAAACGTTTAACTTCTTTTGCAGATAAAACTAATTTGATATCGATGGCTCAAGCGGGTTTTAGGAAAGGGTATTCTACTACTGACAATATTTTCATTTTACATTGCTTAATTGAATTATATTTTGCCAAAAGGAAAAAACTATTTTGCACATTTGTAGACTTTCGCAAAGCTTTTGACTCTGTTTGGAGGGGTGGATTGTGGACAAAGCTCCAGAAATATATGATCAATGGAAAATGTTTTAATGTTATTAGAAATATGTATGATTCTATAAAATCCTGTATTATGAATGGAGATCTAAAATCAGATTATTTCATTTGCAATATTGGGGTTAGACAAGGTGAAAATTTATCACCATTTTTATTTTCAATATTTTTGAATGACTTAGAAGATTGTTTTCATGAGAATGGGTTTGAGGGATTACAAACTTTATCTACTGATTTGTTTGAACAATTAGATATTTATTTTAAATTTTTTGTATTACTGTATGCAGACGATACAATAATTTTTGCAGAAACTGCCGAAACAATGCAATTAGCTTTAGATACATTTTCTGATTATTGCTCGACTTGGAAACTGGAAGTTAACTCAGATAAAACGAAAGTTATGGTTTTCTCTAAAAAGAAAGTTAAAAAATTACCTGCCTTAAAATTTAATTCAAAGATACTTGATTATGTTAGTGAATTTTGTTATTTAGGAATTTATTTTAGTTACAATGGTAGTTTTACGAAATGCAGAAAACGTTTACTAGATCAAGCATCTAAAGCTATGTTTTGCGTATTCAAAAAGATTAATAATTTGAATTTATCAATAGAATGTCAATTAAAACTCTTTGATCACATGGTTGAACCAATTCTTACTTACAGTTGTGAAGTTTGGGGATTTGAAAATTTAAATTTATTGGAAACGCTTCACCTTAAATTTTGTAAACGAATATTGAATTTACGCAAATCAACACCAAGTTATATGGTATACGGCGAGTTGGGCAGATTCCCAATAAGTATAAAAATTTATAAGAGAATTGTCTCATTTTGGTACAAAGTGGTCAACTACGAAAACAAACTGACTTTTCTAATGTATAAATTACTGCTTAACGTGTGTGATATTAAAACAGTTCCATGGATAGCAAAAATAAGAAACATTTTAGATTCTTTGGGATTGAGTAACGTTTGGTTTTCACAAGGTGACGGAGTTAATAAAAATTGGTTATTAAAAGCCGTTGAAAGAAAATTACAAGACCAATTTATTCAAAAATGGGAGGGGGATATATCAGGGTCGTCAAAGGGGATAATGTATAGAATAATAAAAACTAATTTTGAATTTGAAAATTATCTGGACATTCTGTCGCCGAAATTTAGAATAGAATTGACAAAAGTTAGAACTTCAAATCATAATCTTCCCATTGAAACTGGTCGTTGGCATAATATTCAAAGGCACGAAAGATACTGTACTTTTTGTAAAACTGAACTGGGGGACGAATTTCATTTTTGTTTGTTTGTGAACACTTTAAGACTTTGCGAAAGCAGTTAATACATGCAAGTTTCTACAATAAACCAAACATACTTAAGTTAGCTAAACTTTTAAATTCTACAAACCAAACAGTTCTGATCAACTTATGTAAATTTATAAAAATGGATTTAAGGAGGTTACAGTTTAAATTCAAATAGTTATTTATAATGGCAATTTATTTCTTATACACTCATATTTATGTTAAGATACTTGTGACCTAGTTTGCAAATATTTATAGTTATTTATATAATCATATTGAGTAATTTGTATATACATTTGTATTTAGAGCTATAGTTATCACTTTGCTTGTTTATAAAAATGCAATTATGTTATATTGATGTAAATAATTTTTATGTTGTATTGTATGAGGCATGCGCATTCTTGTATTTTTGTGTATGTTACCTCATGTACCACCTCCTGTGGGCTTGAGTGAATAAAGTGAATTGATAAACACTGACTGTATATAAGGGGCAAAATTGGATTACTTTAAAATCTCAAAAATCAGTCATATATAGCTGCTTCTTCATAAAATTTTGGAATCTCATATATTTTCTAAATATCAAAAACATACTGTCAAGGTTCACATAGAAAACTGTGAACGATTACGTCTTTTGACAAAGGGCTTAATTAAAACAGCTTCACTGAACTATAAATACCTTTTAATAAATCTCTACGGATAACTTGGACAGTATCTTTTGGAGTTTTGGTAGGATATTCTGTCATAGCAAGAAAATCAACTGTGTATTCTATTTTATTATCATCACAGAAGGTAACCGTCTTCTTGGAATCTTTATAGGCTTGCTCTATTCTCAAGTTGATATTTACTGGGTATTCATTAAGCACAGTTCCATCTTTGGTTATTTCAATAAAATGCCATTTTACCATCTCTGACACCAGACTAGCTTGTTGGCCTGCATATTTATTTCTTTCAGCACCTCTGATGATGTTGTTTATGGCATCAACAGCATTTAACAAATTTTTAACTAGCCCATAAAGCTTAATTTCACCCTTTTTGTCATCAAAGGTCACTACAACATCATACTGTTTGACACCATAAACTGCATTTTTCTGAAAGCATATATACAGAAAGATGAATCTAGTCACATTATATTGATATAAAATGTGACATGGGAAGCCAAAACCACTTATTTATTTATTTTTTATTTTGTTGTTGTTGACTTTTTGAGAAAATAACGTCAGAAAATTGCCTAAAAATCTCTTGATCATTAAAACCACCTGTTGGCTTCATTATGTACAATGAAAACAATGATTTTAAGGGTATGGTTGCACATGTTTATTAAAAACCCACATCTTTAATACACAATAAAAAAATTAAAAAGTTATAAAAAACATCAACAAATAAAATATATTATTTTCTCACAAGATGACAGTGTACAGTGGTTTTTAATCATATATGTATACACAATGTTGTAATTAGGATCTGATATTTACAATTGTCATTGTTTCTCCTTCTATGACACATTTTCAGCAATTGTATGTTATAGTGTTATAGATAATAATTGACGTCATCATGTAAATACAACATTAACTTGTAACGTCAAATCACCGCGTTTGAATACACTTCAATCACCTTTTGATGTTAATTTTTACGGTTAAATACAATAAGGAATGTTATTATTTACAACATACATGTGATTTTACCATGAAATTTTATTTTCTCGAAGTAGTATAAATAAAACTTTTGGCGAGCGGAATAACTATTTTTTTGTTATCGTTTGTGCCTCTGGATTGTGATTCGGAGATGGTTATGGGCGCTTCCATTTTACCAACAGTGGGTGTCGAGGCAGAATAAAAATTAAATGTTTTAATATACACACAAAATATTACGAATTTAGCATTTTTTTGAAAGTGAAGATTGTAAATATAAGTAATGACATTCTTTTTTTCGTTATCGAAGCAAGTATGATTAACAATGACAAGTCTAAATTATACATAAACGGCTTTGCCGTCATGCAATTTGGACTGGCCATTGATCGATATTCATACTTGCATCATTAACAAAAAAAAAAAGAATGTCATTTCTTTAGTGTACATTTTATCAGAAATCTGTGTAGTTTCTGTGTGAACAAAACTTTTAAAATCAATAAAACAGCCCATGGCCCATAAGTATGTTTTTGCTTGACATGTGACAAATCATATATTAATGTTTTATGTAAAATTCAAAGAAATACATGTTTTGTAAAATATAGAGGAATTATTCAAATTGTGTCGTCTCATAATAAATATTAGTATGTATCATGATGATGGTAAACATTAAAACAAAACTGTCACATTAAACTAACAATATGTTAACTTGCCAAGGTCAACAGAATATCATTATTAATATTTAAAAGGCTAAATGTCAATGAAAAAGTCATAAGTGTTGCTATTGTTTTAAGAAACTAGAGGGTGGCAAATGCATTTAAGTTATTATCGATGAATCAACTTAAAAACAAGAGGCCCATGGGCCTGATATGCTCACCTGATAACTAATGGCTAGCTGATAGATTTAAAGAAAACATAAATACTAAACCCCAATGACTTTTTTCTTTACATCATGATAACCATTGTATCAATACCTACAACATTCTAATATACATGCCTATACAAAAAGTTTATAGTTTTCGAGATAATTAACCATTTCGGTATTGTTTTACATCTGTGACCTTGACCTTTCAATCAATGACCTTTTTCTATACATCAAAATGATCGTTGTATCAATACCTACAACATTCTAATATACATGTCTATACAAAAAGTTTATAGTTTTCGAGATAATTTACCATTTCAGTATTGTTTCGCATCTGTGACCTTGACCTTTGAACCCATGACCATTTTCTATACATCAAAATGATCGTTGTATCAATACCTACAACATTCTAATATACATGCCTATACAAAAAGTTTCTAGATTTCGAGATAACTAACCATTTCAGTATTGTTTCATATCTGTGACCTTGACCTTTGAACCCATGACCTTTTTCTATACATCAAAATGATCGTTGTATCGATACCTATAACGCAAAAACGCGTAACCTATTTTTTATCCGAATTTCACAAAATGAACAAGCTATAGGCTTAAGACCCTAGAGAAGTAAAATATCTCATCAGATTTTTTCTCCAATCAGTACTTTCGGAGAAGAAGATTTTTTAAGATTTTTGCACCCCTAGGTCAACTTGACCTAGTTATGGTAGCCATAGAAACGCCACGAACAAATCTGAATTTCACCGGCCTATATATACTTCTGACAAAGTTTCATTAAAAACTGTCAAGTAGTTTCAGAGGAGAAGTCGAAAATAGGTGTTAAGGACGCACACACGTGTGCACGCACACATGCACGCAAATACACACGCTGCACTATGCCATAAGCTCACATGACCTTCGGTCAGGTGAGCTAAAAAGGATCAATGCTTACTAGTAAGTGACGTGAAACAACTGGGACTTTAAAAGATTCTACATTGATTGAACACTTGGTTATTGCAAGGCTTATCCAAACATTTCTGCTGGTATCTATTCATTCATCTGCTTGATGAACTAAAGCTATGTGAAACTAAATGTCCTACTCAAACCAAGCTGAATCTTTAATCATGGGCCATACAATTAAGAGCCTGTTGCTATAACAACTACAACTGCTTTCCATATACGAACTGTAGCTGCATTTATAAAATACCTGTGTGGGACTAAATTCTTTAATTATTCTGTCTTTGAAAATCCTTTCTTTGAATTCACTTTCCACTTCATGCTCAATCATTTTTATGGCATCTCCTATTATTTTTAAAGAGTCTGCATAAATAACTACAGTTATGGACATTTTTGATTGGTTAGAATCTGGATTTTTGCGTCTTCGTCCTGGATTTTGGTTATCACCACCTGAGACAAAATAAATCAATAAATCATATAGTATTTAAACCATTAAAATTGGGAAACTAATAACAAGACAACCGTTTTCAATCTATAATTTTCAAAACTCATTTTGGTTCTGAGAACAATAACAATTGAATCTCAATATCTCTATCTCCATGGGAATATGAAAACTGGAATATGAAAATTGTCTGACTTACTCTAAGTTTGATATAACCAAGTGGGGAAGGGGTGTGGGCAAGTTTTAAAACTTGCTCTCTTAATTATGAAGTATGTCTTTTTTACCCCATACATCTTGTTTTGAGCAAGTAGTAATCAACTTAGTTTCAACTGTTGGTGAGTTAATGTGATGTTTAGCTTGGCAGTAATTACATTTATGGTTTTTCTATCTGTGTGGTTGTTTGTTTTTGCAAAGACAACCAAATTAGTGGAGGCCATGAGGTCAGTTTGAGATAAAAACCATAGTTCCAGAGAGTAGTTAAAATTTAACCTTTAATTTTATTAGTTACAATGTTTTGTTAGTTTATGTTGGGGTTCGCCGCTGTACCACGTGGTCAATACCTCTTAACGTTTGTGCAGAACATTTTGGAAAACGTCAACATCATGAACTCCCGGAAAACGTTGTTTTTACGGGAAAACGTCATATTGTGAGATTCCATGTCCATTGGAAACAAGCGTTTCACAGACACATTAGAAGGTATCACGTGGTACAGCGGCAAACCCCATTCAAAGGACTGTAAAATTTTAGTTTAGTAATCTATTTTCATTAGGTTTTTATTAAGGAGACCTAAAAATTGTTTGACTTATCCAAAAATTCGAGATATCCAAGTTCAAGATAACCACACTTATATTGGTTAAATGAAGAGCAACTCATTCCAGACTATTAATAAAATTTAAACTTATCTGTGTTTGAAATTCAACTGTACCGGTAATTCAAAGAACAAAGTCCTATACATGGATGCAAAAATGCAGTTTGCAACATGATTGGAATAAATCTAGACAGCAGAACATTAAATGTATCTTTTTAAAATAATGATATCATGGACATAAAATTTTCTTCTATTTTGTAAAGAATTCTTTAAAATTACAATATTTTCATCAATTATTTTGGTTATCAGAAACTTAATTCATACAACTTCTGACTCAAACTACACATTTGGGGATAGAAACATTTGAAGTAACTTTGGCAGCAATATTTACTTGGAGCTTGGAGGTCACATATTGTTTCCTTGGACAAAAACTATATATATATACATATATATACATGTATATATATATCATCTTTTTCATAATTTTTTTTTTCAAAAATTAGCAACAAATCAAGGTTGTTTTAATGATACATTACTAAGACATCCTAAATAATGTAAACTAAAATTTAAATAACTTTTTATAATAAAGCAATAAAATGATATTATTTCTATAATTTTGGTCCAAACACTACTGATCAGGAATTTTATTTCGAAATGGCCATCTAGTGCTTCAAAATTGAAACAGGTTTAGTAATAATTAAAGGACTTTATCATCATATGACTTGGAAGAAATCAGAAATTCAATTCAAACTTTTACGGTTGTTCAGAGGCATCTGACATAACAAAGTTTAATTGTCAACCAATAAAATTTAATCAACAATATCTTGATGTAATATACACCATTTAACTTTCAGGTGTATAAGTGACTACTAGTAAGTATAAAAAATGTCACTTAAATACACTGCCCTCCTTAAATTATCAAACATGTTTAAAACTGGTCCTATCATAACAGACTCAGAATCTAAACAATATTGAATTGTTGCAAACATCATTATGCTATAGCTGAGTGGGTTTTTTTTAGCTAAAATAGTGTTTTTATCTTGAAAAATATAATTTTCCTAAATTTCAGAAAATTCCAAGAAAATTGATTTTCAAGTAAAACAACTTTTTCATATACATTTAGATTACAAAGTTGAGATATCACTTTCAAATACAGGAAAAACTTCAATTGTTCAATTGTATGAACAAAATTTGATATGATAGTTATTACCTATGGCAAATATGAATTTGAAAAATTATTTATGGAGGGCAGTGTATCATGGTCAGCATTAAAATATAATTACCAGCACCAGATTGATAACTTTGAGCAGCATTCATTTGTTTGACTATTTCAGTCTGGAATTCTTGTACCATAGTCTGCTGGTATATCACAAAGTGGATCTGCTTTAGATGCTTGCAGGAAGATTCAAAGTTTGTAATAGCTTTAACCATTTGATGGGCTATATCTTGCACTTTAGTTCCTAAAAAAAATACAATTGAATAAAATCAACCAGTTTATCTGAAGTACAGATTAAAAAACTATGTATCATTAAGTAGTGGGACATAAAAAACATTTTTATAAAAAATGACAAAATTCCACAAGCTATATATAATTTTAGGAAATATTATACAATTATGGACTTTTTAGTGGTTGTATATAGTGTGATATTCACTGGAAAAATAAATATTGATCGAGGCGACAGCCAAGGTCAACATTTATTTTTCCGGTGAATACCACACTATATACAACCACTGAAAAGTCCATAACTGTTTTATTATATAATTAAGCCACTGTGGCACTTCGGTTGACAATATTTTCTCAAACCTGTGACCAGGCAATCTAACTATTTTACCGATATTAGATTTCCCTGCCCACCCTGGTTGAACTATCCCGCAGTAATAAGTTCAATCTGACTTTTTAAATCTGATTATATGAAAAAATAAATGGCATTCTGGATGAGACACAATCAATTACACACTAAATTGATAATGTCATAACGTCAACGTTCTATGAAAAAATAATAATGCACGTTTATTTGATGACGTTCTAATCATTTTAGGGAGAACGTCAACAAAAATCGATGAAGTACACCGAATTTGATATTCATTGGAAAATCTGTGGTATATCATGTGAGATCCAATGGTCACGTGTTACCGTTTTAGCCAATCATAAAGATGGAATTTATTAATTATATAATAATCTCTCATATTCCAAGAAAACAACAGGTGTATATCACTGATTTGTGCAATATAAATGTGTAAAAGTGTATTTAATTTTAGACAAGTTAATACTCTTTAGATATTACACAAACTATGCACTGTTTAGATGGGATGAAAACAGGATTGAAAGATGGTCAGGCAGAAAGACAGAGTCAGGCCTTCATTACATCTGCTTTGGTCTGTTGCACTGCAGATAAAAAACCTTGCTTTGTTTTAACTATACCAATCAACATTTCAAATACAACTAGAATAGGCACTTTGTTATTGACTTTAAATTGTGTCTATTCTGATACTTAAAAATAAGTCCTTAGGTTCTGTACAACTGAGTAACTTTGATATAATAATGTTCCCTGAAACTCAACATGAGACAAATAATGTTATTATACCTCACATATATTAAAACGCTTTTCATTGGATGTTTTCCAATCACATGACATGTAACAAATGAGATATTTCCCACAAAATTACTGTCAGCATGTGACAACCTCTCACAGCCATGTGATAATAATACTATTATCACCTGGTGATAACCTGATACAAGGGAAATAACTCTTACAACAGAACTATGTTGTCATTTGGTAAACAATAACAATGGCGCCCAGTTGTTTTTTGCAGTTCGTCGGAAGCGGACTTGGAATTAATTCTGCATGATAGAGATGCAGAAAACACAAAATGGTCACCCAAGCTTCAATGAAAATACTGGAAATGTATTTGATGGAAACAGAATGAGAGGTAAACCTAGATTCTTACTCCCAAGAGACCCATGCACAGCTACTGCGGGATCTTTGTATGTAGGCGAGCGTAAAGGATGGTTGAAAGTGTAAACTGATAGCGCTTAATTGAATTAAAAATGTTGTTTGTGTCATTTAACATGGTAAGCTTTGTTTCGGTATAATAAAATAATAATTGCCCTCTAGCTATATGGACATCCAGAATTGTCACCCTTCAGAAGGGTTTTCCGTCAGGTGACAATTCTGGATGTCCACATCCCTAGAGGGCAATTATTGTATATTAAATGCCACCTAGGGAATCTTTACTAAAATTTTCATTCAATGACTTTCTATAGATTTATGACAATTTAATAGTTTTACAAAGTACTATAGGAATCTGTGAAATACAATTATAAAACAATTATAATTACCCTGTCCTGTGCCAAGGGCTGGGAAAGCTATTGCTGATATTTTTAGTTTTTCAGCTTCCTTGAGCGAGTCCATTACACGTAATTCCCATCCTCTCGAGTTCTCTGCATTTAAATGGATGATGTACTGACATGACATGGTACCTTTCCCTGATGATGTCACTGCTATTCCATGTTTCTTCATGTTGCCAACTAAATCATTTAAAGAAAAAGTAATGGGATAAATAAACAAAAAAATAAATAAATAAATAAATAAATAAACAAGAATATGATAAATAGAACAGTACTAATTCATATTTAATCATATAATTTGGGCACCTTGTACAAACTTAAATAGACCTCACCTGAAAATCTTAAATGAAATTTGCAAAGTGGTTACATACCTAGGTGAAAATTTTTAAAGGATCTTTTTTATTTGCACCTTATTTGCATAATCTGCTAACTAGCTTATCATGATATTTGTAGATCATAAATTGTTTTAACTAACAGAATACAAAATATGAGTGGCATTATAAGGGTATTTTTGTCCAAAATTATTTCATTAGATATCTGGCCAGTCTGTTCTTGAATCATGGAGATTACCAGAGGACCTAAAGAAAACAACTGACAATTATTTACAAGTGATTTGACAAAATATCTCACAATAGTCAGGACCTGCCTGCAGATCCCTTACAGTTTGTTAGTTCTCTTCAGAAATCCAGGGTTTTCTCTTAGTGTTGCAGTTTTCTTTAACATCCCTAAACCAACCGCCTTGATATTCTATGAAAGAATCTTGAATGGCACACCATTCCATCAATATAACCACTCTACTTATCAGTGATGGTAAAAAACACCATGCCATTAACACCACTTTAATTCTTACATACAAACTAACCTTGTGCTTTGACGTCTTTAGCTAGTTCTGAACCTCCTTTTTTACTGATAGCTTGTGCAACTGCTCCTACATAAAAGAAAATAATACAGTCAAGTCTGCCTCAAAGGTCACCTCTATATAAGAGTCACTTGCTGTTAAATGTCAGTAAAATTTTATCCCACCTATTGATAAAGACCACTTTTAGTGGTTATCTTAGGTGGTCTTCATAAACAGGTTTGCATGTACATAACTGTAAATAATTTTAATTTCCAACATATTTCTTGTTTTCAAATTTTTACTGTAAACTATACAAAATCAACTGGAATTAAGTACATGACTGTAGTCCACCTGTATGAAAAATTGAACCGTACTCCTGCTGAGCTCGAGACATACTCCAGCTGTACTCCGGCTGGACTTTAACAATCAGGTTGGACTTGAGATGGACACATACTTTTTCAAAGTTTTTCCAGCTTGACTCTTTCTAAAGTAAGGCTGGATCTTTTTACTGAGAACTTTAGGATAAAGGTCCAGCAGTACTTTTTAACTTAGAATAAGATTTTAGCAGGACTTTCATACTTAAACTTTTCATTCTATAACTGAGCAGTACTTTCACCAAACCATACTTTTGACTTGGAAGCAACCAGACATTTTGACTTTAAGATTCTAGCATTAAATAAGCAGAAATAGTGATCATATATATTATATATTTGAATAGTACACTATAGTTTGAACTGAAACATGTGAAGTGTGCTTAGAGAACAGCTATCTATTAAGACAGTTATTTGGTTACCTTTGATGTCCTTTTTAAACATTTTCCATTGTATATGTATAATGTATGTACACTAGAATTGGGTAAAATGGGAAATTCATACATGATCATGAGTTGACTTGTCTTTGAAATGTAATTATTGTAATATTAATTAATAATGTTACAATGTTTGACCACTGCTCATTTCATCTGATACTGGTGATGTAAAAATAAACAAGAGGCCTATGGGCCTGATACGCTCACCTGATAACTAATGGCTAGCCGATAGATTTAAAGAAAACATAAATACAAAACCCCAATGACTTTTTTCTTTACATCATGATAACCATTGTATCAATACCTACAACATTCTAATATACATGCCTATACAAAAAGTTAATAGTTTTCAAGATAATTAAGCATTTCAGTATTGTTTCACATCTGTGACCTTGACCTTTGAACCCATGACCTTTTTCTATACATCAAAATGATTGTTGTATCGATACCTACAACATTCTAATATACATGCCTATACAAAAAGTTTTTAGTTTTCGAGATAATAAAACATTTCGGGATTGTTTTGCATATGTGATCTTGACCTTTAAACCAATAACCTTTTTCTATACGTCAAAATGATTGTTGTATCGATACCTACAACATTCTAATATGCATGCCTATACAAAAAGTTTATAGTTTTCGAGATAATTAACCATTTCGGTATTGTTTCACATCTGTGACCTTGACCTTTGAACCCATGACCTTTTTCTATACATCAAAATGATCGTTGTATCGATACCTACAACATTTCAATATACATGCCTATACTAAAAGTTTATAGTTTTCGAGATAATAATTATAATCAGAGGTAAAAAAAAATTAGGTTACAATTGACCTTGACCTCATTTTGAAGATACTGACAAGAAGATGTCAAAACTGAAAACCCCATGTCATTATCTGGTCAAATAGTCAAGTTATAACAATTTGAAGCTATTTTACGATTTTTTCAAAATTAAACGCAAAAACACGTAACCTATTTTTTATCCGAATTTCACAAAATGAACAAACTATAGGCTTAAGACCCTAGAGAAGCCAAATATCACATCAGATTTTTTCTCCAATCAGTACTTTCGGAGAAGAAGATTTTTTAAGATTTTTGCACCCCTAGGTCACCTTGACCTAGTTATGGTAGCCATAGCAACGTTACGAACAAATCTGAATTGCACCGGCCCATATATACTTCTGACAAAGTTTCATTAAAAACTGTCCAGTAGTTTCAGAGGAGAAGTCGAAAATAGGTGTTAACGACGCACGCACACACGCACGCACGCACGCACATACACACGCTGCGCTATGCCATAAGCTCACATGACCTTTGGTCAGGTGAGCTAAAAAGCAAACATACAAATCCATGTCCAAGTAAAGAATAACCTCTTTCTCTCTTTCTCTGTCTGATAAAATTAGAAAAGTAACAAATTGTATCTTTATTTTAACAGTAAAGTTATATTCAATGTCCACCTGAAGTTTTCAGTAAAGCATTATAAATCCAATTATATAGAAATTGAAATTTACCACTAAACATCTTTAAACCAGGTCATAGAGGTAATTAATTTTTTAAGGTTGGATGAATCTTATCTTCAGTTGACAATTATGTAAAGACTCATTTAAATATTTCGAGCTGTTTTCTATTTTCTGGCTAGATTCACAAAGGTCGACTTTCCATAAATGGTAATGGAAAAAAGTCAAGCTGGACTTTTGAATGTAAAGTATGGTTCAAGCCCAGCCGGAGTACGTGTCATACTTTTCGTATGGGTGATGATGATAAGCCGTTTAAAAGGACAAATTATCTTTTTTCACATAAAGGAAGACTGGACAAAATCTTCTTTCTAGAAAAGCTGGCTGTGAAGTCATAGTAGACTTGTTGAGATTTTACTAACCTCTAGATAGGTCTATTTCTGCATTAGAACTGTTAATAATAGCATCTGTCTTAGCCATGGTGATGTCTCCTTGGTAGATTTTCACCTCTATTCTTCCAATCTTCAAATTAGATGGGTCAACATTAACAGCTGCACCCTGTGATTGATGTCTGTGACCTTTGTTGTGATTTGTATTCTCATCTGAAACAAGTCATATTGCCTGTACTTAAAACCTTACACAATGAGATGAATGATGTATACAATTTGCCTTGATAGATCAAATGGCTTGGGGGTTTTCTGTTAATCACTGACCGTGGAAGTAGAAGACTGCCCACTTTTTTAAGTTTACACCAATAAAATGTTTCCTTTTACTGACTGACACTTTCCTAATGACCGGTATGTCGAGTACAAAAATTTGTAGTTTTAGTCGGAAATGAATCTTCCGAGTAAGCCGCCACTCTGTTACTATTAACACTTTTCAAATAAGAGATGGACAATTATTTCAGGTATTGTTAAAGTTTAAGATAAAATATTTTTGTGTCTTTTTTATTCGATTTAAACATTGAAATTTTCGTAATTTGGACTGAAAGTTCACTTCGATTTAAACATGGGAATTTTCGTAATATTTCGTAATTTGGACTGGAAATTCGCTTCAAATTCGGCATATCGAATTAAATAACAAATTTACATAAAAATACATAGCGGGACCATTTGTATCATTTCGATTTAAGCGAAATTGTGATTCAACCGATTTCGAATTAACGAGAGTCGATTTTATTTCTTTTGCATCAAAAACACCTAAATAATCTATAGAGCAATGAAGATCTGAGTCTTTCAGATGCTGGAAATAACAATATGAGATTTATTCCGTATAATACACCTAAACTAATACGTACCTCAACGTGTTGAACAGTACGTTTTTTCAATAGAGGGGTCTTTTAAATCGGACTATATATACAGTGTCGATCAATTTCAAGAGTTAACATACATGCTTCATATAAAAATGTCCGTCTTTTACTATTTTGACTGAGTAGATGTATCGTTATGATCATGAACCTTAAACATATAGGAATAACCGATATAAGTCGCGTAATTAAAATACAAACATATGGCCTCCTATGATGTGTATTGCGCATTGAATCACGATTATTAATCAATAAACTTTTTAGAAAAAATATTAAATAAACATCACAAAGGGTAACTTTTATTATATTTTTTTTTGGATTTTACAATAATTCCGAGTCCATGGGTGTTTATACTGTCTGACGAAATCGGGAGGGCATCTAGGTATATCCTCAGGCTGTGTCGACACGCTCCAATATTACTTGGATCTACCTGCCCATCATTAGAAGGTCTTACATTCACACCTAAGACAACGATCTTAATCAACTCGGTCGTTAATTACTGTGTTTATTCAGTGACACTCGCCAATCCGTCACTGGCTTCAATGTGTTATCACCTGTTAATTACTGGTGACCAAGATACCGGTGAACTTTGAAAACTTGTGGCCAGAAAAATCGCAAAGCGCCGTGTTTTGTCGCAAGTTAAAGAAAAAAATCTCAGTTAGCGATGCCCAGCGCAAACCCTCCCATACGTGTTCATTCATTGTAACACGCGGCGACGCCAAATCAGAGGCCTGGGAGGGGTTCTACGAGTTTTCTTATTCAATAAAATTCCTTGAAAACATCACTTCCTATGCCGAGAAGGCCTTCCAATGTACGATTTTTCTCAACCGAAAACTTTAATTCAAATCTACTTTAACTTTCAAAGAAATTTTAAAAAGCAATCAAGGTATGATTTTTTTAGTTTACCAGGTCGACGCGGTACAAATGTACTTTATACATAACTGCCTTTAAAATGTAATTGTTCATCAAGGCAATATATACACAGCATTAAAAACGCATGTGACGTAAAAATCACAAGATTTACCCTTTTTGGCGACACAGTAATGAAATTGGCAACAAAATTTTACAACTGGCGATTTCCTTGACGACAGACTTTTACAACCCAGCGCTAACCCTGCTAGGGTCTTTTCACCAGATATATGCCATAAATTATTTATGGATGGTGGGGAATCATACGTAACTGGTATCCCAGTTACAATCTCTAGTTACTGTTTGTTTTAGTTTTTATAGAGAAAGCAAGAACGCAAATATTTTATAGATTTACAAATCAATGATTCTTTTACTTATATGAGCAGAGACATTACTAATAATCCCTGTTTTGAATCCATCCTTGCTTTATTTATCCTTTTACGCGACAAAATTTAACTTCAGTGAGTGTTCACAATGGTCATTTTTTTAAGAAGTGGCAGGTTATCTGATGTTACATAGTGATGATGGAAGAGTTGACTATCACATAGGTTAGTGCAGCTCAAGGAACTGGGTTGACTTAAATTGATTTAATAAACTAATAAAGTAAACTACTTTTCTGCATTTTCAAACTTTTAAACTCAACCCAACCTTTTAGCTACCCTTCATTGTACCCCTACACACCTACGTAAATTATAAATTCTTCCATCATCATTACATCACATGAAAGACTCTGCCATTATGTCAACATTTTAACCATTGTAAACACCTATCTAAAATTTTTTGGTGTATAAAAAGAGCTATAAAGCATGGATTTGATTGAAATTAGGTTTTAAGCAACGACTTGGCTCATGTGAGTAAATGATAATTGATATTTTACTGCGCCATTTAAAACCTGAGAAATATTTGCATTGTTCCTTTCTCTGAAATAGGGTAAACATACAGAAGCTGAACTGTAACTCCTTCAAATAGAATCTTCATGTATTACCGATCTTCAAGAAAGAACATCAGACTTGATGCTCCAGACTTGTATTGCTGACTTTCATATGTAGCAGAATAATGGAAGACATTCTGGATCATCACTGTTTGAATTCACCTTAATCATTAATTAAAGATTTTGTTCAACTGCCAACACTAGTTAGAGAAGAAAAGTTTAAAGGTCACCGGTCACCAAATTTATGAATTTTGTAATTTGCATTCCTATGGGTAGAGTTGCCAATATTGATGTGTCTGGTGGGTTTTCACACATTACAGTTACCTGTAATATACTAAAAACTTACCTGAACGAAGTTCTAATACTCGGTAATTTCCGACACCGCTCGTAACTTTCCGGCGACCTAATTGATGACGTACATGGTGTTAAGCTGCTGAGGAAAGACACATTACCTATATATGTATCCATATGTAACATGTGGGTTTGTGTGCCATTTTGAAGGGTTTTAAAGTTTGATTTCAAGTCAAAATTATATATTTTGTAAAATTTTGATATAATAATACCACAATGAACGATAAAAAAAATTTTCTCAAAAATTTAAGAACAAATTAAAGCCAGATTTACACAAGTCCCTTATGCAGCTTTCTACAAATTGAGTGCATGTGGAAAACGCAAGAATAAAGTCGTATTTTCCAACAAACTCGCGAAATATTGTCAAAACTTGATACAAAATATACTGACCTAATAGGAAAAAATATTTTTCATTCATCATAAGTGAATTTAATTCTGTACATAGAGCAATTTTTGAAGTTTTTAACAAAACAACTAATATAACCATGTCAAAATTATCCCTTCTGTACCTTCTTACTCGGAACAACTATTAATATTATAATTATGTCATAGTTGGAATATTCATGATGAAATATGAAAAAACCCGAACAACAATGACCTACCTGACCCTAAATACCCTGATGTAACTTTGAATGAGGCCCAATTGGTGTATAACCTTCGTCGAATTTTCCCAAAATTTCTCTATGTACAGATAAACTGAATAACTTTTTTTGTCATTTAAAAATATAATTTGGTTAGGTCAGTGCATTTAATATGAAATTTATTGATAGTTTAATGAAAACATTTTCAATTAAAAGAAATAAATGATAAAAACCATGTGCACTCAATTTATGGAAATACAGTAATTGCTTTGAATGTATTGGGGCTATTTTTCATATACGAGAAAAGTCAGGGAAATAAGAGTGGTATAATCATTTCAGACAATATAAATTATTATGAATGGATTCAGTCAAATAAAAAAAATTCATAGATTTTAACAATTTTAATATTCAAAATTAATTTAATTCCGTAAGTCAGTCAGTTCACCAGTTCATATGTTCACACAAATCGAGACTTGTATGTCTCTTATTCAAATCAACTAATCTAACATTTATTTTCAAAAATATCTTTTCAGAATCCATCAAAAACGACAAATAACATTTACCGGGTATATCATAAAGATTTATACACACGTGTCAATTAATGTTGCAAATTGTAAGGTAAACCCTGTTGATTACAGGTGATAGATGTCTACTTCTAAACAGGATGTTGCTTGCCAATGTAGCATATTGATACTCTCTTAATTACTGGTATGTGAGGGGATGTAAATCACACTTTAACCGATATTAATTTATTGTGAAAAAAATTAAAAAAGTTTCCCTCGAGTTTTGATTAAGCCGTTAGTTAGTCGGGTATAATCCCACTGATATCACATTTTGATATGAGTTCTTTTCAGCTCATTAAAATTAGGCGTAAAAAAATTATTATTAGTAGTAAATGAAAATTTTAAATATCGTTTTTTAAATTTATCATGGAAACACTAAAACTAAATCAAAAATGAAGATTTAACAAAATGGGCATTGGAAATCTGACCAGTACTCTATCGAAAAAAATTAAACAATATTTGATAAAAAAAAATATTACGCACCGACATAAACTCCAATTTCCATTATTATTATTAAATTAAACTTACTGCGAATAGGGAAGCTATTAATTTTAGTTAGAATTCGGAAATTGTTTACAAACATTTTCATATTCAAGTAATACTGGGGTGAAATATTTGATTTCAGAGACAATAAGAAGTTATTTTTAGACCTGTATTTTGATATTTTCGTTGTACAAAAATTCTTCTCGAAAACGTGTTCTAATAATATATTGATTTTAACCTAAAAATAAAATAAAAATGGGACAATTTCTGAAACAAATATGAATTAAAATCAATTTGAGGTAAATTAATAATATAGCTGTACAAAAGAGAAGAATCCGGTCAAAAGTGCTCGAAAATTGTGTACATGTATGTTTTTAATATACATATTAATATTGATATTTAATATTAATTCACCGAAATAATAAATAAATAAATAAATAAATAAATAAATAAATAAATAAATAAATAAACAAATAAATTCAACAGAGAAGTTAAGATATTTAGAATGATATTAAATATTAATGAAAATAAAAATGAATAATATTTTAAATAAAAACACGAAAATGTGTATTCTTTTTATCAATTCGTTTTGATAGATAAAAATAAAAAGATAAATAAATAATGTAAAATTATGTTTTGTTATAGTATAAGTAATAGTATATCATACTTAGAGCAAACAAGAATATAGTTCTTATTTATTTAATTATTTATTTTTTTATTTATTTATTTATTTATTTATTTATTTATTTATTTATTATGTTTATTTTTTATTTATTTTTTTATGCTGAAGGAAATTGAAATATCCAATATAAAAATAAATAAAAAAATAAAACATGAGAAGTTACTACTGATAAATCTGGGTAATAAATACAGATCACTCTACAAGCTTTAGTTACTAGATAACTTGGATAACACCTTCTGCGTCACTTCCGGTTTTGGACCCTTTTACTACCAAAGGGAGATAACACCGTTTTTCAACAGTTTTAGGACTTTATTTTACGCTGTAACAAAAGACAGAAATGATTAAAAAATGTTATTTGTGGCTAAATCTACTTTTTATTATGTAATCTTTCGGAAAATAGTACTAAAAAAATTTCGGTTTTTGGTGACCGGTGACCTTTAACAAAGCTCCTTCTTTGTCTCCAAGACCTGGCAAAAAAGTATCAACAAAGAACAAGTAGATTATATCACTGGACTTCTCAAAGGTCTTTGACCAAGTCCCACAAGCACCTTCTTATAAAAACAGATGGACAGACACATACTTGTCAAAGTATACTAAGGACACCCATCACATTATAACATACAAATATATATGTATGTGTGTTGAGGTATAAAATGATAACAAATCCTCTAAAGAATTATTATTTGTATTTGTTTATCTAAATACAATAAACAGAGAATAAACAACAAAATCATTTGTGACCAGCATAACAGTATACATAACTATTTTAAATATATATATATATCACCATCCACATGCAAAAAGGTCCCTTAAGTTAAAAATATTAGTCAGATATTCACTTTTTGTTACATTTTTGAAACACCAACATTTGATTATACAAGAATAATAATAAAAGTAAAATCACCGCAGTAATGGTGGGAAAAATTATAAAAACAAACCAACAAAGCATCACAAACTATATTGTATTCAAAATCTGTTTTCTGCATTTCAAATAAAATGTTATAAGAGCTCTTTTCGACTATGGGATGTCTGATACAATGTACATTTTGTATATTTGATATATCATATGGTTTTTATAAATAACAGGTATATTTAAAATAAAATGTAATTTGTCATACAACATAATGTTAATAATACTTTATGGTAGAGGATTATAGTGTATTGTACTTTATTTTATTCTGGCTGCAAATTTACACTGAGAAATAGATATAAATTATTAATACTATGGGTTGCCTTGTATTACAGAGTCTTGTTCTGTCTCTCGGAGAGAGCTGAACTGTTAAAATGTCAATAATTTATATATACTATAAAAATGTGGATATTATCGAGATTAGGAAGAACTTTCACATTTTTTATCGAATTTGTGAAAATTGCAACAATTGTGTGAAAATTTCACCAACACAAAAATACCAAATTTACAGTATTCACTAATACATCTACCAAGTCAAAAATAGATTTACACAAGACCATTGTTGGTATAGTGTTCACAGTTGGGGTTCAAATCCTGGTCAGGTCTAAGACTTTACTGTTCTTTTGCAAAGCACATGACATTTGGAAATGACATTCATAGGGACCTTAAAACCTATGCTCCATGTGATGGTGTGCATGACACTAAAGAACCTCCCTGCATGTTGCACTAAGCACTCTGCAAATGTAAAAATTTCTGCCACTTCATCTATAGCTGGTGATATCTAAATATTGAGTGTAATATTTCTGACTGGGATGTAAAACCCCATTCTATCAATCATGAGGTGACTTTGCCATGATCCAGTTACAACTTTTGGTACAGCCCAATACAATGGCTTCACAAGCTTACCATGCGTACAATACCCCATGACATTGGTACAGAATAGATATTCATATACAAAATCACATTAATTAATAGTTTCTTATAAAATAATAACATTCTAGAAATTTCAAATTAAAATTTGTTCGTAATGGCAGTGTTCATTCTAGGATTTTTCAGATGGGGCCATTTAAAAAACAACTCTAAAACACCATGACATCAATATTGTTGCATGTAATGTTAAATATGGCCCACTAACGCCTAAAAACTGGGTCATTTGGAAAAACAAGGGATCAATGGACTCCTTCTAGAATAAACAATGTAATGTACTGTAAAAACAGGATGGTTGGTGATCATGTGATATGCTGGAGAACTCAGCAAAGGATCAGCATGCTTGAATTACACACAAAAAGAATGAAAACTCGGCCTGAATTGTGTCATATAATTATCTCACTGACACTAGAACATCGTTGCAGTGACGCTGCTTTGGTACTGTGATGGCGGCCTGTGTTGGAACATAAAAGGTGTGGCCGGCGATCCGTCCACAATGTTCCTACAAAAGCCTGACATGTTGAATTATACACAAATAGAATGAAAACTCGGCCTGAATTTAGTCATTTAATGATGTCACTGACACTGACATGTCATTAGTTGCTGTGACGCTGCTTTTGTACCATGATGACGGCCAATGTCAGAACATAAAAGGCGTAGCCGGCGATATGTCAATTGGTTCATGAGAACAGATGTTAATGTAAGTCCATGCAAAAACGGTAAATAACACTCATTAATGAAACTTATTCCTTCATCCACAAAGTCAAAATACATAAAGTAGTTTAATGCCCCTAAATGCTATAAAATGCTATAACTGACCATTTATATCACAACAGAAAAATGGTTTACCAAACAACAAAGACTAAAAAATTACAATGAAACAATTTTGTGCATTAAAGAGTAAATAAAATTAAGTTTATTTAACTGCACAAAAATACTTTCCAGACATTCAGCTCATAATATGACTACAACCAGAGGCCCAATAGGTCTTGTCATACTTTACTGAATGCAATCATTACAATTGGGTTCATTTGATGTGAAACAATTTCAGGACTGGACCATTTAGTAGCCAAAAAGTACAACTTATGTTTCCAGAAAAAAATACTGAATCAATAGAAATTATGATGCCACTATGCCAAAATGTCTGTAGAAACAGTTTTTTGCCACTAAAATGTAGTTGGATAATCACACTAGTAATTAAAATAAACTGTCTTCTCAAAATATTTTTCATATAAACACTTTGAAAATCCTGAGCATTACATGATTCAGTCAATAAACAAAGTTTCAGGTTTCAAAGTATAAAATTTTCAAAGAATTGGCAAAATAAAGCACCTAATACAGACAAACCTGTCTTAAATGCCACCTCTATACAATGATCATCTGCCTTAACAGGCCAGTAACATTTTATCCTGATTGTCGTTTATTCATGTTATTTGAAACTGTATGTTGAAGTACCACCTGTATATAAGGGCCATTTTCACTGGTACTCTTGGGTGGCCATTAAAGACAGATTTGACTGTATTACCATATTCAGCTAATAGTGAATTTGAATAACACTTGTTATTTATCTTAAGTTGCTATAAGATTACTTTCTGTATACTGTAAACATATTTAATTTCCCTTGTATTTATTTTTGCAATGTAGAAAATTTACAGGTATCTGCATAGTTGAATTTTCAGATATTTAAAATAAGCACAATAACACAATAAGTGTATTATAATTTTCACTTGGTATTAATTTTGGTGCAAAATAAATGACCACGAAATAAGCGAAAATTAGTGTACCGCGAAAATAAATATGTTTACAGTATCAAGTTTGAATTAAATCAACTGATTATTTAAAGCTTTATTGGCCATTTATCAGTTTTTGTTACTTATAGATATGGCAGCTATCCCTGTGATCTATAACCTACTTAAAGAATCTTACAGACCAAATTTGGTTTTTATTGATACGGGTAGTTACTACTACTGGTACTAATAATAATAAGTTATTTTATTATAGTGTCAAACATTAATACACAGTTTTATATAAACATACATAAAACAAATGTTTCACATTCAAATGTATTAATGTCCAGCCAAAATTGACTTATGAGACACTCCTAGTTACTAGTTTCTAGTTCAGGAAAGATTTTCAAATTTTTTTCTAAATATAGCACCTTGTTTGCATTTTGATTTCACAAATAATCAGTTGAAAAATTGTGTTTGGAAAAATACCATTGTTTATATAAAATGGCTATATTTACTTTCAATATATGAAGTTTGAACTAAGTTCATTCATTAATAAAGATGAATTGGTTACGTACTTATACTAATGGCGGCCATCTTGGATACCAGCCAGGAAGTTCATATATCAAAACTAATTTTATACTCAAACTAGGGAATAAATCTGCACCAAATTACGTACTAAAGGGGTTTTTATTATTTTAAAGTAGTGATTTAAAATAAATTAAGTAATTTTCAAATAAGAAAGACATTTGGTTCAAAGGATGGGACCCAATGAATGATGACGTCTCTTAAATTTTAAGTAAAATTCTTGCGTGAAACACATTATACACACAGGATTAAAAATATCACATATTGCTTAATTATTATGTTTAAAACACACAGCAGCCCAATTACTCTGTTAAATCTACAACTATATTAAGTCTAGGGCATTAGTATGTAGTATCTATCACTAACTGTAGTTCAAGATAGCGAAATTTCAACCTCACGAACAAGGTTTGGCATTTTTCATTCAGAAAATTTTAAAAAAAATCAAAATATAACATAATCAAATTTTGCACCAAAAATAAGATATTCAGATCCCATTTCAATGGGGTTTGCCGCTGTACCACGTGATCAATACCTCTTAAAGTTTGTGCGAAACATTTTGAAAAACGCAATGCAACAAATTCCTGGGATGATGTCGTTTTCACGGGGAAACGTCATCTTATTTGATTCCATGTCCATTGGAAGTATGTGCTCCGCACAAACGTTAGAGGGTATCATGTGGTACAGCGGCGAACCCCATTAGAAGATTTCAATATCAGTGAAAGGTCTGTTTATACCGTTTATCACAGTTAAATTGGTACACCAATCAGGTCCCATTTCTGCAATAATTTCTTGGACAGGATTTTCCTTCCCATTATAAATCTGACAAATTTGAAGTCTGTATGATTTTCTTAATTTTAAAGATTTTTTTTTTAAATTTAAGATGCCGTTTTGAAGACCCTTCTAAGCTTATTACATCTATATTCTTATTTTGTTCAGACTTTTTCTTTCTAGTACATCTATAACAAAATTGCTAAAAATTGTCACGGTTTAAGTTAAGAAAAATCTTAGGAAGGAAGTCATTGTAATCAAAAACAAACATACTAATCCATGTCCGAATCACAATCCAGAAGCAAGTAAACTTTGGTACTGACAAGTTAGGTTAGACACGTGAACATGAGAACTAGAGCATGGCTCTGGTTTCACAATCATTCCTTAGCTAAGATTTTCCTTAACTTAAATTTAGCAAATTTTGGTAATCTTTTTGGAACTACTGATGGGATATTTTTTCTCAAAACTAAATGCAGATGTTTTAAACTAGAATTGATCTTAAAAATGACACATTAAATTTCCTAATATCTTAAAAATTAATAAAATTATAAAGGATTGAAAATTTGCCAGATTTAAGTTAAGGAAAATCTTAGCTAAGGAATGATTGTTATGATATCACTTTTAAATGCTACAAAAAAATTCAATATTTCAATTCTATAAATGAAATCTGATATAATAATTATAATATAAACCTATGGTAAATATAAATTTGTGTAGTTATTTATGGATGGCAGTGTAATGCATTGTTTAATTGTTACACTGACTACAAAGACTAGTTTTGTTGTCTTTAAGTGTCTCACAGCGGGAACATATGTAAAGATTAAATATAACTCTCTTAGACAATCGCTTGTTACTAGTATTATATTGAGGAAATGCAGTTAGTTTTTCTGTTTGTAAACAAATTGACAAGTGTTCTCTCATCTTGGTAAAATCCCAGTATTCATGCGATGGATCCTGGCCCTCGGCTAGAGATACCATAGCTGCAATGCAAAACAATCCACAGTCCGTTTTGTTTCTTTGTTTTTGAAATTCTGGCATTTCTAAAACGATTTCATAGTTCAGATGTGTTGTCATTCGTTTAATGATATGTTTGACTCGTTTTGTGACCTTTCTTGCCATACTGTCATAAACTTTAACCACTCCTGGTGAGCAGTTGATAGTCGTCACAAGGATCCAGTGTTGTCCTTCTCGTTTAATATTTGTATATATGGTTTATTGTAGTTACTGACTTGACCAACTTCACAAACACAGCTATCTATAAGCCCTTCTATATGGCCATATTGTTTCTTTATTAGCTGCATGGACTTGTCAATTGATTCATCATCCAATCATCCCGATTAGATTTCCGCTAAGAGCCGGACTGGATGCAGATCGATTGATCTGTCTTTCATTTCTGTGGTATTCTTCCCCGGAATATGACTGAGAATGCATCAAATGCTTTGTTTGGTCACCATAACGACCTTTGTATATTTCTGTTCTCTTGTCAAATTGTAAGCCACCATACCCTATCAAAAGTACATATATGCCATGTGAGTATGTGAGTTTATAGTTCCAAAGCGTTAACTTTACTATTATACAACGTTTGGCTAATCAGAGCTTATAAGGTAAAATAGGTCAGTTTTCTACAAGCATCAACTAGCTAGCACCTCTAATAAAAAACTGGTTAATAAATGCTGATGGCCAAATTAAAAAATAATAATAATGATAATAATAAAACAAAATAGCATTATCTTTTTACGTAAAAATGTGACAAAAAATCTTGAATTTTTAACATAACTAGGCTAAATAGAAAATCATAGTTATTAGACTCTGGAAAATTGGGATGGAAAAAAAGTAATTTGTACTACAAGGTTTTTTTGTTGTTGTTTTACTTTAAATAAAGTAATAGATCTTTTTGAATAGCAAGAATCTAAATTTCCCAAAAATATATTCAAATGTATATGTACCCATTTCCTCTTTTTTGCTATTTAATCTTAAAAACATTATTCTGATGTGAAAAGATTATCAAAATTGCTCAAAACATTGTCGGGACTTACTACTATAAGTATAGATGTCACTGTGTAAAAACTGTCAAATTGACAAGGGGTTTTGTGTACTTCTTATTGTATATATAATTTTTTTATAGTCTGTATAAAAGTTTTTAGTTTGTCTTTACAGTATGTTGCTTAAACAATTGGATTTAAAGACACTGTTGCTTTGAATAGCGAATCAGAGTGATATTTTGTGTTATCTAAAATGGGAGGAAATTAAAAAATAATAATTCAATTCTCCTCTGTTTCAAGCATTTTGATTTGTCATATTTTTCTGTTACGTTTGTATGAATGGATTGGTTCTCAGTGACGTCATCTTATTATGGACGACACACAGAGGCATTTGAAATCCTATGCCATAACGATGCTATTTTTTACTTGCTATGGCAATATTGTTATTAAATTGCTGTTGAAAAAATTTCTATGAATTGAATTATAAGAAATGAAGCTAATTTTTCTTTTTGTTATGAAAGTATGAAATAATTGGACATTGCATACGTAACATAATTTGCAACGCAAATTTTCAGTGTGCAAAATTTCCAATTCTTTCATACTTACATAACAAAAAGAAAAATTAACTTCATTCCTATAATACCGTAGTACATGAAAGGTGGACTGATTAAAGATTCAAATTAGGTTTTATAATAATTATAAAAAAATTTAACTATTGAGTAAAATCTTTTTTTACTTTATCAGGGTAAAAAAATCAAATTGCCATGATAATTTTATTTCTAAATGTCAGTCTTATACAGTGTATTTTGAAATTCTGTGTCATTTCAAAAATAATGCCACTTATTTTAGTCAAAATGTTTTCTGACTCGTTACAAAAACACTTAAAAGTCAATGCAGTATTTTGGTATTTATACTAATATTCTCAAGTTTAAAAATATAAATAATCATGTTCATTATTAATAAAGATATTAGCAATTAAATTTTGTGTAAAAACATCTTCGGCCATCGAGAGGTCACAACAGCTTTAGTGCATCATTGGTGCCCAGACATTGAAATGCAATATGTATGATGTTGTATCTTTAACATTTTACAATTATATATTATTTAATGAAAGTATTTTTATATTCCACTTTCCTTACTTCATCACCAAATTTTTCCAGTCAGTTTGGACACATTCTCAAAATAGGAATAGCGCTTAAGTAGACAAACTTCTACCAAACCATGCAAATGTACTTCATTGTCCATTTGTATCAATTGACCTTCAAGGTCATTGAGGATAACAAGTGTTGAGTCATATGAACCTAAATGACTAAGAAGAAAACCAAGTTCCTCATACATGTCATAATAGGTCCAGAATGCAACAAGAGGCTTTGAGCTTGAAGGCCAATGCCTTAGCCACCTGTCTGTAATTGTATACTCTTAAATAAGTCCCTTTATGGGTCTGAGTAATTTTTAGAATTATGTACAGCATGCAAGTGGAATAGGAATAGAAAAAACAAAAAAATTCATAGATGAGGAAAATCACTTTAATAAATTCAGTTAATTTGCAAGCAAGAATATCAACATAAATTTTTAGCTTCATGAGTGCCATATTTTTAACAAACTTATATTTGAATCACAGTGACTATGATACTATGTTACTAAAATTACTAAAAATATAATCCTTAAATTACTACAGCATAGAATTAATTGAGAACCCCTGGTAAAATCAGGTCAAAGTATCCTAAAACTAAAATTACCTTATGTTTTTAAAAAAGACAGATTCATCAACCTAAAAATTTAAAGATGTTTAGTAGTAAGATATCTTTAACCCCACCTCCCTCCCTCCCAAAAAAGAAGCATTGTGTTATACAAGCAGTGTGATTAGATCTAGCTTTCAAACCATAATTTCAGGAATCTGATCATCAATTTGATTTAAAAACAAAAAATTCTCAAAACTTGTACTTTAACATCATTTTTTTATTGGGCCAAAATCTGTCTCCTCATTTGTACCAGATAGATTAAATTTTTTTTATTCCTTTATCTTCAAAGTATATTTCATTTTAACTCCTATTTTCTACATTTTTATTGTATCCATCGATAAAAAGTTTTTTTTTCTGAATTTCCTTTACATATACTCTGATTAGCCTAACAAAAATAAAGATTTTCAAGTTTTATTAAAATCAAGAAAACAGCATAAGTTTCAATTTGGTGCTGTCATGTTTGTGAAATTTTTTTTTTTCATTTTCTATTTTTTTCTCTATGAAAAACAAAATTATAATTATTTTTAATGTAAAATTTGTTTTTGATAAATTTACTAAATAAGAACAAGTCCTTTGTATGTACATATATCAGCAAACATACATAACAAAGCACTGTCCAAAATTCTATCTGCTAGCAGCTTAGCAATCAAGGGGAGGGGCACATTTCTGTCATCATATAATATAAATGAACCCCCATCTGACATTAACTTCTGATGGAGGTAAAATTGTTCACTTTTCTTGTCATTATAAGTGAAGCCTAACAATTTGGACTTCTTGCGTTAAATGGAATAATGATGTCTTACATTTTCATTCTTTCATTTATATTAAAGCTGTACGTTGAGATAGTGGAGAAAACCGGAATGCCCTCAGAAACCATTATACAAGTTACAAGTATAGTATTGTTCTAGACAATCTTGATTTTTACTCTTTCTAAAACCTGACTTGCTGGGACTGACAAAATCTCAACATTTTGACCTTGTGCAGAATGTGAAAAACTCACCATTTTCAAAAAAATATAAGACTTGTAAGATTTACTGTAATTTTTTCATGAAAGATTGTTTTTTGTGATAAGATTAATTATGCTTTATAATTTAACTTATTAACTTTATATATGCAGTAATACAAAATGACAAAGTTTTAAAAGCTGTTTTTACTATTTATGAAGGTAGGGTACAATTCCACTTCCAGTTTGCCAACGATATAGCGCAAAACAATTACAGAGCATAGGTAAATTTCATTTAATGAAATTAATAATGGATATTTGTTCAAGTAAGTTACTATCATGGCTTTTTTAATTTTTATTACTGTACTTAAAACTTTTTTTAAATACTAGGTATACAGTAACTCAGAAACTTTGATATTTGGTCCTAGGATGTTCCAAAAAATCAAAGTTTTACAGTGATTTTGTTTGCTTACTACCAAATAAAGGTAGTTTCCCCTAGGGAAAAATGACTAAAATTTCCCAATTTGTCTACTCAAATTCCCCAAAACAACAGTGGTGCACTGAAAAAATTAAATCTAGTTGTCCTTAGATAGTTCCACAATAAGGTGTTTTTGCAATGAAGATACTAGCTATTGCCAGCATATCATAATGTAGTTTGCTAGATCTCAGAACTTCAAATTTCCCAGTCTTAAACACAGAAGGTAGTTTTCAAAAAATGTAACAAAATCACTGTTTTATCAAGCATCCATATCACTGTTAATTGACAATTAAAGTCAGCTTAAGCACTATGAGATAGATGTCAGTTTCATTGTATGTTCAAGGAAGGAGAAAATAAATGTCAATTTAACAAGATTGAATAATATATGATGACAAGAAAATGCTACCATGGTATACCAAATCTTTGAAAGCTAGCCATTACAATATTGTGTTTAACCTGGTAATCATCAACTTTAAAACACATAAAAATTAATTGAATATGGAATTGATAAAATTGTTTTTCATAGGTATAGAGAATGAAAAATAATTGTCAATTTTCACTTAAAATGCCTAATCTTGTGTTTATACATTTATACTACTCAAATGCATATATGTACTTTCTTAATGACTCTAATTATACATGGGCTTCATTACTGTATCATGTATATTTTTGTTAAAATTTTAAAGACACAAAATTTAAAAAAAATTAAAAACACAAAATTTAAAAAAATTTAAAAACACAAAATTTAAAAAATTTTAAAAACATAATATTTCAAAATTTGATAAAACTCTAAACAACCATTAATGACTGTATTATGATCATATGATTCAATGATGGCTCCCATTTAAAGTATTACAATTACAATAATGGCATAAAAACAAACAATAAATTAAAACATCTTATTTCTAGTACAATTTAATGTATAATCACAACAAGTCATGGTTCCCACAATTGACTTCATTCAAAATTCCCTGAAAGAATTCCCTTTTTCCTTGACATTCTAATGCACTTCAAAACAAGAAGGTGGATAGGCACAGCAGTTCACACCAGTTAGAACCCCTCACTCTTCTTTCTTTTTTCATTTCTTTATTTTTTTTCTCTCTCTCTATCTTAACATATATTTTACAGTTTATCATGCACAACCTCAAACATATTATAATCATCAGGGTGTGATGGAAAATATGTAGATATGTCACTTTACATTTTAGCCATAAAATTTTAAGTAAAGATGGCATCAATGGCAAAGTACAAAGAGACATAAAATATTTAAGTAGTATCATGCAAATTGCCTATCCATGTTGATGCTTTGCACCAAGTTTTGTGAAACAGTGCTTCATAGTTTTGGAAAATTTGTGCAGACAAGAATTTCGGATGAACAGACAGAAACTTGAATTTAACATCCACCTCTTTCTTCAAACAGTGAGATATAACAAAACTAAGACTCTAAATCATAATTATTATTTTTTGTCCTGTTCTGTTTAGTAGCATGGGAGGAGTAGTTTGTATAGGAACACCATGATCAAAATTTTAAAGGGACACAATACTTGGGAGAGAAATATAAAAAAATTCCGGACAATTACCCAACATCTTAATTTTTCAAATTTCCTGACACATTTTTAAAAATTCCGTGACAATTCTCTTGAAAAAATAAAACTTCTCTATCTTTTCCCTGATGTGTGGAACCATGCAAGTGATTTGTAAAATGTAAAATATTTAATTATAAATACAATAAAAATCTCGATAAATGCCCCATAAACAACTTTGCAAAATCAATTAAACAGCCAAGTTTTGTTCATGTGAATTTCAGATGTAAATTTTCACTTTAATTTCATGTTAACCACAATTCACATGAATATTCACATGAACAAAATATGGCTGTGTATCCATTGATAGCAAATCATCTATTTGTGCTGTTTAAAGTTATCAGCATTTTTCTAATTTAGATTGTCAAGTTAAAAATGACATATTATGAAAACATACCGTAGTAATGAATGAACGAAATTCACAAAAAGCAAAAGACAATTAAAAACAGAAATATATTATAGATTGTGCAATTTCACACATAGATTTCTCAACAACTGTCCACAAATGCTCTGACAACATAAAAAAGAGTCCAAAAGTAATATAAAAACGATTTATTGAGTTGCGTTTTACAGGGTTCGTACAGACATTTGGACTCCAAATTTAAGGACTTTTTAAGGTCTTTTCAGGGTCTAATTTGCAAATTTAAGGCATAATCAGAGGTACAACTGTAGCAAAAAAATATTGGTGCAAAAGCAATTAAATCAATAAAACAATTACTTACATGTCCATAGTATCAACACTTGTGTGGATAACGTTGAAGTTGGGTGTTTGGGAGTGCAAGGTACCTTTAAATTGCTCATTTCAATGTAACTTATTAATAAATTTATTTATTTATTTACATCAGTCTATTTCAATCCATTTGCAACCACTTAATATGGAAATACAGACACCCAACTGGCCAAATTCAAGGGTTTTTCAGGGTCTTCAGGATAAATTCAAGGGCTTTTTAGGGTCAGACTTGTTTTTAGGGTCTTTTTAGGGCAAACCTCAAAATTTAAGGACTTTTCAAGGCCTGTACGAACCTTGGTTTTACCTCCAAGACAAGAATATTTCACTTACATTGAGATGTCAGCAGATGTAGGCGAGGTGACAGATTATTTTGACTTTTACAATGGACTCAGGGTAATGTTTCTTTAACGCTCCATGCCTGTCGTTACATGGACTCAGGGTAATGTTTCTTTAACGCTCCATGCCTGTCGTTACATGGACTCAGGGTAATGTTTCTTTAACGCTCCATGCCTGTCGTTACATGGACTCAGGGTAATGTTTCTTTAACGCTCCATGCCTGTCGTTACATGGACTCAGGGTAATGTTTCTTTAACGCTCCATGCCTTCGTTACATGGAACATTGGTTTTTAAAGTATCTCCGAATGACCCTGTGAATTTCATGTCTAAATGCAAAGTGATTGGCGAAAGAACAGTCACTACTTAGTTTCAAGTCTTGAAGATACCCTGGCCGGAGTTTGAACCCATAAATTCCTACATATAGAAGTGAGCACTCTACCAATTGTAGTGGTACCCAACAGTTATATGACTCTAAAGTAAAATATTTCTTTGAAACATGAAAAAAGATTATGATTGCGAGAAGCACAAAAGTATTCTTGAGCAAAATACTTCATTGAAACAACTAAATTGCTCATGTAAAACATGTGAAACATTGTAATTGTTAGTAATGTTAAAAGTGTTTTCAAGAAACATATTTTATTCACAATATAAAACATTTTAATTGTGAGAAATGCCAAAGTGTTCTTAAGTAAAATAACTCTGAATTCACACTGAAAATGTAAAATTGTCTAAAATTCAGGAAAATTTCAGAACTTTTCTGACAAAATTCTGATAATTTTTTTCATGAAGGGAAGTCTTAGGCCTGACAAGTATGAAAATAAGTCTTCAGCAAGCTACAATAAATACATGTATTGCAAGTATGAAGAGTCAAGCTAAGATATGAAGATGGTCTTCATAATAGGAAGATTACTGAACAATAAAATCTCTGATTAAACAAAAACTAGATGGATATATGTCCTCACACAGGCATATACCAGCAGAACAAACAAACAGTAAAAGGTATTTATAATAGGTATACAAGTCAGCAATGTCCATTCTAGGATTTTTCAGATGGGGCCATTTAAAGAAAATCCTCTAGAACTCCATCACATCAATATTTTTTGCATATATTTAATGTTAAAAATGGCCCACTTAGGCCTTAACAAAGGGGCCATTTGACAATAAAATTAAAAGGATGAATGGCCCTATATCCACCTCCTAGAATGAACACCGAGTCAGTAAGACAACTGTTATGCCTTAAAATGAACCGACTACCGTAAATCAGGATCTTTTGCTGTGATAATACTTTGATAATTTCGTAATCACCAATATTTCCAAAAATTGTAAACATAAAATTTCCAATAAACTTGATTTCATACCATGTTTGCTGAAGTATCTAAAGACTGCATGACACATAATTTTTTGACATCTAAGAAATATTCACAAAATAATTAAATCTGAAAACACAACAGGTATTTTTCATGTGCATGAACACAATGAACTAAACAAGTTATGCAACTGATTTGACACAGAGAATTTGTTTTTGTCTGGAAATATGATACAATCATGAAAGTTATACGGCACTGTAGTCTGAATATTTTAACAAGAGACCCAAGGGCCTTGATGCTCACCTGGTTGTATGTACATATCTCATGCAGTGGTTAAATGGTCAATTACATAAACTAAAAATCTAAAAATAAATTTTGCGCCACATTTATAAAATTTGCACCATCAAAACAATCCTGATTTACGGTATTGGTTGCAGGGACATAAAAATTAAAATGTTCTGATCCTAACCATAATCTGCTGAAACATCATCGTATTCAGTACCAAAGTGCCTAGTCCGTCTGTCACTTCCTCCTCTACCACCATGGAAACCAGAAGCACCACCACCACCTCCACTGTTCCATTTCTGTTCAAAATCATCAAATGCCTGCAAAGTAAAATATAGAAATACTTTTTACCTACACATAAGCTTTAACCTATGGCAGAATAGAAACAGTCAAACCTGCCTTAAAGGCTACCTCTATATAAAGGTCACCTGTTTTTGAAGACCAGTATAATTTTATCCCAAATGTTATTTATTTATATTATTTGAACATGAATATAAGAGTCATCTGCCCATAAAGGGTACTTTTAGTGGTTTCTTCAGGTGGCCTTTATAGACAGGTTTTACTGTATGTATTTTACAGAAAGAGAATGAAAATTATTGTGTCATCTACTACCATAAATGAAGACGTTTTTTCCTACAAATGATTAAATGGGGCATAATATAACTACCAAGTACCATATTAATACAGTTCAACCTGCCTTAAAGAACACCTCTAAATAAGGGCCACCTGCTTATAAAGACCAGTAGAATTGCATCACAATTGTCCTTTATTCATATTATTTAAACCTGTATATAAAGGCCACCTGCCCATAAAGGCCACTTTTACTGGTTCCCTTGGGTGGCCTTTATAGACAGGTTAGACTGTCCTTCCATAAATGAAGATGTTTTTTTCTTCCTACAAATGATTAAATTGGGCATAATAACTACAAGTACCATGTTAATACTTCATTTTATCAAATTCCATTTTTTCATGGGGGTGGCTAATACTGCTGTTAGGAGCAGAAGCTTAAGATGTACATGTGCTGATCAATCAATCTGTATCTGATTTTAAAGGGAAAATTTCAGTCCTGTCGTAGCTGACATAGCTGTCACGAAATAATGACCATCTATATACAAAAAGGGTCCTTGTATAAAAATTTGAAAAGCTTCACTTTTTGTTATATTTTTGAAGTACCAATATTGGGTTATGCAAAAATAATAATCAAAGTGAAATCAACCCAGTAGCAGTGGAGAAATTAGCCATGTTTTCAGGCCTAAAAAAAATATGGGTGTTTCCGCTAACATAGAATAATTATAAAGGATCGGTAGGTCTTTTTTTTTTTTTTTTTTTTTTTTTTTAATAGCATATGTTATGCATATGTATGTAGTGTATTATGTTAAAATTATATTATAAATGTGTTGTTTTAGTTATTTTGCTTATCGTGATCCAAACAGTTATAATGATTACATATCAAAGTTTTGCTGACTTGTTTTTGATACAATAGAGTTTTAATCGAAAATGAAAACAGATTTTTAAAAATCCGGAAAAAAAACTGGAGTCGGACTTTTTTTTAGTTGGGTCGGTCGGGTTAGCGGAAACACACATATTTTTTTAGGCCTCATAACAGACTACAATTATTTTCTTTATCTGCTGTTTTTCTGCATTATGATTTGGTTTGTTCTAAGAACCCTTTTCACTTACAAAATGTCTGAACTCATTTTACCTTGACAGTGGGCAAGTCCTTATCATAGAGAATAAATCGCACTTCTTTAATGCTACTACTGGTATTTTTGGCTGAAAATCTTCCAACACACTGGAACATCTCCTTAGCAACAACATCTTTAGGAAATCCTAAATTTCCGGTACCCATTGCAGGAAATGCTATTGTTCGGAAATTGTTTTGATCAGCAGCTTGTAGACAATTACTCATGAATTTCTTCAATACCTTTATATTAGAAAAATAAAATAAAATTGATTAACATTTTAGTTCAGCAGTATGTCAGACTACACTCATAATATTTATGCAGAACTATTATTTCCACAGGATATGGAATTAACTTAAGTTGATGTTTATTAGTACGATATTATTCAATGATCTTGCAACTTCTTTTCATCAATGCACATGTTCTGCACAAATATCATGTGATATCAATTATGTGGAGCATAAACCCAACTAAATCATGTAAATTACAAAAACAACAAGTAAATTCAGTGAATTAGGATCCCCAGCCAGCAAGTTTTTTTTTGTGATTTGCACTTACGGGTATGTTCAAAGGGCTATAACTCAGAGGAAAATTATCAAAAACCAACTCGGGTTAACGATATGTGCATCTCCTATCAATGTTGATGGTTTGCACCAGTTTCATGAAATAGAGTTTCATAGTTTCACACAGACAAGAATTTTAGACAGATGTGCATAGAGATGGATGAGCGGAAACTCAAATTTAATAGCCTCCTCTTTCTTCGAAAGGCGGGGGATAAAAATAAGACCAATGCTGTTTTAACATCCATGATGTCAAGCAAAAGATTTTATACAATGTGTCAGGATAATGGGCCGCTGCCAACTTGGCAAGCTAGCACCTAGAAATCACCCTAATACTCGCTAGCACAAAACAGACACATACATAACTTATTTCAGGGGCACATCTAGTGTGTCCTGACTGGCACAACCACAACAGTCAGACAATGCTTTAAAAATCAGAAAATGATTAAGGCAATGCAGTAGCAGAGTTCATTCTAGAATAGGCCATGGGGTTATTTATCATTTTTTTACCATCACTCAATTGGGAAGGCCTTTAGTGGGTCATACTAACATACATGAATACAAAATGATTGATTTTGTTTTGAGAGTAAAGTATTAAAAAATAACCCTTCTGAAAAATCCATGATAGAACAATGGTAGTAGAGTAGAAACTGGAAACTTGTTGAGTTGAGTAATGGTGTTTAACATCCCAGTCAAGAATATTTCACTTATATTGAGACATTGTCAGCTATAGGTGCAAAACTTTTGCCTGTACGTTGTGCTGGTGGCATTATACAGCAGGGTTCTTTATGGTGCCATGTCTACCCTGACATGGGACCTCGTTTATTTTTTAAGTTCCCATCCGACAGAACCGTGACTTTCATTTTCGTAATGCAAAGTGCTTGGTGAAATAACAATTACTACCCACTTTCAAGTCTTGGGTCAGACCCAGTCAGAGTTCAAACCCATCTGATATTTACCCCTAAAGCGGTTCCTACTGCATCCCAACCAGGTAATGATCCATGGAACACCTTTTTACATTTAAGATTACCACCTGTTGTTATAGCAACCTCGCCATGACTGATACCATTTGGGTAGTTAGAAGAGCATTCCTGTTGCATTGTGGGACCTGCTATCTTACTAAGTGATGCTGACACAGCTCCATTACTCAACCGTAAATCCCGTGACGTTGTGTTCACGAGTGCATCCACCTGTGAAAAAACATGAAAAAACAACCTCTATATAATGCTATAACTCCCCTCGTTTCCTTTGACCAGCCAAAAATACTTTTAAAGTCCCAAAAATACCATGCTTTTGTCTACCTCTTCTATAATACCTCTCACTGTCTAGGTTCAAACCTCTAGGGAGATCCTAGTGCGACTAAGTTTATCAGTTCTCTTGTTGATGGTCAGTGATTTTTTTCTCTATAATTCAGTTTCTTTCAGCATTAACGAACTGATCGCCTGAATGCAAGTGAAATAATCTTGACTAGGACATAAACATTTACTCCACTCCAGTCCACTCTAGTCCACTCTAGTCCACTCTAGTCCACTCCAGTCCACTCTAGTCCACTCTAGTCCACTCTAGTCCACTCTAGTCCACTCCGTCAACTCCAGTCCACTCTAGTCCACTCCAGTCCACTCTAGTCCACTCCAGTCCACTCCAGTCCACTCCAGTCCACTCTAGTCCACTCTAGTCCACTCTAGTCCACTCCAGTCCACTCTAGTCCACTCCAGTCCACTCCAGTCCACTCCAGTCCACTCCGTCCACTCCAGTCCACTCCAGTCCACTCCAGTCCACTCTACTCCACTCCAGTCCACTCCAGTCCACTCTAGTCCACTCTAGTCCACTCTAGTCCACTCCAGTCCACTCCAGTCCACTCCAGTCCACTCTAGTCCACTCCGTCCACTCCAGTCCACTCCAGTCCACTCCAGTCCACTCTATAGTCCACTCCAGTCCACTCTAGTCCACTCTAGTCCACTCTAGTCCACTCTAGTCCACTCCAGTCCACTCTAGTCCACTCCAGTCCACTCCAGTCCACTCCAGTCCACTCCGTCCACTCTAGTCCACTCTAGTCCACTCTAGTCCACTCCAGTCCACTCTAGTCCACTCATATCTTGACTGAAGACTTGAGTTGACCAGTGTCCTCAGTACTACACTCCAGTCCACTTCACTCATATCTTGACTGAGGCTTGAGTTGGCCAGGACTTCTTTTCTTTTCCAATTGCCCTGTAAAGATTTCTAAAACTTACTGCTTGGTCTGCAATTTGACCCTTGACAATTTTTATCCTAATGTTACATGAGCCAGCAGACATCCCGCTATCATTGTCATCGTCGTCATCACTTGATGATACTGTTGATCTTGTTCTACCACCTGTAATGTACAGAAACAATATTACATGAGTGTTCATTAAGGATGCCATGATTCAGCCATAACACAATTTGGTATAAGTCTTGATTCTATAGACCTGTGATTTTATTGATATCTATTTGGTTTAATTGGATTGGGTTTTACCTTTTTGTAAAGTAAATATCTGACCAAATACAGTAAAACACGAATATAACGAACATGCTTACAACGAATACATGGATAGTCAAAGTCAAATATTGGGCTTGATCACTCCTCTATATAAGTCTATATAATGAACACACAACGAATACATGGATAGTACAAAGTCAAATATTGGGCACAACTGCTCCTCTATATAAGTCTATATAACAAACACGCTTACAATGAATACATGGCTAGTACGAAGTCAAATATTGGGCACAACTGCTCCTCTATATAAGTCTATATAATGAACACACAACGAATACATGGATATTACGAAGTCAAATATTGGGCATGACTGCTCCTCTATATAAGTCTATATAATGAACACACAACGAATACATGGATAGTACAAAGTCAAATATTGGGCACAACTGCTCCTCTATATAAGTCTATATAACAAACACGCTTACAATGAATACATGGATAGTACAAAGTCAAATATTGGGCACAACTGCTCCTCTATATAAGTCTATATAACAAACACGCTTACAACGAATACATGGGTAGTACAAAGTCAAATATTGGGCACAACTGCTCCTCTATATAAGTCTATATAACAAACACGCTTACAACGAATACATGGATAGTACAAAGTCAAATATTGGGTACAACTGCTCCTCTATATAAGTCTATATAACGAACACACTTACAACGAATACATGGATAGTACAAAGTCAAATATTGGGCATGACTGCTCCTCTATATAAGTCTATATAATGAACACACAACGAATACATGGATAGTACAAAGTCAAATATTGGGCATGACTGCTCCTCTATATAAGTCTATATAACAAACACACAACGAATACATGGGTAGTACGAAGTCAAATATTGGGCACAACTGCTCCTCTATATAAGTCTATATAATGAACACACAACGAATACATGGATAGTACAAAGTCAAATATTGGGCACGACTGCTCCTCTATATAAGTCTATATAACGAACAAACAACGAATACATGGATAGTACAAAGTCAATATTGAGCCAGACCGCTACTCTATACAACTCTATATATAACAATATAACAAAGTTAATAATAAAGTCCCCAGGGCTTCATATTATAAATGTTTTTTATTGTAATTACTGTTTGTTTACTCTAATTTGTTAACCTGCGTAAATAGTATTATATATTCATCCATCATCATTATAGCACATAACCAAAATTTTGTCAAATTTTTTACCATTACAGACATAAGTACACCCAAATACATATTGTTGCATTAAAAGGGTTATAATGCAAGGATTAGATAAAAATCCAGCTTTTTGACAACAACTTGGCTTATGTAAGTAAATGGAAAATCTAGAGAATATTTGTGTTTTTGCTTGCTCTGAAGTAGGGTAAATAAACAGTAATTATATCTTAATCATGTTAATGTTACCTGTCCTAAGCCAAGTGAAAACTCATTATCATATCCTTTATTATTAAATGCCATTTGCATATTTCATGCAAATCTCTCAATTGCAATTTTAGAACTTTTAAGGACCTGTGGGCTAATTTTCTTAGCTTTAAGAAATAAACATCAATCACTAATAATTCTTTCCCTTATATCAAGACAGCTTTGTCTGGGAAGTTTAAGAGGGAGATAGCTGGAGGAAATTACCAAACAGCAAGCAAACTGAAAACATCTTATGTTTAGATCTGTGTGGTGGGTTGTAACCTAGTAGGTTAGAAGACTTGGGATCTAATAAATCAGTGTACTTCTTACCACTTTGTCAGTTCGGCCTGTCCTATTGGTATACTCACTCATGCACAGTATTTCCTTAGCTAAATTTGGTAAAACATTTTGGTCTTTTGGGTATCTTTTCAACATCTTGAAAACAGTTTTGTTTTCATAATTTTGGTCCAAGCACTACTAATGCAGAATTGTATTCTGAAACAGATGTCTAGTGCTGTAAAATTAAAACTGGTATAATATTCAATTAATACTATAAATATAAATACCTCTTCTAGGGGCCCAATGACTTGCTCCAAAACTTTTAGTTGTCTTTTCCTGTACGTTTTTGGCTCCAAAAATCTTTTTTAAACCATTAACAAAATTGGAAACAGTATTATCTGTGATATCACAAAGATATACATCTTTAATGCTCGAGTTCTTTACTTCTTTAAAGAAATCCTTCACTGCCTCGGCGATTGCTTTTGTTGCCACCTGGATCGGAAATCCAAATATACCAGAACAGATAGCAGGAATACCTATAGAGCGATATTTTTTGTCACTGCTTTCTTCCATACTTTTCATTATTACTTCTCTCAGTAATTCTTCTTCATCGTTCTTCCCGTTCTGCCAAACAGGTCCTACAGCATGTACAATAAGTTTACACTTCAGCTTTCCTGCACTTGTACAACAAACATCTCCCTCCATTAATTGTCCTCTCTTTTTTATAAAATCAGAACATTCTTTTTGTATGGAATATCCACCTAAAATATATTAATGAAGAAAAATATAAATTTTAAGATTAAAAGTTTAAAATGTATTTGTTTTTCTAGATTTTCTGTTATAACAAGAGCCAAATAGGCCTGAACAGTCACCTGAGCCATGAGTTGAATAGTTATAACAAGATCCAAATAGGCCTGAACAATCACCTGAGCCATGAGTTGAGTAGAGTAATGGTGTTAAACTTCCAAGTAAAGAATGTTTAACTCATATCGAGACATTGCCAGCTATAGGCAAAGGTGTAGAAATTTTGCCTGTTTATTGGACAGATGGCCACTACACATCAGGGTTCTTTATCGTGCCATGTCTACCGTGACACTGGACTTCTTTATTATAAGTTCCCATCCAAAAGAACAGTAACTTTCATTCTGTAATGCCAAGTGCTACTACAGTCACTTCCCACTTTCAAGTCTTGAGTCAGACCCGACCAGAGATCGATCCAACGAGCGAGCACTCTACCAACTGAGCTACTGCAGTGGTTTCACCAAAGAACACAAAGAAACACATAAATATTAAAACTGTTACAGCAAATCACTTGTACAGAATTAATGTACTGGCAAAAGTTCTACAGTCAGAAATTAACTAAGATTAATGTACTGGCAAAAGTTCTACAGTCAGAAATTAACTAAGATTAATGTACTGGCAAAAGTTCTACAGTCAGTAATTAACTAAGATTAATGTACTGGCAAAAGTTCTACAGTCAGTAATTAACTAAGATTAATGTACTGGCAAAAGTTCTAAAGTCAGAATTAACTAAGATTAATGTACTGGCAAAAGTTCTACAGTCAGTAATTAACTAAGATTAATGTACTGGCAAAAGTTCTACAGTCAGTAATTAACTAAGATTAATGTACTGGCAAAAGTTCTACAGTCAGTAATTAACTAAGATTAATGTACTGGCAAAAGTTCTACAGTCAGTAATTAACTAAGATTAATGTACTGGCAAAAGTTCTACAGTCAGTAATTAACTAAGATTAATGTACTGGCAAAAGTTCTACAGTCAGTAATTAACTAAGATTTTCTTTACCTAACTTAAATTGAGAAAAATTTCATCACTATGAATACCACAAATATTTTTTGTCAAAACTAAATACATTGTATAAGAAGTCACAAGATTGGTGGAATAATTAAAATGACAACTTTAATTCCTGAATAACTTAACAATTAACAAAATAATTAAGGTTTTAAATTTGCCAAATTCAAAAATCTTATTAAGAAATGTGAAATTTGGGCCTGATGCTGTATTTATAGTTTCAATCTGTTTTAAAACCCTTTTGTTTTGTTAAAAGAAACTGTTTATGTGGTAAGCTATTTAAAATGACATTTAAATCACTGTGACCCTCAATAAAAGTCAAGTTTAACTAACTTTTCAAACTTTGTAAGGATATGTGCAAGGATGCCACAGAAGTTTAAAGCTTCTATACCATCCAGGCAAGTGTTAAATTTTTTTTGTTTGTTATTTCTTGAAGACCACTGTGCCCTAAAATCAAAGTCAAGGTGAATCAACTTTGCGACATCAGTGGATGTAACATTTCAAGCGTTTACATGTTCTAAGCCTTTCAGTTTATGACAAATTGTTTAAATGTTACACTATTAATGTGAATTGTTGTAACCTTGAAAAAAGGATCAAGGTCAACCAATTTTGCAAACTTTGACCAAAGGACATCATGAATAAGTCTTATTATCACTGGTTTTGGAAAAATGTCTTTCACTGAGTGAAAAATTTAAGATGCATTGTAAAATATGTGACAGAAGTTCTAGTTTAGGGCCGTGTACTTGATCCACCATTAGATATCAAAGGCATCAAAAATTTTGAGTCAAAAGTTTATGAACTGGCAATCCAAAGTCATGAGTTTCATAAAATTATCATATCAAAATAAGCCGAGATAATGGGGTTCGCCGCTGTACCATGTGATCACTACCTCTTAACATTTGCGTGGAACGTTTCGGAAAACATAAACATCCTAAATTCCCAGAATAAGGTCATTAGTGGGAAGACACTGTCTTATGCGATTCCATATCCATTGTAAATAAGCGTCATGCACAAATGTTAGGGGGCATTATGTGCAGAGGTCCGGAAACGGTCATATTTGCCGGACATGTCCGACAAAAATTTATTTTGACCGACGTGAAAAATCGCCAGTCAGACATTTTTTGTTTTCGGACATTTTCAATTTTACAACAGGAATATTAAACGGACAAATCCGTTTTCGGTCCAACAAAAGTAAACTACCGCTAGTCTGTCTGTCGGTCTGTTTTTTTTTTTTTTTTTTTTTCTTTTACAAGAAAATATATGATGGGCCAGACCGAAGTTTCCGAGGCCCTGATTATGTGGTACAATGGCAATAACTCAACTGGTCAAGATAAGGTATTTATCATGATAATGTGAACTTAAATTTACAGTCGAAACTGCCTTAAAGGTCACCTCTATATTAGGGCCAACTAGTTATAAAGGCCAGTAAAGTTTTTATTCCAATTGCTCTTTATTTATGTTATTTGAACCTGTATATAAGGGCCATCTGGCCATCAAAGTCACTTTTACTGGTTCCCTTAGGTGGCATTTATAGACAGGTTTGACTGTATATGTGGATATGACAGAAATATTTCAAAATAACCTTTAATACTGTACCTTTATTTATTATTGCCTTGGCCAATCCACCTGCATGTTTCAAGTCTTTGTTGGCAGCATTGACAATGACATCAACATCTAACTGTGTCAGGTCACCCTTAACAACTGTAATTCTCTGTCCTCCTGGGGCCATACAGGATGCTACTTCCGGATGTGATGAGGGCATAGAAGAATCAGAATCACCAATTCCAGATCCATCAGAATCGCTACTTTCACTGGAATCAATGACACATTTTTTCTCCTTTTCAACTTTTTTAAGCTTTGCCTGCCCTTCATTTGAACTTATATATTTTGCCATACCTGGTTTCTGGAATGTGTGGGATTTTTTAACAATCTTTTGTATAATAGTGTCAATTCTCTGTTGTGCTTTGTTCAATCCTTGGTTTGTTCCCTTTATCATAATTCCTGATTTTCCTGTGGTTATTTTTACTTTGTCATCTTTCAAATCTTTAGCAATCTGTGTTATCTCCCTTGAATGTTGCTGTGTTATGAATCTCATCTCGCTTGATGATAAAGTAAGTTCCCGCTCTGTAATGGTGTTAAACATCAGAAAATCATCTACCATCTCACGACAGTTACCAACATTTTCGGAAGTTGTAAATATTATTATTTTTTTATTGTTTGGGTCTTCTACGATTTTCACCAGACCTGTATCAACATCTTCTACTTGTTTTTTAGTTGCACTCCATTCTGCACTCTGTAGGAGGTATACAGATTCTTCAGCCAAATCAACAGGGGTTTCCAAAATGGATTGCTGAAATATATGAGCAGCTTGTACTGCATCTTTGTCACACAAAGCATACATATTGACATTTCTCTGACTCTCTATTTCCCATACTGCAATGATACTATCTTTCTTCAATTTAGCAACAATGTATTCTCTAACTTTTGGAGTATCACAAAATTCTAATTTTTCCTTGGAAAATTGATCCACTTTGGATGATGTGATTTTGTTAAATATTTCATACATCTCAAGTTTTCCGCTATTAATTTCTGAGCTCAAACCCTCAAATGTCATTTCTTTATTTTTTAAGTCTATTCTAACAACCAACCCTGGAAATTTCTTCTTCATTTTATCAGGAAAATGTGTAAGAATAAGCATTCTAGTCTGGTGATACTTGGCTTTTACTTTTTCAGTCATTTGCTGCTTCTTCCTGTCCAGATCTTCCCCAACTTTGGCGATGACATCATTCACCTGCTTCAAAACATCTTTCACAATATGCTTGTATCCCACGAGTACAATCTGACAGCTATCCGGTTCAGGTATCACAGCTATTCCATCAGGATGTGATATTGTCATTCCTTTGAGGCCCTCCATAACTGACATCCAAGCTTCTTGTAACACCTGCTTTTCCTCAACTATCAAAGCATCTAAGAACTGGTTTAAGCTATCTGTTGCTGTTTTCTTCCACATTTTAGCCAGAGATTTGCAGTCTTTTATTTCTGCTGTGAGTAGACAATCTATGACCATGAAATCATTTTTAGATTTTGGCCACTGAACTTTTGCATGACATTGTTTTAATTGCTTCTCTACAGCCTCTCTCACACTTTTAGAGTGCTTTAAAAATTCTACTTTTCTTTTATCTGCTTCACTCAGGCTGAAGGATTCAGGCTGTTTAAATTTCCTCCCACCACCACCACCTCCTCCTCCTCTGCTCCTCCATGACTCCTGGTCAAATCATCCTCATCATCAGAAATATTTCCAAGACATTCATGGTAAACCCGCAGTTTGAGCTGCTGTTCATCGATTTTATGTGTTCGTTTACAAACTTCTGGTAAAACTGTAATAGAGAAAATACAACTTAATAATAAATAGGGAGGGATGGCAATATGGCCTACGGTATTATTACTAGTTGATTAATCATCAAAATGTATGAGTGAATAACCAATTAATCCCTAACCCCCCCCCCCCCCACACACACACACACACACACACGATGATACTACCAAATACGTAATATGTACAGCTTGACAATATTGAGATTTTCTGTATAAGCTAGTTATTAATAAAATAATAATAAACATTTGAAAGACAGATCCAAATATATCTGGTAAAAATCCTATCTAGTGTATTTGGTACTTACAAATTCATATTGTGATGTGTAGCATGTCTTTGCTAAGGGTTAGAAAAATCTAACCCAGGTAAAATGCAGGAATTATTTGTCTGATAGGGTAGAAATACCAGTTACCTTTGTGGTCTTTGAAGAAAATCAAACAAGTGCCATCTTCCTTATTAAGCTCTATACTTTCTAATTCTCCCCCGCCACTCCGTTTGCTGTTTTCAAAATAGAACTCAAGTGTATCTTGTGAAGTACCATCGCTAAAACCATAAACCTTCAAACAGTTTGTAACTGGAACTTTTGAAACACTCAAATAACATCCCTCAAGTGCCCTCTTTTTACAATTTTTCTGTAACTTCTCAAAATCTAAAACATAAGAATTATGTATTAAGTTCATTATCATTTCAGTAAACTCAGTTATTTTCACAACACTTTATTTTTTGTGAATCGTGTGTATGAAATTTATTCATGAGAAGATTAATTTGCATTTCAGTTACTGGGTATTCACTAGCAATATAAATTTAACCTGGACACTTTTAATACAAGAGGATATTGAAATCGCAAATGAATTAGAATATGGATTACCGGGTAACACAAAAATTACATACATGTAATACACCCAAATTTACAGTATCTTAAAAATTGATGACTGATTTTGTTATGGTTTTTGCAACTACCTTATACTTTTTGGATTGGGAAAATTTTCAAATTTGACCTTTCAAAATTGGAATACAGTATATATAGGAAAAGAAATTATGACATGATAGCAGTGAGATCCTTATTGTAAATGTCAGTGATTTATAGTGCTTTGGTTTATAGTATTTCGGACTATTTCCTCGGTTTTCTTTTCGTGTCTGGTGGATCACAGTAAGTACCTGAGCGATGGACTTCCTTACAACATGTATTTTAGATAACTTGGAAGCAGCACCACCTGTAACCTTGGCAACTCTTAATGTAGCATATTCATTTTTCAATTCATCAAGTTGTTTTACAAGGTCTTCCTTCTTTTTGCCTCTCAACTCCTTTGCTTAACTTTCACCATGTTCAAAGATGTATTGTAACAATATTTAAATTTTTGGTGGGTGAAGACAGTTTTAAACATTTGCATAAAGTTTGGTTTATTTGGTCCATTATACATCTGAACTATTCTGTTGGGAATTTTTAGGATTCATATTGGGAAATTTTTAGTAATTTTTACCAATGGAAACTACAACATACCTTTATTCGGTAGTAATTTGAGTTTTACAAAATTACTGAATTAACTCACATTTCAATTTTTTTTAAAGTTTCGTATTACAGAAATTTCCATTAAGTCAAACCAAACTATATAAAATTCCCAATAGAATTCAAGGTCATAAAATTCTGTCAACTATATTATTAACAATCCCATTATCAGTGATTTTGTTACATTTTTCAGAAACTACCTTCTGCCTTTAAAATTGGGGAAATTTGAAATTCTGAAATACAGCAAATTGTATAATGACATTTTTGCAATAGCTTAAGTTTCTCGTTGCAAAGATCTTATATCAGAGGCGTATCCAGGGGGGGGGGGGGCATATAATGTGAGAGCTGAAGGCTCGAACCTTCTAGGGGGGTCCAGAAAATTTTGAAAAAATGGCACAAAAATCCTGCATTCTGGTGCAATCTGAGCTGCATCAAAGAGGAAAAAATCTTTCATAAAAAATATCATAGTAATTGAAAAAAGTGTGACATAAATGGTTAGCATACGCCCCCCCCCCCCCCCCCCCCCCCCCCCCCCGCTGAATCTGTAACTGTATATTGTGACAATATTTACCATTTTGTTGGTAAGTGCAACTAGACTAGTAATTTGCTGGTGTATCAATGTTGTTTTGGGAATTTTAGTGATGAAATTGGGAAATTTTGGTCATTTTTCCCCAGGGGAAACTATACCTTTATTCGGTAGTAATTTTAGTCAAATAAAAACAATGATAATAAAAGTAATACATATCTGATGTTATCACGGTTACACATGCACTCAAAAATATAAAAAATTTCCAGTCATTTTGAAGTCAGACATAAAATATTAATGTCAGCTACTGGTGTATCAAAATAAGTGATCTTGTGCACACATATGCAAGCAAAGGCTTACTAATGGCATTGGCTATGGTAGGAAAAGATTTAGTATCTAGAAATCTGATTAATTATTTTCGAAAAATAGTACTATTTATTCTTTTACTCCATTAGCAATCAAATATTAAAATCATAACATGCTTTTTTTTTATAAAATAAGTCTTCATTTAAACTAATAGCCTGTAATGAAAATTTTGAAAATTTTCATTTACCTTTGAACTTTGTGGGCCAAATAAGATCCATAATATGTATCACATCAATTTGGTCAAAATTGTAATGATTTTTATCAAAATTGTAATGAATTTGGTCAAAATGGTAATGAATTTGGTCAAAGTTGTAATGATTTTTATTAAAATTGTAATGAATTTGGTCAAAATGGTAATGAATTTGGTTTCAAAATTGGTAATCAATTTGGTCAAATATCAAAATTGTAATGAATTTGGTCAAAATGGTAATGAATTTGATCAAAATAATAATTTGGTCAAAACTGTAATGAATATATACCGTAATCCTTCTATGTATTCGGACGAATTTTAATAATTTCATTTTCAAGTGTCCGGGAACTTAAAGGAAATATGAAAATTATACACTTAAACAAGAGGCCCATGGGCCTTAACGCTCACCTGAAGAAGAGTACATATCTTATGCAGAGGTTCAATGGTCAATGACATTAATAAAAGAGAATATCAAAATTTTCAGCAGTAAGGGCCAATAATATGCAAGTATTTTTGCAAATTAATTATAATAATTATTATATAAGTATCCTATATATAACATATTTAAAGTCTAGCTACAATATATTATTTATAAACAGCTAAAACATCTGTATATTAAAATGTGCATTAGGCCAATACCTACAGTATTCCAATATACATGCCTATACAAAGAGTTTATAGTTTTTGAGATAATTAACCATTTAAGTATTCGTTTGCATCTATGACCTTGACCTTTAAACCTATGACCTTCATTCATATATCAAAATGATTGTTGTGCAAATGCCTACAATATTCCAATGTACATGCCTATACAAAAAGTTATAGTTTTTGAGATAATTAACCATTTAAGTATTCGTTCGCGTCTATGACCTTGACCTTTGAACCTATGACCTTCATTCATATATCAAAATGATCGCTAGGCCAATACGTACCTTATTCCAATATACATGCCTATACAAAAAGTTTATAGTTTTTGAGATAATTAACCTTTTAAGTATTCATTTGCATCTATGACCTTGACCTTTAAACCTATGACCTTTATCTATATATCAAAATGATCGATAGACCAATACCTACAATATTCTATTATACATGCCTATACAAAAAGTTTATAGTTTCTGAGATAATTAACCATTTAAGTATTAGTTTGCATCTATGACCTTGACCTTTGAACCTATGAACTTCATTCATATATAAAAATGATGTTGTGCAAATGCATACCAATATTCTAATATACATGCCTATACAAAAAGTTTATAGTTTTTGAGATAATTAACCATTTAAATATTCGTTCGCAGCTATGACCTTGACCTTTGAACCTATGACCTTCATTCATATATCAAAATGATCGTTAGACCAATACCTACAATATTCCAATATACATGCCTATACAAAAAGTTGATAGTTTTTGAGATAATTAACCATTTAAGTATTCGTTCAATTCTATGACCTTGACCTTTGAACCCATGACCCTGATCTATGTATCAAAATGATCCTCATGTTAATACCTACAAATAACTGAAAATCCTACGCCATTTTCACGAGAAATGTTAAAAAAATAGCATTGTTTATCAAAGGTCAAAAACTGGGACATGACCTTGACCTTCGACCTTGACATCAATTGGAAGAAAATTGCAAGACAAGATCAACAGTGAAAACTCCATACAATTATCTTCAGCCGTTATGAAGTTATAACAATAAATGTCTCATTTTAAAAATTACGTAATTTTACGCAAAAAACGCGTAACCTATTTTTCGTCTAATTTTCATGAAAAACACAATTTTAATGTTCCCAGGTATGCTGAATCCAAATATCCAATGAAAAATTGCCTGCACCTTTTGGTTTCAGAGAAGAAGATTTTTTTGTCTTTTTGCTATTTTTAGTAACAGGGGCCATCTTGTTGGGCGTGGCCAAACCCCGAACACAATTTTGAAAGGCTGCTACCCAGGCATGATAATCACTAAGTTTCATCAAATATGGCCCAGTAGTTTTGGAGGAGGAGATTAAAATGTAAAGTTTTCACACGACGGACGACGCACGACGCACGACGCACGACGGACGACGGACGACGCACGACGGACGGTGATAGATTGCAATAGCTCATCTGAGCCGAATATTTAGAGTTGTCCGATATTTTGGACCTGATGTCTAATCGTAAGCAAGTCTCGCTGTCCTCCCGGTAATGCAAGACATTATCAACGACCATACGCACATAAATATCATCTATAATGTAAATTTTCAAATAAAGAATAGGTTAAAATTACCTTTTGCGTGTTTATTTTACAAAAAAGTTATATTTGAAGTGTTTGTTGACCAATAATCATGATCCAATGTGCAATATACATCGAGGGACGCCATTTTTTTAAGTAAATTGTGTGATCTTTGTCAGTAATTCCCAACGTTTAAGGTTCACCGTGATCACACTTCGTCTTCTGTCACTGTCTACGGTCAAAATTTTGATAGTTAATAATAGTCAAAATATTTCTCAGTCAAGAAAATTCAATATTTTTGTACGCCAAGAACCAGGACATGTAGGAATGAGGTTCGGCGTGATCAATATAGCTTTTCTTAAAAAATCAAATTTATCACTCACGGAACAAAATAGTACAAATACTTTGTTTTAAATCACATTTCAAACAATTTTCATCTTAAAAAAAAAATAAAAATAAATACATCGTAACGTCTATCTTCCCGTTCTTAGCGGAGGATTGGGAATTCCCATATTTGACATGCACTGAATCAGAGGGAATTCCACGAGTTTTCTCATCCAATGAAATTCATTGATAATGTCACTTCCTGAAAAAATGTCTTTGATGTTGGATTTGTGTACCGACAGAACTTCTGGTCTTGTACAATGTTTCGTAGCCAAGAGTTTTAATTTCAATCAACTTTTACTTTCAAAGAAAATTAAAGCACTTAATACAGGTATGGCCTCATTGAGCTTACATTAAAAACGTAAATACATCGTAAAATACATGTCCTCCAAGTTACAATCATGACTCCCTCACGCAAATACACAACGCAACAGACACATAAAAATAACACATTTCAATGTAAATTAACAACAAAACAACATCGTTTCTTCTTGTTTTAATTCAATATTAATTATAAGCAATATGTGCCCCACATTCCGGGTGAGTTCAAGCAAAATCGTGTCCGGATTTAGATGCAAAAAATTGCCGTCCGAAATTAGAGGAAATTTGAAAATAATTGAAATTTCAAAATTGGGGTGCCCGAAAACATAGAGGGGCCGAATACATAGAAGGATTACGGTAGTCAAAATTGTAATGACTTTGGTCAAAATTGTAATGAATTTGATCAAAATAATAATTAATTTGGTCAAAACTGTAATGAATTTATAGTCAAAATTGTAATGAATTTGGTCAAATCTGTAATGAATTTATAGTCAAAATTATAATGATTTTATCAAAATTATAATGAATTTGATCTAAATGGTAATGAATTTGGTCAAAATTGTAATCAATTTGGTCAAAGTCGTAATGAATTTGGTCAAAATGGTAATGCATTTAGTCAAAATGGTAATGAATTTGGTCAAAATTGTAATGAATTTGGTCAAATGGGTTATTAATTTGGTCAAAATTGTTCAAAAGAAACAAATTACAGTACTTACCAAAATCTTCTTCAAATGTCACCAAGGCAGTTCCATCTTCTTCACCATAAACTATATCAGTAGAGGTGGACCCTGATTTAGCTTCCAGGAAGTTAGATAAGCAATCCTTTGTTGTGGATGGATTCAGTCCCTGTATAAATACTTTATCACTGTACATTTGACGTGGAGGAGGTGGCACATACACTTTTACATTCAGTGCTGCCTCATCTACTTTATGTTTTCTCTCGGCAACTGATTTCGCAGCTACAAAATATAAAGAAATGTAGAAATGGCTTTATAATGAAGTTCAAAATAGAGTCATTGGGGCTTCATTATTAAGATGTTTTAATAGAATATATCACAACTTGTGGTGCCAGATAGGGAAATCTCAACCTGAGTTCTAATATATTTGGTTCAGAACAAGGCTTGCCAAGTTCTGGACCAAATATATTAGAGCAAGGGTTGAGGTTTCCTTATCTGGCACTACAAGTTGTGATTGATTCTATTTCTTGCATCAGAAAGTACAATTTTTTAATTTAAAATCAATTTCAACTTATAGATACACCTCTGATTTTGTTGATAAAATTTTGCGGGAAAAACAGTGTGTAGGCTATCTTGCACAGGGGGATACAAGATGGAGATATCTTGCACCTGTCTTTTTATATATTATTCTATCTGGGACGCAAGAAAACTGTATATAGTACTGTAGACAAGAATTACAGTACTCAAAAATTACAGTAAAACAGTAAAATTTTGGCATTATAAAGGGGTAGGGCAAAAATATCCAGGGAGACTTATGACAATGAAGAAACAGATTAAGGGACTTCAATTAGTGTTGTGACAAGTGAAGTGACAAAGATATGTCCTGGGGCATTGTAACCAGGTTTAACTGTATATATGTATCAAAAACAAACATACTAATCCATGTCCGAATCACAATCCAGAAGTAAAGTAAAAACTTTGGAACTGACAAGTTAGGTTAGACACGTGAACTTCCACCAGGGAAGTGAGGCCGGGTGCTCCGGAAGGGTAAGCACCTCCTGTTTAGCTAGCTACACCCGCCACATGTGTAATCAAATTGTGTGAAAGGAACATGGAACTATGAGACGTCAAATATATCCAGGGCAATCCTGGACACAGAGACATCAAACTTATCAACAATACTGTGATGACGACCATAAAACTTTTTGAGGGCCTTGATAAGCCTAGGCTTGCAATATCCCTGAGTCAACAATTTATTTGCAAGCAGCCTACTCTGTTGTACAAAGTCTCCATAGTGGGAACAAGCACTACCTTAGTGTATTAATTGGGAAACAATTGTATGTGATTGTATAAAGCAGAAATCAATCAAAATCTGAGCACTAAATATTGGGACCTTATATTAAGGAAATTCATAAAAAAGGGTAATTAACAAAAATATAATCAAAGTTAATTAAAATATGTAATATACATTGTACTGAAACAAATACTTTATGAAAACTACTTTCCCAGACCATATAATCGATAATTCTCGAAATATTTAGATGTGAATTTTACATGTAAGAGTATAGAAGCTTTTTTTTAACAAATATTACATGGGTTTTTACGGTAATTTTTGAAGTAATTGTTACTTTTGTGAAAAACAAAATTTGTAGATGCGTAGTTTCCTATCATAGGCTAATATTGTTAAATTTCACAAAATATGTTGAAATTTTTTTAAAACTTGGTCAAAAATTCTATAAAAGAAATGTTCCCAATTGAATTAAAAGAACATAAACTCGAACCAAAATTGCTAAAAAATCATTATGAAATTTTCAGGTGCACAGGTATCCAGGGTGGTAAATGTCAGGAAAAGTAACAAAAATCTGGAACAGTTTAAGCCTGGAAGAAGAATGCATACAGTCAAATCTTTCTATAAAGGCCATCTAAGGGAACCAATAAAAGTGGCCTTTATAACCAGGTGGTCCTTACATACAGGTTAAAACAATATGAATAAAAACCAATTTTACTGGACTTTACAAGTAGGTGGCCCTTATATAAAGGTGGCTTTTAAAACAGGTTTGACGGTATAAAGACAAATAGACAGACAACCAAAGTCCTTAATATCAACCTCCACCACCCCAATAAAACTTACTTTTTTCATCCTGAAAGGTAATATAAATTACATCACTTTCCCGTCTGAAATCTTTGATGTCACCTCCGCCAGACCGTTTGCCATTTTCAAAATAGAACTGGATAGTATCATCAGTTGAATCTGGTTTAAATCCTTTAATCTCTATGGTACATAGTGGTTTGCTATTTCCCTTTTCTTCATCTTCATCAATGCTAGGGTTCTCTGCATCTTTTCCATGAGGGTAAAATTCTTCCACAACGATCTGTTTTTCTTGAAACAACATTGGTAACTTCTGCAGGATTCTCCCTACAGCTAATATTGTAAAAAGAAAACATTTATTTAAATATATACACATATTTTTAATGTTTCCTTAAAAAACAAAACTTCAGTATATGTACAACGCAAGCCTTTCACACACTCAATAATTCAAGTCATATTCATTCATTCCAAAAGAAGGTGTTACTAATATGTTACAGTAAAAACTCATTTTAGCTTTCAGTGAAAATCTAAGATGGATGATAGGTGGCAACAAATGGAGGAAAGCTTACAACCACTACAACTTATTATGACTGGGAATTTTTTTTTGCCACTTTTGGAAAAGAACTTAGTGATTAAAATTGGAAAAATCAATCTGTCTATAGTAGCTACTTTAGCATGGTCCAGCAACTGGCCCTGTAAACAGGTTTGACTGTATTTGACAAATTACTTGAATACACATCACATCACCAATGTGGGTTATTATGAAGATATACAAGCTATGCTTAAATATGGGGTTTCTGTCATTTAATCTAGAGTCCCCCACTTAATTTTATGGAAACATTTGGAATTTCAAACTACAAAATTGCAGAAAATGTGCATTTTTGGCTAGGGAACAGGTCTCTTTACTGGACCATGTGAATGACCAGAGGAACTCTTGCATGAGTATGTCAATGATTCAAAGATATTAAAAGTTCCAATGGTGATTTTGTTTTGCTGTTATCATGTGGCTTACTTGGTATTGTGTTGTCATTTCACTCAGTCTTTACTAAGTTGGAGAAACAGGCAACCAACATGTCAAAAACAAACAACCCATTTACGATTTGTCACTCAGACAAAAGGGTTTGGCAATGAAACGAATTATTAATACTGTAAACGTATTTCATTTTGCATATACATGTATTTATTTTTAAAGATTTATGAAATTTAGACATTTCTGTGCAGTTAAATTTTCACATTTTTTAAATATGGACCATAACACAATTAGCATAATATACTTTTCGCTCGGTATTAATTTTTGCGCTAAACAAATGACCACGAAATAAGCGAAATTTAGCACACTGCAAAAATAAATATGTTTACAGTAAGTTATTTTTGTCATGTTAAAATTAAAATGATGTACTCATGTCTATTGTAAATAATGACGATGTTTACACCAGAAGTGATGTCCTTGGAGACGTTTTCCAAAACGGATCTGCCATTTTCCTGGTTTATTCAACATTTTAACCTATAGTGGCAAAGTGAAATAGTGATTCAGACAGTAGTTGGTTTCTCGGGGCCAATTTACTTAAAGTTACCCTCATGACCTGTCAACAGTTGTATAATGATCTATATCCTTTAAAGAAACATTCAATAATGTTTTATTTTATTTTATTTAGTATTAGACATTTAAGGGGACCAGATCCTTATCATATCTTAAACAGTCTAAAAACTAAAGGTCAAAATCAAAGTCCAATGTATTTTGGGTGATGGTGATTGATTACTGTAAGATTAGATTTATTCATGGTGTACTGAATTTTGCATACTCCGTGGCTGAATATTTTTTGTGAAAAAAAAAATTTGTACCACGGGTAAAATAATATATTCTCAATCTTATAGTCAGTTTCATAAATCTGTGAATAATACATCCTGCAAAAACGTCCAAAATTATTAATCCGTGAAAATTGAAACCCATGAAATTACTAGTAGATACATTGACAGTATAAATTTTATCTTCAACATACCATCAGGGTCTTCAAACGTTATAATGGCTGTCATATCCGACTCATCAAAATCCACATCTTCAGTGTCTCCACCTCCAGACTTCCTGCGATTTTCAAAGAAATAAGTCAATGCATCCTTTGTGGTCCCTTTTGGTAACTTTGACACTTTAATCATATTTGTCCTCTTTGGTTCCTCATCCATTGATTCCTCCGGCTCTCTTTTTTCTACAATTTTCAACAAATTATTCATACAAAATGCATTCATGGATGTTTAAAAACTTATATGAAGTTAAATGAAGGCAAGGTGAAAAACATGGCATTAGTCAAGAATAGCAGCAAAAACTACCCGGTATATGAAATTGATAAAATGATCACATGAACATGATTTATTTAATTATCATTTATAATGTTTTACCCAGCACTATGTGAGATCAAAGTGAAATAAAGCAAAAAGCACTTCAGTGACAGTGTTTCAGATTTATTGATGACCAGTGAGGGTCATTTATCCATGATTAACAGAAAAATAGCTAATAGTTGTTTTTTTTTAAATCAATGGATTAATCTGACCCACCCATTGACTTACTGTAAACAAACTTTTTATTCACCTGCTATTTACCTTCATGTATTTCGTTAGGACAGTAAAATCACGAAAGTATATTGTAGCAAACCCAAAATAATATAGATTTTCTAATGATTTCTTTGGTGTATTTAATTAAATCAGAAAATTTTATTGTCACAAATTGTTTTTGATTGCGACATTACCAAAATTAATAACCATGAATAAAAGTTGGTTTACAGTATTCACAGAAAACGTAATTTTGAATATTTCACAGAAAACATTATTTGGAATATTACACATTTTCAATCTGAAACACCTTGTCAATGAAATGACAATACAAACTCTAAACATAGCACTGCCATGCTGCTGTACGGCGTAGTTGGGAAAATGGTGTTGTGGCAAGACAGAATATAACCGAAAATCCCCCCGGGAAAGGGGGGGGGGGGGTCAATCTATGCACAGTCAGACAGATGTTTTTTGGAAAAAGAAACAATGTACCAAACCATTTATTGCTAAGTAAAATTGTAGAAAATAATAATTTCATAAATGTATGAAAAAGACAATCAGTTATTAAAATTTAATAAAGTTTTATAAAGTCCTATCGGCGATACCTGATCGTTTTGTCATTTCGGATAGAGAGAAAGTAGTTTTGCAGACCTGACCGTCGCTATGAGGATGTACATTCTAGGGGTTATATGTAACTGGATCATTTGCTGTTAAGTCTGAGTTTTAATAAACTATCACTCACAATATTCCCCTTTCATGTTAATTTTACTTCCAAATTGGTAAAGTATTTGAAATCCACATGCTCATTTGCACACGACACTGTACGATTTATCTCCCTTTCATGAAAGTGAAATCTTTTAAAATATGACACAATTACCTCAACATCAAAATACGTTATCGTACCCTTCAAAATAAATTCAAATTAAAAAAGTTTTATATTGAAAACTATGAAGAGAAGCTTGAGTCGATGAAAAAACTGCTAAATGATTGGTCTTTTCGAAATCTTACTATAATGGGAAGAGTAACAGTTGTGAAAACTCTGGCATTACCAATTTTTATTCCCATTTTTACCTCTCTTCCAAATCCACCCAACCATATTACAAAAGAAACACAAAATGCAATATTTAAATTTATCTGGAATGGGAAAATGGATAAAATTAAGCGCAATGTTCTCTATAACGACAAACACAAAGGGGGACTAAATGTCCCACACATTCAATCTTTTTATAGTTCACTAAAAATATCGTGGTTGAAAAAGTTTGTAGATCCACAAAACCATTCCGCATGGAAAGTACTTCTTTTGGATATGGTTGAAAAATATGGTGGCGATAAAATTCTCTTACTTAACAGATCGGGAATCAAGAGATCACTAAAAACCTAAACTGTTTCTGGAAAGATGTATTCGTGAATTGTCTTTAATAAAACAGGAGAACACCACAGCCCCTTCAGATATCCTTTCACAACCATTATGATTCAACCAGAATATATGTATAGACTCTAAACTTGTATTTATGAAACAATTATGTGAAAAGGGTGTATTCTTTATAAATGACATTGTTGACAATTCTGGTAATATTTTAGATTGTACCGAAATAAATACAAAATATGATACTAACTTAAACTACCTTAAATGCTACAGTTTGATACAGGCTATTCCGCAAACATGGAAGAATAGAATACGATTGACAACCAGGCTGGAAACTGTAACAAATAACCTTCTAGCAATCCTTAAAAGTAATATCAAAATCAATAAACCTTTCTATAAATTTTTTTTGGAAAAAATAATTCAAAATCCTGAGGTAAAAAATAATAAATGGGAGGGAAAACTCAACTTAGGGGCCAGGAACTGGGAAGATATATTTAAATCCCCATTTATATTGACTGACGATACAGCTTTACAATCGGTACAATTTAAAATAAACCACAATATTATATATACAAATAGCAAGTTATATAAATGTAATTTATGTGAAAGTCAACTCTGTACATTTTGTTTTGAAACAAAAGAGACTGTTCAGCATCTTTTTTATGAATGTTTCTATGTTAGAAACATATGGTATGGATTTTTAGACATGTTAAATAAGAAATACCAGTTAGTTATTGACAAAAATATTGATTCTTTCCTATTTGGCTTGAAGTACGAACCCTTAAGTATATTTAACTTGTGTTTTTTGATTATCAAAAAGTATATTTACTCTTGTAAATACAGAAATGTTATCCCTACAATTTCAGGCGCAGTTGAATCGATAAAATATTACAGAAATTTGGAAATATATTCCCTTTATTTACTCCCCGCGACAAAACAGGAAACAATAAAACAAAAATGGGAAAGTAACAAACTAATATTTGATTGAATTATAATTTTGCATATATGTTATTTTTTTATTGCTTTGTAACAGTATGAATGATCTGAATAAAAATATGAAAGACAAAAAAAATTAATAAATTCAAATTACCGTAGATTTCAAATCCACTTGCCATTGCTGTTTATTTCATAAAAAGTTATGATTTTACATGGTAAGACGCAAACTTCCCAGACTACTTTTTATTGTAAACATGAGATCAGTTCGCCAGATTGCAGAAATTTTTGGATGCATCCCGTCGCAATATTTTACTAGATTCCGAAATGTATTCTGAAAATTTATTCCAAATGTGCATATGTAACCAAATGCATTACCCGTCTCAGAATACATATCTCACAATAAAACAGATATATTTCTTTCACGTTCATTTACCAGGCGAACTATTTCCATGCATACTCATATCTTACAATTTCATGGCAAAGAAGCCTGATCTTGGCAGAAAGCGATAGCAAAGTACGCTTTCACTGTCGTGAAACGCCATACAAAAATTAATAAAAGCGAAGAAGCATTTCACTACAAGGCTAAAACCCCTCTCTCTGTTTCGTGTGTGTGTATGTGTGTGAATGCATACATGCATGTGTGTGTGTGTGTGTGTGTGTGTGTGTACGTACATGTTTGGGTGTATTTATATTATGTTTGTTTACTATACCTTCTTTTTGTCTTTTTCTTTCGATTTTTTCAGGAATTCATCTTGTGCACATGACACTATGTCACTAACATACCCGGCGCCTATAATTTAAGTGGCAAATAAAAGTATCCTAAGTTACCTACTACTAAAGTAGACTAATGGAGTCATATGATAATAAAGGTTAAGTAAAACAAGGCAAAAATACAAGAGTGGCTGGCAGTCAGAAGATTGCACTCTACCAATTGAGCTAAAGTAGTGGTTTGTAATAAAATCAAGTTAATTGCATTGTGTTGAAACAATCTGCATCAGAATACAGTCAAACCTGTCTATAAAGGCCACTTATGGGAACCTGTAAAATATATAAACAGGTTCAAATAATATGAATAAAGAACAATTAGGATACAATTCTACTGGCCTATATAAGCAGGTGCCCCTTTATACAGGCAGCCTTTAAGGCAGGTTGGACTGTATTTTGCATGAAAAATAGCAAGATAGTGCAAATAACAAGAATTAAACAGTGCAAATCACAATAATTAAAAGCATAAAGGAAACACAAGAAAATGTTAAATGGACAAATCCATTTTTTACAAGATCATTACATCATTGCATTTATTTCCAATTCATAGTTGATGTTTTCCAGTAAATACAAAGTCATTTTTAGAACTTGCAATTTTACAAGTTTTCTTTATCCTTCTACAAGCTTTAATAGACTGCTAATGTGGTCTGCTGTCATATCTTGTCACCTAAATAAGCATTTCCATGTACATATGTATTTGAAGATTTTGTTTTTGTATGATAAGAAACATGTAGAAGAAACACAAATTAAATGCAATTTAAATATTGGGGATACTAACATTTGTGTCCTGTACCGACCACATGACATGTAATGGAGTTACAACGAAAAAAAGATTCATTAATAAATACATTTTTTACAATATACTCTAAAGTTATGTCTTTTAATGGTCCGAGCTATCATGGACACAAAAAGCTCTTAATTTTGCCCTGAACATTCTTTACAAGCAGATGACTTAAAGATCAAGTTGTTTCTAAGACAAGTGTGTACCGGTATGTTTGAATGAATAATTACCAGGTGGTCCAGCTTGTGCTCCCTCTTCCTTGCCATTATATGGTGGTGGAGCCCCTTGATTCGGGGGATACCCCCAATGTTGTGGAGGACCATGATGTCCCCATGGTGGTGCAAATCCTGGTCCAAATCCCATTGCTTGTCCACCTGGTCCTCCCACTTTTGGTTGAGTATCACCCTCAGCATTTGGCATACCATCTTGAGGTCCTTGTGGTGGATATTGTGGATATCCTTGATGTGGACCCTGTGGAAATCCTGGGTATGGGCCTTGTGGATATCCTTGTTGAGGGCCTTGTGGGAATGGTCCAGGATAGTAATTTTGACCCATAAATGGTCCCCCTCCATATGCAAAATTCATTCCACCTTTAACCTAAAATTGAAATAAATACTCTGAATTGAATTATACCATGCATATGTATATGGCCATTAAATACATTTGTATATTTTATAATGCAATTCCCATTTTGATTGGTCAGATTTTTCTGTTACATTTGCATGAATGGATTGGCTCTCAGTGATGTCATCTTATTATGCATAATGCACAGATGCATTTGAATTCCTATGCAATAGCAATGCTATTTTTTACTTTCTAAGGCAATATTGTTATTTAACTTTATTGTTGAAAAATTTCTATAAATTGAATTATAAGAAATGAAGTTAAGTTTTCTTTTTGTTATAAAGTATAAAAGAATGGGACATTGCTTATGTAACATATTTCACAACGTGAATTATTTAGTGTGCAAAATATCCAATTGTTTCATAAGAAAAATGAACTTCATTCCTATATTACCAAAATTACTTTGAACAAACAAATCCAGTGAATTGTGATCCTCCACCAGCTAGTACTTATTGTAATTTGCACTTATGTTCAAAGGGCCATAACTCCCAGGAAAATGAGCAAACCAACTCGGGTCAATGATATACCCATTTCCTATCAATCATGATATTTGCACCAAGTAATGCTTCGTGGCATTGGAGAATTATTCCTGCAAGATGGACAGGAAAGATGGAAGCTCAAATTTAATATGCCCATCTTTCTTTAAAAGGAGGGAATAAAAATGAGGGTGAAGGAATGAATAATTTTTCAGTTGCATTAATGCTAGTTGTGTTAAATCATAAAATACAAACCAGATAAAATTTCTAACCTAACAAGATCTGCATAACATAAGTAACAAGAGGCCCACAAGGGGCCCTGTATTTTGCTAAACAGACACTGAGCACTAGTTTGAATGCAGGGCTTTCCCTTGCATCCTTTATTTGGGAGTCCTTAGGACTCCAAGCACAATTTTGCAGGGGTCCTAAGCCAAGATTTGGGAGTCAAATTTATATCCGTCATTTTCCGACATTACAGTTTTGTGTGTTAGATCAAATTGTTTGTGTGAAACCGGAAATTTGTTTTTTATTCTCATCTGAAAGACTCACAGGAAATTGGCTTTTCAGTTTCATGCCACTATCATGATCGCCAGGATTATAAATTACAGGATTGTCAAAGAAGGAAGAAGTTTTCTGCTGCGATGTCATGTGGTTAATAACAATACAAGGTCACAAAAATGCTTCATACTTCGCTTTACTAAAATGAAAGTAGGACAATCTGAGTCAAACAAGTGTTTGTCAACTATAAAAGCATTCAAACAATACTGCCAATATTATTAGTTACACAGTCTGTTGGTGACCTAATATGGTTTATACAGGGTCAGTATATTCCATATCGGGCGAGGGCGAAGGATACTTTTATCCTTGGACATCAAATATTTTGTTTCAATATCACAACACCTTTACTAGTGTCTGTATTTGCCGTAAATACTTGTGATAAATATGACGTATTTACTACGAGGCGGACGCCATTGACGTTGGTCAGGGGAAATAACTGTCATACTGACATGATGAACAGACCTGATCCGATATGGATTATATTAGGTCACCACGTGACCAGCATCGTCGAATGAAATTCACAGAAACTAGTGAGAGGTAGGATATTATTAGTTACAGTCTGTTGGTGACCAGTATGGTTTATACAGGGTCAGTAAATTCCATATCGGGCAAGGGCGAAGCCCGAGCCCAGATATGGAATTTACTGACCCTGTATAAACCATATTAGGTCACCAACAGACTGTGTAACGATTATATCCTACCAATCACCCTGAAGACCCACGGTGGATACCTTTAAACAAACCTACAGTACACGGATACGGAGACCGGAGAGAAGTTCAGGATGAGACACTGCTGTATGTTTTAGTAACCTATAGCTCCAAACAAACCCTTTATATATCATATTATGTCACTAAAACACTGTGTATATACTGTAAACCGTGTTTTTTTAGCGGCAGTTTTATTTTAGCGCAATTGGCGATAAGAGTGTTAGCGCTAAAATAAAACTGCCGCTAAAATAACAAGAAATAAAGGTCAGTACTGTACATCGCTACTGTGACTATGAATGGGTATGGACACACGTTAAATGATTATATAGTCAGTGTTAAAATAATAATAGTTCTGAATGACACTGGAAGGCTTCCATCAATATACCAACATATGATAAGTATTTAGGGATTAATTACCCAGACCCGGTAGACTGACTACCGACAAACAACACCGGCATAGCTGTTAATTACTGGCCATTGTACTGTTGTATGTGATAGTACAATCTGACAAGTCTCCTTTTTAGGTAATTAATTTTCATTTACCAGTAGTTGGCTAATTAATTAATCATTATAATATTAACAATTATAACAAATTAGACCCGTTATGCGAAAACTGTTTATTTTTTCTGTGATGTTGGCAACATAATATAAATCCTAATTATTGACCTCTATAATGATCTAAACGGCTGTTATCGGGGATACGTCGACAATGTGTTGAAACATTTGTATAATTAAAAAAAAACCAGTTGGTATTTAAATGAATAAAAACAAAATAGGTTATTATTGATTTAAATATTTATTCAGTAAAAAGTCCAAGCGAGGAGAGGGCCAAATTATGATGAAAGCTTCCTGCAGACATCTGTCTGTCTAGTGACTTCCTGGGTCAGTTACGGAGATTTTCTCTCAGTAAAAGTCAAACAAATTAAAACAATTACATAGTTATTTTTATTATTTTCTTGTAACCTGGCATTCCCTTTTCAAATTTTATTTTTTGGCTAAAAGTTGTGGATTTTAGGCGAGAAAATACGGTAATATAAAGAGGTATTAAACAGTTCAGACTGGAATTGATTACGCTAAAATTAAACTGCGCTAATATGTTTACCAGTCATCAATCGCTAAAATAAGTATGCGCCAATATAAAGCGGTTTACAGTATTATATCATACCGACCATATCAATAAATCATTAACAAACCCAATTTGAATGTATCCACACAGCGACATATGAATGGTGACCGAGTTAGAAATACCGTCGTTTGGCATTCTGTCTGACAAAATATTGAAAATAATAATGAATTCGACTTACTAGCAACTTCCGTCAAAGAAATCAATTGCACTTTTATCCTTGGACATCAAATATTTTGTTTCAATATAACACCTTTACTAGTGTCTGTATTTGCCGTAAATATTTGTGATAAATATGACGTGTTTACTACCAGGTGGGCGCCATTGACGTTGGTCAGGGGAAATAACTCTCATACTGACTGGATATGAACAGACCTGCCCAACATGGATTATATTAGGTCACCATGTGACCGATATTGTCGAATGAAATTCACAGAAATTATTGAGAGGTAGGATATAGATCTTTTCAGGAAGAAAAATATTTATAGCCTAGCATGGATTTAATTTTTGTGTCCCATGGGACACACAGAAATATTTCTGGGGGTCCATGAAGAAAAACTTGCGTCAGATACTAAGGAAACTTGCGTCCAAGAAAACCCTGTGAATGTATAAAATCATCCTACTGTAGGCTAGTACATTATATCATAAAATCTATCTGTCACTTTAAAGAAATTTCTAGCATAGCAGTTGGTTAACTTTCCTGAGTACATAGAACTATGTTCTGAAATCTGCCAGGGTACATAAAGGCATGCAACATTTAGAGGTAAACAGGAAGTAACTTTTACATCATGGAAGTCTTGTTACAGTAAACAGTAAAATGGTGACACCATACTAGTATGCAAGTCACACAGAATTTGAAATAGAAGGTGAAATAAAACAAAATAACAAACTTGTACTGTGTTGAAGGGTGACAAAAACGTTATACTTGTTTACAGGTATACCCTGTGGCTCAGCCAGGGTTCATAAATCTGACAGGGTACAAGGGGTTGTGTAACCTTCCGAAACCCTGTGTATTGTACCTGGGTTTGAAATAGGGCAATATCTGAGAACACAGTCATAATGCACATATACTCACATGTACTGTAATTTATAGTCTTAAAACATCAGCTTAGGTAATATTATAACTAAACCTACAATTTTCAAGAATTCTTCCAAGTCAAACACAAAAATAAATACACCAGAACAAAACATGTAGTTTATAGTTCAATATCTGCAAGTATTTAGAGAAAATGTCCAGAAAACATGAGTGTAATAGACAGACAGACTTCATGAATGTGATAGACAGACATACAGACAGACTTCATGAGTGTGATGGACATACAGACAGACAGACTTCATGAATGTGATAGACAGACATACAGACAGACAGACTTCATGAATGTGATAGACAGACATACAGACAGACTTCATGAGTGTAGTAGACAGACATACAGACAGACTTTGTGAGTGTGATAGACAGACATACAGACAGACTTCATGAGTGTGATGGACATACAGACAGACAGACTTCATGAATGTGATAGACAGACATACAGACAGACTTCATGAGTGTGATGGGCATACAGACAGACAGACTTCATGAATGTGATAGACAGACATACAGACAGACAGACTTCATAAATGTGATAGACAGACATACAGACAGACTTCATGAGTGTGATGGACATACAGACAGACAGACTTCATGAATGTTATAGACGGACATACAGAAAGACAGACTTCATGAATGTGATAGACAGACATACAGACAGACAGACTTCATGAATGGGATAGACAGACATATAGACAGACTTCATGAGTGTGATGGACAGACAGACAGACAGACTTCATGAATGTGATGGACAGACATACAGACAGACAGACTTTGTGAATGTGATAGCAGACATACAGACAGACTTCATGAGTGTGATGGACATACAGACAGACAGACTTCATGAATGTGATAGACAGACATACAGACAGACTTCATGAATGTGATAGACAGACATACAGACATACTTCATGAATGTGATAGACAGACAGACAGACATACTTCATGAATGTGATAGACAGACATACAGACAGACTTCATGAGTGTGATGGACAGACAGACAGACAGACTTCATGAATGTGATAGACAGACATACAGACAGACTTCATGAGTGTGATGGACAGACAGACAGACAGACTTCATGAATGTGATAGACAGACATACAGACAGACATTATGAATGTAATAGACAGACATCTGGACATACAGACAGACTTCATGAATGTGATAGACAGACATGCAGACAGACTTCATGAGTGTGATGGGCATACATACAGACAGACTTCATGAGTGTGATGGACAGACAGACAGACAGACTTCATGAATGCAATGGACAGACAGACAGACAGACTTCATGAATGTGATAGACAGACATACAGACAGACAGACTTCATAAATGTGATAGACAGACATACAGACAGACTTCATGAGTGTGATGGACATACAGACAGACAGACTTCATGAATGTTATAGACAGACATACAGACAGACTTCATGAGTGTGATGGACATACAGAAAGACAGACTTCATGAATGTGATAGACAGACATACAGACAGACAGACTTCATGAATGGGATAGACAGACATATAGACAGACTTCATGAGTGTGATGGACAGACAGACAGACAGACTTCATGAGTGTGATGGACAGACATACAGACAGACAGACTTTGTGAATGTGATAGACAGACATACAGACAGACTTCATGAGTGTGATGGACATACAGACAGACAGACTTCATGAATGTGATAGACAGACATACATACAGACTTCATGAATGTGATAAACAGACATACAGACATACTTCATGAATGTGATAGACAGACAGACAGACATATTTCATGAATGTGATAGACAGACATACAGACAGACTTCATGAGTATGATGGACAGACAGACAGACAGACTTCATGAATGTGATAGACAGACATACAGACAGACTTCATGAGTGTGATGGACAGACAGACAGACAGACTTCATGAATGTGATAGACAGACATACAGACAGACATTATGAATGTAATAGACAGACATCTGGACATACAGACAGACTTCATGAATGTGATAGACAGACATACAGACAGACTTCATGAATGTGATAGACAGACATACAGACAGACTTCATGAGTGTGATGGACAGACAGACAGACAGACTTCATGAATGCAATGGACAGACAGACAGACAGACTTCATGAATGTGATAGACAGACATACAGACAGACTTCATGAATGTGATAGACAGACAGACAGACAGACTTCATGAGTGTGATGGACATACAGACAGACAGACTTCATGAGTGTGATGGACATACAGACAGACAGACTTCATGAATGTGATAGACAGACATACATACAGACAGACTTCATGAATGTGATAGACAGACATACAGACAGACTTCATGAGTGTGATGGACAGACAGACAGACAGACTTCATGAGTGTGATGGACAGACATACAGACAGACAGACTTCATGAATGTGATAGACAGACATACAGACAGACTTCATGAGTGTGATGGACATACAGACAGACAGACTTCATGAATGTGATAGACAGACATACAGACAGACTTCATGAATGTGATAGACAGACATACAGACAGACTTCATGAATGTGATAGACAGACAGACAGACATACTTCATGAATGTGATAGACAGACATACAGACAGACTTCATGAGTGTGATGGACAGACAGACAGACAGACTTCATGAATGTAATAGACAGACATACAGACAGATTTTATGAGTGTGATGGACATACAGACATACAGACTTCATGAATGTGATAGACAGACATACAGACAGACTTCATGAGTGTGATGGACATACAGACAGACAGACTTCATGAATGTGATAGACAGACATACAGACAGACATTATGAATAGGGGTGGGTATTGGGGGAAAAAGCATATTGCAATATATTGCAATATTTGAGAAAATATTGCAATACATATTGCAATATATTGCAAAGTTCATAAATGCTTAAAAGATAAACGAAACCGGCATCCAAGTTTGGGTGATGGCGGCGAATGTGCGAAGTAAGATTACTTGTACCCCCAGCATATTTAATGTCTGCAGGGTTAGACAGTGCATATTGCTATATTTTCATTAATAGTCCCCCGCTATTTGCCTAAATTTAAAGTGTTCCCACACTTTTGCCTTTGCTCGTTTGTTTTTGACAAGTTTTACTTCGTCGTCTGCCATTATCGGTTATAACATGTATACATTCTGTATCTCAGAGGTGCTTTATTTTGTTGACAAACACTTACGAGATAAAGATTATATTACAGTCTTTTTAGTGTTAATAACAAAATAATGACCATAAAGCATAATCTAATGTTTTTTTTAAAATTTTGGCGATATACCGGTTTTTTATTTTGCGTACCGGTATATTGTATCGACCCTGCCATACCGCAATATACCGGTATACCGGTAATATCGCACACCCCTAATTATGAATGTAATAGACAGACATACAGACAGACTTCATGAATGTGATAGACAGACATACAGACAGACTTCATGAATGTGATAGACAGACATACAGACAGACTTCATGAGTGTGATGGACAGACAGACAGACAGACTTCATGAATGTGATGGACAGACAGACAGACAGACTTCATGAATGTGATAGACAGACATACAGACAGACTTCATGAATGTGATAGACAGACAGACAGACAGACTTCATGAGTGTGGTGGACATACAGACAGACAGACTTCATGAGTGTGATGGACATACAGACAGACAGACTTCATGAATGTGATAGACAGACATACATACAGACAGACTTCATGAATGTGATAGACAGACATACAGACAGACTTCATGAGTGTGATGGACATACAGACAGACAGACTTCATGAGTGTGATGGACATACAGACAGACAGACTTCGTGAGTGTGATGGACAGACAGACAAAGAGACATGTATACATATATTTAACTTACAAACTCATCAACCCACTCAGATGGAACATCACACGGAATACAACTCTCTATCTTTACTGGAACCCTTGTCTTGCCGTCAACATCCAGTTGATAAGTTGCCTGATATACAAGTTGTTGTACAGCTGTCAAAAATAAATTAAACAATGCAAATGTACTTGTTTATTATTTTTTCTGTTCAGTCTGTTTATGTTGTTTGTAGCAAAAAAAAAATCTTTTGAAGCTAGATCACAGATGACCTACTTCACAAAGGTGTCTTTAGCATGCATTTAGACATGGGACATCAGTTTTGAGATCTGGTAGTATCATTAGATCACTGGTCCAGGAGAAAAGTTGAAAATTTGTTACCAATGCACAAGAGCCCTACAATGAAAGAGTTTGGGAAACCCATGATGACAGATGAAACATTATCAGTTATTTCCGTTAGATTATGTGAACTTTGTAACATCGTTTTAGGTGATGAATATAATAATACTTTACATATATATTGCCTACTTGTTTTTCAACAAAGGACATGAAAAAATATTAGTTCATATATTACACAGATTTTTATTTATTTTTACAAAATTATAAGTTTTTCAAATAAGTAACAAACTACATACATAGCATTAAAATTAAAACTTTTATTGTAAGAAATTAAGAAAAAGAATTCCATATTTGTACCTTCCGCTAAAATTTTTCATTTTGACTGAAATGACAGAATTATTATAAGCCATAGTTTTTCAAATATCTACCACATCCATGGTTGAGGTAGAAAAGACAGTCTGCTTATCAAATTACAAATTTCGATTTCTGTGTTATATTTGTTCTTTTACTTTCACTTTTGATAGTGGACTAGGAAGAAAAATCATTTTTGTGAGAGAATGAGTTACCTCTCAGCTACTTCACTAAAATCATTTTTGACAGTTTATATGGTATTGAACTCGTTCTAGAATGAATGTTAGTAATTAACATTATTTAGTATTATTTACCCATTGGCGAATACAGCCATACCAACCAAACTTGGTCTCCATTTGGTGACGTTATCTGGGACAACTTCAAGCCTTGAAACTGTGCACGTAGGTGATCTGGGTTAATGTCGCTTGGGACATTCGTTAGACAGATACAACAACTTGACAGTGCTTGTCTAGCTTGTGCTGATGGCTCCATTTGAGCCATTCAACACGCCCGTTATAATACTTCAACGAAATAAAAATGTCGTTCCTTGTCCGATTCGATATCACGTGATGATAAACGCTATCAAAATTCCACGAACTAAGCGTTTTCATTAGCTGATAAAAATAGACTTTGGGAAATTTTGTTATAACACTTTCAGTTTTGAAACGGGTTTCCCATATTCCGGATAACCTCGGGTATTATTGTCTGGAAATAATGCAAGATTTTGTGTGTTCCGGGAGATTTCCAAAAAATCAAGTTAAATATATAGGTTAACAGTATTGACGTCACTTGAGATTAGCGATTAAAGGTTGGGCTTGAATGTCAAAGAACTTTATACAATTTTATTCAATTTTTTCAACTAACCTAGCATGTAGACTTGAATGTGGATCTCAACCAGTCATCATTTCTGCTTTAACATTGATGTATAAATATTTCACTAGATTAATCCAGCTTGATAATAACAGACTTTTATATAGTGCATTTATTACTGATCAAAATTTATTTGAAGAAAAATCTAAGAGTTGGTTTTCAACACTTTATATATATGTAAACAAATTAAATTAGATTCTCAAAAGGCAAGTGAAGGTCAGATTTCAACTGAGGATTTTAAAACATCTTTATCAAATTATATAACATCCAATACAAAAACATTTTTGAATAAAATTAAAACTGGGAAAATTGAAAGTAAACTTGAATTATTTAGCAACTTACATAATGAAAATATTCCATATTATGTGTCACTTCCAATCTCAAAAAACATCAGATCAAGCATTGCAGCTTTTAGAATAAGTTCACATTCACTTGCCATAGAGAGAGGAAGATATACAAAACCAAAAACACCACGTGATAAAAGAATCTGCAAAAACTGTCAAGAAGTTGAAGACGAAATTCACTTTATTTTAAAATGCCCTATATATAGCTCACTTCGAGTAAACTCATTTACCTCATATGATATTTTAGAAAATTCTTTGGTAAAAAATATTCCTTTAGAGCTTATTAAAAGGGTTTTAAACCAAATAATTTGAAAGAATGTTTAGCTTTACAAAAATACTTAAAGCTAGCATTAGATATTAGAGAGGAAAAGACACAGGGCTGAAATATATATACTTAGTAAGTTAAAAATTGTCATATAACAGTAACTTAATTAAATGTACTCGGTTCATTAGATGCAATATAATATAGGTGTCATGTGCTGTTTTTGAATTTTTATGAAATAATGCATTCAAAAATGTGCTAAATTCAAAGATAGCACATGACACAGGTTCTAAGATGTAATGAATATATCATAATATAATAATATAATTTTAATTTTACTTTATATAGAAATATGGATAGGTACCGGTATGTATGTATATGTCGTGTACATGTTATGATTTTGTACAAGTTATAACATGTACAAAATAATCATACAAGTTATAACTTGAACGCTGCGATCATACAAGTTACAACTTGTACAATTTTTGCCATACAAGTTATAACTTGTACAAATTTTTTAAGCCAAAAAATAATAACTTGTACAGTTTTGTTTTTGACATGTCTCCATATGTGTTTGTCTTATTATCTTGTTTTGTCTGGTTATTTTTCAATACTTAACTTGTGTATTTTGTTCTTTGCTGTATACACGATTGTTAAGTACATGTTATTCAGCTGCAAACTTTGAACTATATTTCAAATAACATTCAACAACAGATGAATTATTACATAAAATATTGATGCATAGTGAGATGAATAATCCAAATTTAAGAAGGAACAAGACAAGGAAGGGGCTCATTGCTCAAGAGTGAAAACCATGCCTCTCGTGACAGATCCTAGTGTGAGACAGTTTGCCAGTTTGCTTGCCAAAAGCTCTGGGTTTTTTTTCACTCTTCAAAAACAGACCACCTCGATATCAGCGAAAAAAACATTGACAAGGGATAAAAAAAAAAAAGGCACAAGGTGAAATGAAATATGATTTTAATTAACATTTGGAAAATACAAGTCAATAAGTCAGCCAACACATGCAAACATTGATAGAATATAGAATTTTTTGAACTAGTAAAGAGTGTTCATCATTTATTACTTTGAGACTGATCATGTTATGTGTTCATGTAAATGTAACTATTACTCAGTAAACATTAAATTACTAAGTTGTACAAGTTATTATTTTTTGGCTTAAACAAATTGTACAAGTTATAACTTGTATAACAAAAATTGTACAAGTTGTAACTTGTATGATCTCATCATACAAGTTATAACTTGTATGCTTATTTTGTACAAGTTATAACTTGTACAAAATTATAACATGTACACAACATATATACACATATATATGAGTGTATGTATTTGAAAACATTTTACATGTATTTAACACATATATACAAATGGAGGATAATTTTTCACTAGCTAATCCAGTATTGCACTGATGGACCGACATCAGGTACTTCCTTAATCAGAAATGTTTGTAATTCATTCGATTGCGGAGAGTGATTGTCACAATTATATGTACTGTTATGTTTATATATTTGATTTCTATGTTTTATATCATGTAATGGATGACACTGTATATTTCAGTTTTCCAATAAAAGTTATTATTAAGTAAACGCTTCATTTGTCTGTAAGACAATTTATTGCCAATTAGAAGATCTAGCTATAAAGAACAAAAATTAAAGATGAAATCCGATCACTTTTTCAGTGAGGAAACAGCGTGCAGCCTTAAAAAATCGTGGATTACTTACCTCCAATTTTCTTAGTGCTATATGTAGATCTTTTTTTTTTTTTTTTTTTTTTTGTTAAATTTCTTATATTAGATCTAAGTCTAAAAATCAAATAAAAAAAATAAAAACAGTTTTTATCAGATGCATCTCAGTGAAATCAGATGATTATATGAGTTTGATGAAAACTGGTAAAATATGTAATTTAGATCCCTGAGCCGATATCTCTTCTGTTGAGGATATCACAAACTCAGCAGGCAATAATTTCGTATCATTGTCAAAAATATACAATAATTCTTTAAATTTCCTGCAAGTTAAAATTTGAAAATTCTCAAAAACTAAGGTATACTCCCTCATGCAAAGTATTTCCTTAGCTTAATTCATAATTTTGGTCCAAGCACTACTGTTGAGGAATTGTATTCCGAAACGGCCGTCTAGTGATGTAAAATTAAAACTGGTATAATATGTAATTTGAAGGTTTTGTAGTTTTAAAACATTGTGTCGTTCTAGGCCAAACAAGTGTAAGAAATGAATTTTATTCTTTATTAGAAATGAATTTTATTCTTTATTTTGACGTCTGTGCTGTTTTATCTGTTGTTCGTTCAAAGGGCTAGTCCGCGACGTATGTATACTGGTTAGAAAAAGAAACAACTGTATAAACCCGTATCGCGTGAATACGTATTAGCCAATCAGAAGCCAGGTCTAAATATCTTTAATGAATGACGCTGTCGAATAGGCAATCTCAACATATCAGAGGGACAACAGCTACATTTTAATTAATTTCAAAATTTTAAGTCTCAAAAACTTTAACCATGTAGATATAAAAATAGTATTTTTAAATACTAGCCTTTAAATCAAACTAACAAGTATTTATTTCACAACAAACTTTATCAAAAAGTTTATTAAAATTTATGCATATGAATTAAAAGCAACATTTTTTACAAGCTGGAAATATTTGCAAAATTCAAAAACACAACAAAATATGTTCTTAAAAGAAATTTGAAATTTCAAGTCTATTGACGTTATATCCAGTAAGATATCGAAGTTTGAAGCACACTCATTCAAAACATGGTTTTTTCCTCACTGATAATGTGACCAGACTTAAGAAGAGGGGATACATAGTATCAAAGTATGTATAAAAACAAATTCTATCCACTCCTTTAATTTAAGATTGGTAATGATATAATCGACTCAATTACTCATAAAATTTGAAGAAAAACAAATTGAATTCACAAATATCGCATACACATTTAAAAGGACTAACGGGGAAAATTGACAATGCGGTGAATTTTTAATCGCGGAGATGATATACAATGTATTTTCATTGGTGAAGATGAATAATTTTATTCGCGGAGATGCAATGCTAATTCATCCCTGCGAAAAAGACCCTTCATCACCGCGAATTCAATTCAATTCATTTATTCCGTAAGTTCATACAACTTATTGGTACAATAAATACATTATATAACAATTTAAGTACTGTAACATCTATTATTTCTCCTTGTATTACCATAACGACCAGTTTCAATTGACAAACAATGCGAAGAGAGTCTAAATTTTGCTACATTTTTTGTACATTATAGGAATAGGTTTACATAAATAATATTGTAGAGTAAAATTATCTATTAAATACTGATATAAAGAACATTTAGAAGAATTTACAATTGTATTGTACAGTGTTTGTTTACATGTATCTTCCAACCGCTGTTTAATGATAGACAATGCATGTTTTGGGCAAATGTTGTTTTGGCTTAGCCAAATGTAACCAAGACCAAGAGACTCAAGTCTTGTTTTATAAAATTAGTCCAAATATAATTTTTAGATGTATATTTTGCACCTAATGATAACAAAACTTTATAAACATTTGATAAAATACAATTATTAGTATGCAATAAGTGGAACCAATATTTAAACATACGCATTTTTCTAATTACAAAAAGAGGCAATCTTCCTTATTCAAAATATACCATAGCATTTGGAGTTGAACATTTGACACCTAAAATCTTTTTACAAAAATCTAAATGTACACGCTCTACAGCAGGACCATTATATATGCTAAATGCAGGTAAAATAGATTTTGAAGTTAACCTATTATAAAATATAATCAAACAACTAAAATAGTTTACAGTAGTATCAAGATATTATTGTACGAAATTTTTTTTATTGAATTTTACTATTGTTTTATTTATTTATTTATTATTATTATTATTTATTTATTTATATTTCAGTTTGTTTGTTTTGCCCAGACTAAGAAATAGCGGCTTGTTTAACATTATCATATAATCTGGATTAAAATTCATATCTTAATATTTATTGAATTAAATTTACAATTTCACTTATTTAACTTATTATTTTCACACCAGGAATATGTCCAAATATAAAAGTAATTGAACCTAAATTTAAAATGAACAATATTGGTATATTCTTGTTTAAAACCACGTGGACCCGTTTCTAGATCTATAATAAAATTTAAGAAAAAAATTACACTGACTGGTACATATAAACTGGATCCAATGGGACGGGTGAAGTGAAACCTGTACTTCGAACCGTTATGATTTAAATTAATGTATTTAACACTGATAACACCAACTTCACTAAGATAACCTCTGAAAGGTTTTACTGCTGCTCCACACTCACCGAGTGCAATTGCAGTTACCTCCCCTACTCCACTAAACCGTCTGTCACTCCTCATTTTATTGTAGAAACAAATATGACAGATTTTGACAGTGGGTGCATTTCAACATCACATGATATGATTTTATAAGTCTAGAATTGTCTTCTAAATCAAGATATATTGAAAAAAATAACCAAAAATAGAGGAATCGCGAGTGCGCATGCGCATTGCAATAAAAAACTAAATGGAGAGACCCTAAAACTAAAAATGGCGGCTCTGAAAAGGCGACACGGGGTCATTTCAAAGGGCTCAAAGTGGACCGTAGTAGTCGAAGAATGTATAAATGACGTGCTCATTGTGTGCTTGGAAACGGAAACAAAAACATTTAGGGGGATATTACTTGATGCAAACAAAAGGTGATCATAAACAAAGTGGTTAAAAAGTGACACATGAGAGTTTTGCAAATGACATCCCCCATCTGTTCTTCTCTGTATATTTGTGAAAGTGGCATTATTTGACCCTTGATATATTAAATGAAGTGTGTTCTTTGTCTTTACAGCTTCTTATCTTTCTCAGAAGAAATGTCATTTTATAAAATGGGATTGATGACGTTTTAATCCTATCTTTCTGATCTGTGTTGCAACCCCCCCCCCCCCCCACACACACACTACAGACCAATTGGTGTGTGTGTGTGTGCATGGTAGTATGGCATTATCTTTGATGAGAGGCACTTTGATCTATAAGTGCACACTTTAGGACATGCACTTTAGACCACTGTACCACGGTCAGGTCCCCCTTGCAACAAAGATTAACTGTAATCTGCAGCAATGAAACTTTATTCCATGGAGTTTGCCAATGCACCAAGTGATCAACAATCCTTAATGTTTTTTTTGGGATAGTCACATTTTGAAAACCATTTACATCATGATTTCCCGTAATAATGCCTGTTTAATGGGAAACATGAACCAATATGATTTCATGTTGGGGAGTATCACATAGTACAGCGGTGGACCCCATTAACCCTCTGGCTGCCACGATACCATATATGTCCTCCCCCAGCCCGCTGCCAAGAGGACATATATGTCCTTTTTTCTATGATTCAACCACAATACTTTAAACCCTATTTCTTTTATTCCACTTCATATCTTATTTTCATAATAACAAAGTAAGATGGTAATCAACTGACGTAATGGTTGCATGACGTCATCACAAAAATTATGACGTAAATATAACGTAATTATGACGTAATCAAATGCTGCTGTCGTACATCATTGCTACCGTGTAGAAAATGCAGTCGTAAATGCCATGACCAGTGACTGAACAGCATGCGTGCTGTTATATTTTCCTTAAAACTAACGGACCGATCTCATTTGATAAAATAATTAAATTAATAATTATTTTCAGGACAAATTAACAATTAATTAAACCTTTGGCAACGAGAAAAACACTGATCTATTAAAAACTTATTTTCTTACAAATGCATTGGGTCATTTAGAGAGGAGTTGCCTCTCAGTAATTGTATTGCACCTCTGTGGGCCCTTAATTGGTTGAATAAAATATCTTGTATCTTGGATATAGATGAGCAAATAATGAAAATCGATGAATGACCACTCGACAGTTTGAGATGAGATGAAATATGCTTGAAATCAAAGAAATTAAATGTCGCTTATAATAAATAATAATAATACAAGTTTATGTCAGTACGTAATGATATGATTTTTTTTCATCAAATATTTCTTTTCAGATCTCCAAATGAGTTGAGCTTTCTCTGATTTTCATTAATACATAGCAAACAATATGTTGAGAAAAGATAATATTGTATACGATTATCACAATTATTTACAATTGTATACACTGTTTCACCGCAGACGTGTATCACTAACTTTGTTCAAAATATACAGTTTTATATTTGAACTCTATACGTCATACATAAAGTTAGTTCTAAAATATTCAGAAAATTCATTTTAATTATTGAGAAGTGTGGTATAAGCACGAGGAATACGTATTACAGTCACTATACCTTAACCACCCCTTATAATTTGAAGTCCTCGCATATAATTTTTAACTTTTAGAATCATTTAATCGACTTTTAGATTTGATTATGAATATTACAACATGTAGTCTGTCAAATTATATAATTAGAACGCCTCTTAAAGGCTTCGTCACACACTGTGCAAATGTACCTGACAAATGTTGGATTGATAGTGAAAAGTAAATTTGTCTCTTTATATGACTACAGGTACCCGGGGAATGGATTTTAAGCATTTTATAAAAAAAATATAGCGTATCACACATATATATATGAAATGCTTAAAATCCATTCCCCAGGTACCTGTACGTGTGACACGTAAGACGGTAAAGAAAGCTTCTAAAGGAACTCTCCTTTGGTTGTCATATGAAATGGTTTATAGTATGTTTGGAATGTATTTGATAGAAAAAAACCTACGAGTACAAAAATATATTAACTAACATTAAAATTGTATATTAGTAATGTATCGCCTAATTCACGTCTGCAAATAAAAGAATGAAGTTGTTTTTGGATATAATTTAGGTGGCAACATATTTTATTTATTTATTTTATTTAGCATTTACACACCAAAAACAAGGTCAAGCTAATTACAATATACAACTGCGTTCCTGGGTCATAAGCGAAAAGGACCCTTATAACATCCAAATTGTCATGCAGAAAACACATTTTGAATGCAATAAATATAGTATGTTACAAAACCATTACTGTGATTTTGCATTTTTTCCACAACTATTGGGGTTAATTCACTTTTATTGCTATTTTATATAACCTTTTGTTAGTTTCCAAAGATTTTTCATCTAAATGCCTTTTTTCATATGGACGGTCAAATATAAAATACAGAATATAGTAGACAAAAAAATTTAAAGAATACATGCACACGTTATTGTATAGATGAATACATGTTTTACAGTGTATAGCTGTCAATAGTTTAAGACTGAGTTAATATAAAGTAGTCTAAGTTTGGCTGCTAAGTGGCAGAGATATGGATGGCTTAGTGACCATAAAAGTGGACGAGAGATAAAGAAAAGTTGGCGAAAATTATCGCTAAAAATGAACCGAGATGAGCTGCACATTGGCACTAAATCGTTTTCTTAGTGTTAAACTTTTGACAGGCCTGTATTGTATATGGGCATGCTATCAAAAGGAAAAAGGGACTCGTTAGAGATCAGGGAGTGATCCGCTGCGCTATAAAAATGCCCCTTGTTGGTTTTCCTGTGCTTCATCATCCAAAAATGCATTGTCACGGATTATGCTACCTCCTTATCGATCTACGCTGTAGCTATAACTAACAATGAGTTATGTTTTTATCTGATTTGTGCTAGCTATATTTCGCAATCAGGATGTTTTTAGCATCTATTTATGTTGCAGTTTCCAACGGCCAACGGCAGTGTGAATAAAAGTTATATATGTCTAAGGGTCAGAAAATGTTCTCCAAATATCATGTATGTTGAGGTATGCTATTGTCACTTTTGCAATTGTGTTCTTTTCATTACCGTCCACTTTACTTGAAAATAATTAATCACAGCTTTCATATTCAATAACTTAAAACATAAAACGTGTATACATGACCTCTGTAGATAGTTAATTGGATACTTTCGGGAAAGTCGCTGACGATAAAGAAACCTTGCTAAATAGTGCAATGTACATGTCTAAATTTGTGCATCTTTTATACCTGTTCTGGTAAGACTTCAATAATTTTAGAAATATCACATTATACGCAACATTATCAGTTAATTTAGAACATATACCAAATAGAAAACAAGCCTCTTAGGAAATAATTCAAGAGATGCTTGGTTTGTACGAACGGCCCTGACTGCCACTATTGTCGTTTCACGACTGCTGCTTGGTGTTTTCTTTGAACAACAGCTGTTTGAACTTGATATCAAATTAAACAAACTTGAATGTAAATAAATAAACATCCATAAAAATCTATCTGTGTACCTGTTCTATAAACACTTAAGAAATATTTCATATCAAAACCATTGCATAACCTCTTTGTATTTAGAAACTATTAGATGCGATTTTTTCCAACCCATCTTTAAAATTCTCTGACGGATTGTGCACAGAATTTCTTGTTTGATTATTTATTTCTTTTACGGGAGGATCTATTACTAACTCTCCTCCACTAATAGCATACACAATAGAAATTACATACTGCCCATCATGTGCAGATTTTATTTCACTGGTATTCTTGACTTTCATCAGGCGGCACAGGTGTCGGTAATGCTCCTTGTATAATGCGCATTTCAATATTGCATCATGGCCAACTTAATTATAGTGAATTTAAATTAATTAAAACTGTTAGCTCAAAATTTGAGGATTCGATAGTATTTCAAAATTCATGTTGCATGAACATTAATAAGCATCTCATTTAAATCACCTGGTTATTATCATTATACAATTTTGTTAAAAATAAATTTTACGAGGTCAAAAAAATTTCGGGATAGATCTACTTGCCTAATAGAAATTTAACTCTTATGTTCAACTTGTTTTATGCTTGAGTTATACTTTTCAAGATGAGAAAAATGAGAAAAATCTGCGATTAATGATCCGTAAAATATTGAAAATTTCATCAAAATCGGACAAATAATGACCTTGGAATGAATGTTTTACGACGTATGAAATCAGGTGAATGAAGGCAGGTTCTCCTTTTCTCTGAACGTCGTCATTTTTGATGACGCAATCATGATGACGTTTTAACCTTGGCACAGCGCTGACGTAATTTCAACTGTTCCGTGGCAGCAAGAGGGTTAAGCACATACCTTTTGTGATGCTGTCAAAGGCAGAAGGCATAGGTAATATTAAGTTTTAATCAGTAAAGGTTATGGCACTTATGTCACTGTCTTATATTTCTAAGAGTGCCTGGTGTTCGTGATTTTCTCTGGGCACTTCAGTTTCCTCCACCAGCTCCAAAATAACCATCTCATGTAAGTGGAAAAATCTTGACTCTTGTGTTAAAACTTCACTACTATACTTAACTCCATCCTCCATGTGTGAGGCCGTGGGTTCGAATCCCGACCAGGGTCTGACCAAGACTTAAAAAAGGTAATGATTGCTCTTTCACCAAGCACTCAACATTAAGAAATGAAAGTTACAGGTCTTTCAGAAGGGACCATAAAAAGTGATGCTTCGTGTCACAGCAGGCATGACATGTTAAAGAACCCTCCCTGCACATTGCCCTGAGGCCTGAGCACATTGCAAAGGTAAAGATTTCTGCCATTTCACCTATTGCTGGTGACATCTTGATACATGTGATATATTCTATAAATTCCATTTAATCAATCAATTCGTGCTGATGTATATAAATTTTATTGCATAAGTATACTTAAGGTTCACCAGTGTACCAAGTGATTCCGCTGTAGTTTGTACAGAATAATTATTCCCAATGGATATGATGGAGTTGCATAACTTGACACTTTCCCAATGACCATTAAAAACATTATTTTGGGACAGCATGATGTAGCTGTTTGAATTCTACACAAATGCTAACTCTCTGGCTGCCACAAAGACATATTTTTTATCTACAGGTTTGTACAGGCCTGAAAAAGTCCTTAAATTTGGAGGTTTTCCCTAAAAAAAACCCTAAAAACAAGTCTGACTCTAAAAAGCCCTTGAATTTATCCTGAAGGCCCTAAAAAGCCCTTGAATATGGCCAGTTGGGTGTCTGTAATTCGATATTAAGTGGTTGCAAATAGACTGATATAAATAAATAAATAAAAAAAAATAAAGTATGTTGAAATGAGCCATTTAAAGGTGCCTGGTCCTCCCGAACACCCAACTTTAACCTTATCCACTTCAAGTGTCATTACTTTGGACAAGTAAGTAAGTGTTTTATTGATTTAATTGTCTTTGCACCAATATTTTTTGCTAAAATTGTCCCTCTGATTAGGACTTAAATTTGCAAATAAGACCCTAAAAAAGCCTTAAATTTGGAAGGCCAAATGTCTGTATGAACCCTGATCTAACTGCAGCTTGTATTATGCCACATGTCCTTAAAAGGGAAAATTTATTGGCTTTAATATTTTCAAACACGTATAGGAAAACAACATTGACCTGTCCACTTGACCCTTGATTTAAATATGTATCACCAAACATTGGATTTATGTGCAGGGGTTCAAAATTCCCTGGGTCGGAGGTCTGGGACCTATTGATTTTACCTTGGGACCATTGATATTTAGATTGTAAAAGTCCGATGGACCTGCCATTTTTAACAGAATAATACTACTTTTCAATACCATAATTGCACATAGGTCTTCCAGTGTTAATATTGGACTTTCATGACTTTGTGTGGGACCTGCCAAAAATAAAGGCAAAAGGTCCTGGACCTTCCATTACAAAACATAATTTCGAACCCCTGATGTGTAGGGAAAACTTTGTCTATTGTTATTTTGTCTACATCATGGGAAATCTATTGTTATTTTGTCTACATCATGGGAAACATGCACTGTTTATAAACATAAATGCATTAACTGTGAATACTACCACTACCAATGTATGTATTTGGTTTTATCATCATATATGAATATCCCTAATGAAAGGTCAAGTGGACAGGTCAATGTTGTTTGCCTATACTATATATGTGTTGCCAAAATATTATTCCATTTTTGTGATGTTGGAGTGTGTGGCATCATTGAATCTAAAACTTCATTTGATTTCATTGATTAAAATGTAATATCAATTCAACATTTCGAATGTGTGTTGATTTTCAATTTGGCAGCAAGAATTTTAACCTTCTTTGACTTGCTAAATTTGACATTTCAGCGTTTAGTTGCAGATGATGTTGCTAACAAAAATCAATGTTCAATCACATAATTACTAACATTCCTCATATTTGACATTTACTTAATAATTTGTGATCTGACAACCTCTCTAATTAAGATCTGCGTTGAGTGGAGTTGGAGAGTAATAGCGTTTAATGTCCCAGTAAAGAATATTTCATTTATACATGTATTGAGATCTCACCAACTATAGACGAAAGTGCAGAAATTTTGCCTGTGCGTTGCTCTGATGTCATTATACAGCAGGGTTCTTTATTGTGCCAAGCCTACCATGACACGGAGTCTTGTTTATTTTAAGTTCCTATCCCAAAGAACAGTGACTTTCAATTCGTAATGCTGAGTGCTTGGCAAAAGAACAGTCACTACCAACTTTCAAGTCTGTGGTCAGACCCAGTCAGGGTTCCAACCCATGACATCCCACTTATGGAGTGAGCACTTGACCAACTGAGCTACCGCAGTGGCTAAAATTATACACCCACATAGGATTCTAAAATATAGATTGTTAAAAGTGCTGTGATGAATTAAACAGAACACTCTGAAGCTTCAATGACTATTCGGCCAAATTACAATATGATTCATGTACCTCATTTTATTTCCTTCTTTATACTCATTTTGTCTTATCATTTCAGGAATGTTCCACATGGTGTTTGTTTTCCACACAGTAACAATGGGTCTGGAAAATCGAAAAAATCACCAGTTCTGAAAACGGATGAAGATCCACAGTATGAATCTGCAGCAACTATCTTACGACACAGTTACTATAACAAACAACAGTACCACCAATCAAAATGAATTTAAAACTCGTCATCAGAACCAGAATGCTTTAATCAAATCACAGAAAGACAAACCTGTTAGTAAAATACGTCTTCGTCCTCGTCAAATGCTTTGTAGTAATTGTAAAGCATCTTGTTATGAAACAGATAAAGGAATTGTAACTTTGGCAGGTGCACCAAAACAGAATTTGAGCAAATCTGTCGAAACACCTTCCTCATCAAATAAAATAGAATTGCGTTCAAAAAGACAGTTGCCATCTCGAGATGCAAAATCAGCAACTAAATTAGTAAAGTCTGAATCAACACCAAATGTTCGGACAACATTAAATTCTTTAGGTGCTAAACCCTCAGTTGCAGTTCGTCCAGTAGTGAATTTAAATTCAATCAAAGCAGAAAATACTCTTAAATCATGTTCTGTTACAATTGATTCAAAACCAGTTATCACAAAACAGACTTCTAGTTTGACAGTCACATCTTCGCCATCAAAAACCTCAACTGTAAATGTTAACTCCTCTAAGTCTGCTACAATTAATGTAAATACTATCAAAACTTCAACTGTTAATGTTAGTACCTCGACCAGTTCAACTGTTAACGTTAACACGTCAAAGATGTCTACTGTCAATGTTAATGCCACCAAGTCCTCTACCATAAACTTAACTACAAGAGCTAGTCCTTTTATAAAAATATCAATTGGAGAAGGGACAGTGGTTCAGATACCACCTAGAATTCATGGGGATGAGGTCGATGGTGGTGGAAGTGGAGAAGGTGGTGACACCTCTCAAGCAGAAGACACGAATTTGAGTGCTGATGATGATTCTGAGGATACCTCAAGTCATAGGAAAATTAAGAAGGTCACAAAAAAATTCAAAGATCGAGAAAAATCTAGAGAAGATTTTCTGGACATTGTTGAAAAATCAGTGGAAATAGAGAGTGATCATGGTGTAACTATTAGTCATCATAAAAAACACAAGAGAAAACACAAACATAAACATGGTGGTATCCATGACAGCGAAGTAGCTAATCGTGATAGAGACTTGTTGGATGGCATTGAAAATGAAAACATAGACACATCACAAAATGAATTGCTTTCATCAAATCAAAGACCAAGACTGTTATACACTTGGCGACAGAATAAAGGGTTGTCACCAAGGAGAGATGTTACGGCAATTAGAACTCTCTCTCCACGGAGAGATACAAATAATTCAGTACTGTGCAATAATGAATTGTACCCTAAAAAAGAAGAGGATTCATATTTAGATATAAATAGTGAGAAATCAGGAAGTCAAAAGGAATATAAACTTCGAAGTAAAGAAAAATCTCAATCAATGGAATCGTTGACTGAAGAAGAAAACTCACCATCAGATAATGAGTCAACTTATTCTATTGTGTCTACCCAGAGTTCTAGTGAAAATGAGGAAAAATTAGAGGAAAGTTTTGAAATTGATATTCAGGGATGTGAAACAAATGAAGAAGAAGAAGAAGAAGAAGAAATGGAGGAGGGCCCACCAAACAATTCAAATTTGGACATTTTTCGTCCATTGATGATGAAAATACAGACTCGAGAAGTGAATAAATGTGTGACCTCAGATGGGCGAAAAATTCATGTTGGGGATATTGTGTGGGGTAAAATTCAGGGATTTCCCTGGTGGCCAGGGCGTGTTTTATCAATAAGTACAAGTCAGAGAGACAATGGTCTTGTTTTAAGACAGTTAGCTCATGTCTCGTGGTTTGGTTCTTCGACTATGTCACACATTCAGTGCTCAGACTTGTATCCCTTTGTTGAAGATTTTAAAGTTCGATACAATAAAAAGAAAAAAGGACCTTACAAGATGGCAATTAAGCAGGCCACAATAGCCGCTCAAAGTATAACAAGCACACATCAAATTGATTTTGCAGAATTTGACATATAGCTTGTATGGTAAGTATTTTGATACCCATTCCCGAATAATCTTTATGGTCCAAAGGTGTGTCATGACCTTGAACCAAGGTCATATTGGAAAGGTCAAGGTTGCGGGAAAACGTTAAATGTTGGGGGCGGGGGTATTTGGCTCTCAAAAGACAGTTATAGTTATCATAGACTATGCTCTGTAAACATATTAATTTTAATGGTGTACCAATTTTAGTGATTTTGGCAATTATACAATAATTCTCTAGGTTTCCATTCCTGGTAGCCAAAATCGCCATTGGCTACTACTTTCTGAGGAATTCTTTCAAAAAGTAACCTATTTTAGCAAATTTGTTGAAAATTACTTTAAAAGGGACTATATTTTCACAAATTTTAAAAATTTGGCTACTAATTATTTTAAATTTGTGGAAACCTAGATTCTAATTTATATCCACCACCAACTTGGCACCAAGTTTAATAATAAATACACAATGTGATCTTTGAGATTTATGCTAATTCAAGTTCATGATGCCAGTGTTAATTATAGGGTTTTTCAGGAGCCATTTTCAAAAACTTTCCTGTAAAACACCATAACATCAATATTTTTGCATTCATGTAATGTTAAATATGGTCCACTAAGGCCATAACGATGGGGTCATTTGGCAAACTTCCACTTGCAGTGTGTAGATTGTTCTTACCTACTAATGTCTAATCTGCATAAATAATGTTTAAATTGATATATCCAGGTAGAATTTAATTTTTCTCCCACTGGCAAACGTTTGCCAGTACAAAGTTTTTCTAGTGGCATTCTTAGTTTTCAACTGGCAATTTTATTTTTTTTACACTTAAAATGTTTTCTACATTTATTAGGAAAAGTTTTCGTGAAAAAAAACACTCACTTTTTTGCATGTAAGTAAATTTTCAACTCGCACTTTGTGAAAACCACTGGCAAAATATTTTGCCAGTATGCCAGTGCCAAATTTGAACCCTGATATTTTGACAAGATATTATAATTATAAAATAAAATATATAAATATTCATACCTATGTATGATTTCTGATTTCCTTTAAAATTTTGATTTTGGAATCAACAATTTCATTAGAGATAAAATTAGCACAAATGTAATATGCATTCTTTTTCTGACTTTTTAGATGACAGCAGGCAGTTTGGTGTAATTGTTGTAGTGTAAAGATGTTTAAAATCAGTGGTGTATCTAGTCATAAAGATTTCACAGATATTTAGTCCTCTGTGTGATAAAGTGCAGTATTAAAGTGCCAGGAGCGATTGATGATGACTTTGAAACTTTTACAGTTTTCTATGGATGGTATTGCTTTAACGGTATTCAGCGTTTTTGGAACTGCCACATAATAATGGCCATGTTTGTTCATATGTATATTTTTATTGTTTTAGACGTCACAGTGGTTGAACTTAAATTTTAAGTTTTCCCTATCACAGATAAGTAAATGTCAGACAACTTTTTGGGACTACAGCAATCCCACACTGACTTTGTCATCAATTTTGCATGTCAAATTTAAAAAAAGGAAAAGAAGTGCACATTTTTTATGTCTATTGATAAAAGTTTTCTTGCCAAATTAAAAAAAAAAGTGCAACAAATTGAAACATGTAGTCTCTATTTTCTGAGGTTTAAAATCTTTGTAAATTTAACTGGTATTACTGCAGTATGCATACCAATTCTTTTTTTGTGTAGTTAATTTTAGCGAAGACAAAATAATGGTTAAAAGTCAGTCGCCGCAGAATTGTTTCCCAAAATTATATTATTTATACCAAATACTCAGCTAAAGTCTATATTGCGTTATTGCACAAATAGTGGCAAAATGTTTTGCTAAGAGAATCTTCTGGGAACAAAAGTTGGTTTTAAAGTACCGGTAAATGGAAAAATGGTTTCACCTCATCCTTCTTCATTACACCTTTTATGTTTATAAGTTACAAAACACAAAAGGTGGTACTTACTAAATCAGTTTTCTGTCAACTGTAACTGTTAATGGTTTGCCAGATTTGCCAAGTTAGTTGTTTTTGTTATGGAAGTATGAAAGAATTGTAAATTTTGCACAATGAATAATTCACGTAGCAAATTATGTTACGTGTGCAATGTCCAATTCATAACAAAAAGAAAAATTAACTTCATTTCTTATAATTCAATTTATAGAATTTTTTTAGCTCACCTGAGCCAAAGGCTCAGATGAGCTATTGCAATCTATCACCGTCCGTCGTCCGTCGTGCGTCGTGCGTCGTCCGTCGTGTGTAAACTTTACATTTTGATCTTCTCCTCCAAAACTACTGGGCCATATTTGATGAAACTTAGTGATTATCATGCCTGGGTAGCAGCCTTTCAAAATTGTGTTCGGGGTTTGCCAACGCCCAACAAGATGGCCGCTGTTACTAAAAATAGCAAAAAGACAAAAAAATCTTCTTCTCTGAAACCAAAAGGTGCAGGCAAATTTTGATTGGATATTTGGATTCAGCATACCTGGGAACATTAAAATTGTGTTTTTCATGAAAATTAGACGAAAATTAGGTTACGCGTTTTTTGCATAAAATTACATAATTTTTAAAATGAGACATTTATTGTTATAACTTCATAACGGCTGAAGATAATTGTATGGAGTTTTCACTGTTGATTTTGTCTTGCAATTTTCTTCCAATTGATGTCGAGGTCGAAGGTCAAGGTCATGTCCCAGTTTTTGACCTTTGATAAAAAATGCTATTTTTTTAACATTTCTTGTGAAAATGGCGTAGGATTTTCAGTTATTTGTAGGTATTAACATGACGATCATTTTGATACATAGATCAGGGTCATGGGTTCAAAGATCAAGGTCACAGATGTCCAAGAATACCAAAATTGTTAATTATCTCAAAAACTATAAACTTTTTGTATAGGCATGTATATTGGAATATTGTAGGTATTGGCCTAACGATAATTTTGATATATGAATGAAGGTCATAGGTTCAAAGGTCAAGGTTATAGATGCAAATGAATACTTAAATGGTTAATTATCTCAAAAACTATAAACTTTTGTATAGGCATGTATATTGGAATATTGTAGGTATTGGCCTAATGATCATTTTGATATATGAATGAAGGTCATAGGTTCAAAGGTCAAGGTCATAGAATTGAACGAATATTTAAATGGTTAATTATCTCAAAAACTATAAACTTTTTGTATAGGCATGTATATTGGAATATTGTAGGTATTGGTCTAACGATCATTTTGATATATGAATGAAGGTCATAGGTTCAAAGGTCAAGGTCATAGCTGCAAACGAATATTTAAATGGTTAATTATCTCAAAAACTATAAACTTTTTGTATAGGCATGTGCATTAGAATATTGTAGGCATTTGCACAACAATCATTTTGATATATGAATGAAGTTCATAGGTTCAAAGGTCAAGGTCATAGACACGAACGAATACTTAAATGGTTAATTATCTCAAAAACTATAAACTTTTTGTATAGGCATGTATATTAGAATATTGTTGGTATTGGCCTATCGATCATTTTGATGTATGAATGAAGGTCATAGGTTCAAAGGTCAAGGCCATAGATGCAAATGAATACTTAAAAGGTTAATTATCTCAAAAACTATAAACTTTTTGTATAGGCATGTATATTGGAATAAGGTATGTATTGGCCTAACGGTCATTTTGATATATGAATGAAGGTCATAGGTTCAAAGGTCAAGGTTATAGATGCAAATGAATACTTAAATGGTTAATTATCTCAAAAACTATAAACTTTTTGTATAGGCATGTATATTGGAATAAGGTACGTATTGACCTAACGATCATTTTGATATATGAATGAAGGTCATAGGTTCAAAGGTCAAGGTCATAGACACGAACAAATACTTAAATGGTTAATTATCTCAAAAACTATAAACTTTTTGTATAGGCATGTACATTGGAATATTGTAGGCATTTGCACAACAATCATTTTGATATATGAATGAAGGTCATAGGTTTAAAGGTCAAGGTCATAGATGCAAACGAATACTTAAATGGTTAATTATCTCAAAAACTATAAACTCTTTGTATAGGCATGTATATTGGAATACTGTAGGTATTGGCCTAATGCACATTTTAATATACAGATGTTTTAGCTGTTTATAAATAATATATTGTAGCTAGACTTTAAATATGTTATATATAGCATACCTATATAATAATTATTATAATTAATTTGCAAAAATACTTGCATATTATTGGCCTTACTGCTGAAAATTTTGATATTCTCTTTTATTAATGTCATTGACCATTGAACCTCTGCATAAGATATGTACTCTTCTTCAGGTGAGCGTTAAGGCCCATGGGCCTCTTGTTTAACAACAAATCAATAATTTAAATAACAATATTGCGGTAGCAAGTAAAAAGTAGCATAGCTATGGGGTAGGAATTCAAATGCATCTGTGCATTGTCCATAATAAAATGATGTCACTGAGAGCCAATCCATAACAATTTGATGTCACTGAGAGCAATCCACTCATGCAAACGTAACAGAAGAATATGACCAATCAAAATGCTTGAAACAAAGGAGAATTGAATTATTAAGAAAATCATGATAATTGATCCTATAAAAAAATAATAATTCCATATAGTAATTATATGATTGAATAAAGAGTTTGGAGACTTGATTCAAAGTAATATGGCTGTTGATATTTTTTAATTTACGAATTAAAACATATTTTATCTTGAAATTGTATAAGCATGTAGGTTTAGTTCATACACAGATTGTTTTGTGTTGTTATTATTAACTTGAATATAAATGTTATTTTTGAATGCTAAATTTGATTTTGTTTTCATCATGGTCAGTAAGTAAACCCTGGGTGTAAAATTAATTTTCTATTTACCAAAGATATAGAGTCTGTGTAATATTATTTTCAAAGTTGCAGAACATGTACTAGTACCGGGTATTTATGGTACATGTACTTATTTTCCTCCAGACATCTCAACCATTTTACCTCGCCTGGTTATGATCTTTTGACATTGCTTAGTATGCATACATAAGTGCTACATCGATATGGCCATATTTTACAAGTTATATAGTGGCAGTGGCTTTTTGTTAAATTTATCATGGAATTCCTTTATAAAACGAAACATTTAAACTTAAATGTGAGATGATGCCATCTAATGTACCGTAACATAACCTAATAAAACTGTGATCTACTAGCTAGATTAACTTCATAAGCTTTTTAACTCTCTCTCTCTCTCTCTCCTCTCTCTCTCTCTCTCTCTTCCAAAAAATAAATTAAACAAACTGAAATTAAAATACATAAATTGAGCTTTCAAATCTAGTGAAGAAAATTAACGTTTTGTAGTCTGTGGTTGCTGATTTAGCAGTGTTTAAAAGTGTGTGTGTGTGTGTGTGTGTGTGTGTGTGTGATTACTTTATTAACAGTAGACTTGTATCCATTACAAAGAGAAGTACTGTAGATCACTTATTTTTCGCGAGTTGAAAATTTCTGGTCAAGACCATCTTGGCCTTATTCGCAAATCTTTGAATTTGCATTTGGAAGCTTATTGAATACAACATACTAGTATGTATGTCAACCTCTGTGTGCTGGAAACATTTGGGTAATATTTGAATTCTTGAATGGGATGAGTGTTGAATTTACACGAAAATAAATCTCTTGTGAATTAAAAGTGATCTATAGTATTGTATTGAGTCACTTCAATGTCAGTTATATTAGGATCAGAATGGATTTGATTGGATACAATATACTTGTATTATAGGCCATTCACAAAGAGATATATGTGTATATGTTATCAAAATTCAACAAATTTTAGTTACAGGTCCCTGTTTCACAATCATTGGTAATATAAACCAAGATTTTCCTTAACTTAATTTTAGCCATTTTTGTAATAAATAATGTTGACAAAACTAAACACAGGTATTTAAAGCTAAAATCATCTTCAAAATGACACCTGAAATTCCTTATTATCTTAAAAGTTAAAATAATTATAAAGATTTGTAATTTTGCTACATTAAGTTAAGAGAATTCTTAGTTAAGGAATGATTGTAAAACTGGGACCAGACAAATTTTATATCTTATATTTAATAGTCAGCCATATGGTAAAGTCTTATTTTACATTTGAAGCCAATTCTTGTCATTTTTAGCTCACCTGACCAAAGGTCATGTGAGCTTATGGTATGGTGCAGCGTGTGTATGTGCGTGTGTGCGTGCGTGCGTGTGTGCGTGCGTCGTTAACACACATTTTCGAATTCTCCTCTGAAAGTACTTGGCAGATTTCAACGAGACTTGGTCAGAAGCATGTCTGGGTCTGTGCAATTCAGATTTGTTCGTGGCGTTGCCATGGCTACCATAACTAGGTCAAGGTGACCTAGGGGTGCAAAAATCTTCAAAAATCTTCTTCTCTAAAAGTATTGATTGGAGAAAAAATCTGATGTGATATTTGGCTTCTCTAGGGTCTTAAGCCTATAGTTTGTTCATTTTGTGAAATTCGGACAAAAAATAGGTTACGCGTTTAATTTTGAAAAAATCGTAAAATAGCTTCAAATTGTTATAACTTGACTATTTGACCAGATAATGACATGGGGTTTTCAGTTTTGACATCTTCTTGTTAGTATCTTCAAAATGAGATCAAGGTCAATTGTGAAGGTCGTGACCTAATTTTTTATACTTCTGATTATAATTGTTATCTCTAAAACTATAAACTTTTTGTATAGGCATGTATATTAGAATGTTGTAGGTATTGATACAACGATCATTTTGATGTATAGAAAAAGGTCATGGGTTCAAAGGTCAAGGTCACAGGTGCGAAACAATACCGAAATGGTTAATTATCTCAAAAATTATAAACATTTTGTATAGGCATGTATATTAGAATGTTGTAGGTATTGTACGACGATCATTTTGATGTATAGAAAAAGGTCATGGGTTCAAAGGTCAAGGTCATAGATGCAAAACAATACCGAAATGGTTAATTATCTCGAAAACTATAAACTTTTTGTATAGGCATGTATATTAGAATGTTGTAGGTATTGATACAATGATCATTTTGATGTAAAGAAAAAGGTCATGGGTTCAAAGGTCAAGGTCACAGATGTGAAACAATACCAAAATGGTTAATTATCCTGAAAACTATAAACTTTTTGTATAGGCATGTATATTAGAATGTTGTAGGTATTGATACAACTATCATTTTGATGTATAGAAAAATTTCATGGGTTCAAAGGTCAAGGTCACAGATGCGAAACAATACCGCAATAGTTAATTATCTCGAAAACTATGAACTTTTTGTATAGGTATGTATATTAGAATGTTGTAGGTATTGATACAACAATCATTTTGATGTATAGAAAAATGTCATGGGCTCAAAGGTCAAGGTCACAGATGCGAAACAATACCACAATAGTTAATTATCTCGAAAACTATGAACTTTTTGTATAGGCATGTATATTAGAATGTTGTAGGTATTGATACAACAATCATTTTGATGTATAGAAAAGTGTCATGGGTTCAAAGGTCAAGGTCACAGATGCGAAACAATACCGAAATAGTTAATTATCTTGAAAACTATTAACTTTTTGTATAGGCATGTATATTAGAATGTTGTAGGTATCGATACAACAATCATTTCGATGTATAGCAAAAGGTCATGGGTTCAAAGGTCAAGGTCACAGATGCAAAACAATACTGAAATGGTTAATTATCTCGAAAACTATAAACGTTTTGTATAGGCATGTATATTAGAATGTTGTAGGTATTGATACAATGATCATTTCGATGTATAGCAAAAGGTCATGGGTTCAAAGGTCAAGGTCACAGATGCAAAACAATACTGAAATGGTTAATTATCTCGAAAACTATAAACGTTTTGTATAGGCATGTATATTAGAATGTTGTAGGTATTGATACAATGATCATTTTGATGTAAAGAAAAAAGTCATTGGGGTTTAGAATTTATGTTTTCTTTAAATCTATCAGCTAGCCATTAGTTATCAGGTGAGCGTATAAGGCCCATGGGCCTCTTGTTATTTGTATGGAGGTTTTCATAAGCATAATTATATTTACATAATGATATACTACATGAGTTACACATACATGTATGCTTGCTGTAGCTATGATACTAAAACTGGAATACACAGGGTAATTAATAAACATTTTGTATAATTAGGAACTACAGGGATTTTACTGACCATATCTGGGTGAAGGATTCTGAGGAATATTTCAAAATTTGCAAATGAAAATGTCTGTGTAAAGTTGTTTTTGTTTTTTCTTTCAAAATAAAACTAAATTACAACAATGATGAATTTATGATATTAAAATCAACCACAAAGTCCCTAAATTAGTTAACAACAATGAATAATTGTAACCTCTTCTCTTTGGATTGATTTTTTGGAAAAAAATTTCAGCACATATTGTAAAAAAATAAGAGCCTTATTTTTATCAGGAATATGGCCTTTTTGTTAGCTCCCCAATAGATGCCAGAAACATCTTTGAACATAAACTGTGATATATCAAAGAATTTATGTTACAATGTAAACCTGTCTATAAAGACCGTCAAAGGGGGCCAGGAAAAGTGACTCTTATATATACAGGTTGAAATAACATGAACAAATAGCAATTCTGATAAAATGTTACTTTTGCGTTTAAAAGCAGGTGGTCCTTCTATAGAGGTAGCCTTTAAGGCAGGCTTGACTGTACATGGACGATACAGTCTATATACATATATGTATACACTGTATATCTGACATTGCATATCACCAAATGCACATGATTCATATACATTGCATGCTTTTGTAGTATTGTAGTATCCCATAGTTAGTGCTATCTTTGGATAAGTTGGAGCCAAACAATTTGCCAATTTTAAAATTTAGGACCAGTTTATATGTTAAAGAGCAAAAAAAAAAATACGGTAATTTAGAAACTAAAAGCAGTAAAATGTGTCTAATGTAGAAATTTTCTTCAATTCTGATGTACAGATTATTCCTCATTAAATGGATAAGTTACTGCAATGAAAGCAGTAATATAAAGATAATATAAAGAATTTTTTTTTAATCCATTTACAGTGGATCTATTTTGCCAGTTTTTTTTAATCCATTTACAGTGGATCTATTTTGCCAGTGACAACATACACTTTTATGCTCCATTTATCATAAAAATAATTCACAGAATGATAGTTTCTGGTTGTCCAAACACAATATACATGTACATACATGCATGTATTTGTCTGGTTGTGTTAGATAATGACTGGTGTGTGTGTGTGTGTGTGTGTGTGTGTGTGTGTGTTTTCAAGTGTTTCAAAATGATACATTAAAAGTTTAGATTTCATTCAATATTTCAAGTGTATTATATTTTGTACACACTAAACATATGTTCAGTGTCACAAGAAACTAACATATCTTCCACTTAAGCCAAATATTGGTACCTTTCTTCATTATTCTGATGAGTTTGGGTTATCAGATTTAAAGAGATGTCATAATAGTGTTGATTTGCGGTTTTAAATCGACTCCAATTCTAAAGTACAAAACCCACAGTATATTTATTCCCAGATGTCAAGTTTTACCAAATTGAATGAATTGAATACAGAATTGATAGCTTTATAATTATTTCTATTTTAGATCTTTACTGTGTTTTATTATAAGATTTTTTTACCTAAACCTGCTAAAGAAGCAACAAATAACTCTTAATGTCCCCACTGTTGTGTTCTGGACCCTCTACTGAGAAGGAATGTGTTGTTTCCCCATTGTCATGGGTCCTGGACCTAAATTTTTACTTACTTATCCTCTTCATCCCAACTGGGACATAAGGTACCAACAAGCTGGACCCAATACAAAGAAGGAATGGTTGCCTGTTTGACTTTTGGGGATTTAAGTGAATAGGACTTATTTTTGGAATTCTTTTATATGCCAAGAAAACCCATATGAAACAAATGATAGATGTCGCTAAAAGTTTTCAAATTTTTATTGAACAAAACTATGTTCTAGTGTTAAAGTTCTAATATAGCTTCATCTATTGCTCTTGTCAAATTTTAGTTATTTTGTTATACATGTTTGCATGATCATGCATGTTTATGTTTTCTAAATCAAATTTCAATGGTGATCTGTAAGAAAATTTCATTAGTTTAATTCCAATATTGTAAATCAAGTTTTTTTTTCATGAGCATTTTTGTGACTAGGTAGTAGGTACCATATTTACTACTAGTATTAAGTATATACCGGTATATATATATATCATGTACATGTACAATGAAGTTCACCTGCATATCATGTGATCCCCCATAATATTAGTGTGCACTATCATAGTTCACCATCATAGAAACTAGAGGGACTTTTTTTCATTCATCTGTCTGCCAAAATAAGCTGTATCCACATCAACTAAAGCACTTATTACATTTTCATGAACTTGATTGGCATGATCAGCATATTACTACATTTATTAGGTCTAGTTGTGCATGCAACATTATGAACATGTCAGTATTTCATCTGTCTGTTCACAAAAATTGTATCTGCATCTCCTCCTAAAAGACTTATGGGATTTTAATGAAACTTGTAGGGCATGATCAGCATGAGATCTAGTTGTGCATTTCACATTAATAAAATTATGAACCTGCCTGTCTGTCCTTTATTAATTAATATAAAAGCAATTTAGGGGCATATCAGCTGTTACTTGCAGTCAACACCAACAGGGGGCATGTATTACTAATGCAATATTAATATTAAGCTTGTTTCTGTTTGATAGAGAATAACATTAGGTGGTGTGTTAAGGTAAAAATGAGGTTATTCTGGATTTTATGCAAAAGTTAGCTTGTTTTTGGGTTTTGATCACATTTTCTGCTGGTGAACCTGTAAATGATGAAACCAATCATCACATGGCTTGATCATGTTGAGTACCACTTAAATTCATGTTGCAAAATAGAATATTATTTATTAATTAACAAAAAAGTGTCATGAAATTAAAATGATCTACTGTATTATTGATTCTGGTTATAGTTTGTAAAGTATTGTGTATGATGACCATGATGGGTAACTGGTTCTTATGGTTTTTTTTCTTTCTTTTCTTTAATTGCTTGAATTTTCAAAGATTGTACATGGATCATAATGATATTATAGAATTGCATAATGTTTAATTTTGATATAAAAAATTTAATTAAAGATTTGATTACCATACTGATTTGACATGTTTGACGTTAATACAAATCATTATGATATATATATAATATATATGTAAGATGTATACATACTGAAAACATTCTAATAAATTAAACTTGAATGTGGGCACAGAGAAAGTAATACTTATGACGATAAGATATTGGATTTTCAAACATTTGTCTAAAAAGAACATACTCATCTTATTGCTGTATTTGAATTTCAATTATGACTTCTCCACCCCCCTCCCCAACCTACCCACCCACCCACCCAATCAAATTTGCTTGTAATTTACAAGGGTACAGACTGGTCAATACATGTATCTTTTAAACTTTGTGTAGAATTAACCCTGGGCTGTATTGAAAACATTTATTGGTATGTTTGAAATTTTCAGATTAATGTTATATTTAAAGAAATATAATTATGAATTCTTTTTCCATGGAATGAATAATTCTGCCTAAATAGTATAGGGTATCAGTATAGTTTACATGTTCTGGATTATGTTGTATGTTTATGATATTCAGGATATACAATTTGATACAGCACATTGTGCATGCACTATATAACATTCATTTAGGTTTTAGAATTATTACATGCATTTCCAGTAGATTTAAAATCTCATAACATTAGGTCTTGTAAAAAGGTCTGTTGTTCCATGTTCAATTACGGCATAAAAATTTTCCAAAACATTTCACATAAACAATTACAGGAGTATTGATAACTTCATTTTCTGACATGCCCAATTAGAAATTTTCTGAAAAAGAAATTTTTGAATGTGTTTGAATTATTAGTATGTTTTCTGTAATGTTTTATGACAGGGTCTTCTATCATTGTCTGATGATAGAACATTTTTCTTCTTGTTGATTGATGATAAATTTTGATTTGAAATGAATAAAAAATGGCATTTCATTTATTATTGACTTCGTTATTTATTGCGACTTGGAGTGGAATGGAGTACCAGTGATGGTGTTTTATGTCTCAGTCAGCATTCTCTCTAGTATATCGAAATAGTTTTGAGATGGTGGAGGAAACCAAAGTACCTGCAGAAAACCATGACATTCGGCAAGCAAACTGTCAAATTTACTTAAAATGGAATTTTAACTTAGGCAAAGAGGTGCATCTTGGCATGCAGAAATAGCTCGCCATGACAAGCTAACATGGCCTTGATAGACCGTCTAAAGTCTGTTTACAACCAATTAGTCTCTTGGTTTATGTCCCTTTTTATAGGGCTAACGTGTGAATAAAAATCATAGCTTTTTGCATCTTGAAAACAAGCCTATGCTGTAATGTGGCCTGTTGTAACCGGTGTATAATCTACTCTCTTCACTTCATATTAATACTTTTTAATATCGTCTTCTATATCGCTATGTAAATTGTTTTAGCGCCATTTTCCTAACCTTTGCGGCGATACCAAAAACAGGAGTGAGAGGGTTTTTCATATGCTAATCAGTTTCTGTTACGGGTCATTAACACAGTCTTGGCTTCTTCAACTCACTCCCACAGTCCCAACCACGTGTATATTAATACAGAGACATATAAAACCCTGATTAATATCACCATCAGTTTTCCTGAAACAGGGTCGGGGCATCTACTTGAAGTGAATGTCTCTAAAAATCTACACAGTTGTTGATTTATCGTTATTATTTAATTCATATTTTCTGCTACAACGATCAGAAATATTTGTTAGCATACGCCTCTAATTATAATCCGGTTACCATATTGCTAAAGTCAAAGTTGACCGACTTTTACAACATGTGTACACCTGATCGGGAATACGGTAGTTCTTGCCAACCACCAAGTAGATATGACAAAGTTCTTGCAGTCTTTCTAATTATCCGTACACACGATTTATAAGTTTAATTAGTTACCATAATTTACCATTTAGGAATAATGGTACAAAGAGAGAGAGAGAGAGAGAGCATTGTCTCTAAAAAATGATTTGCACATGAAATGTTTGAAGTTTGTCAAGTTATGTATCACCGTTCTTAAATGAATTTCAGTAAGAATTGTGGTACAACGAGAGAGAGAGAGAGAGAGAGCATTGTCTCAAATAATGATTTGCACGTGAGTTGTGGCAAGAATGCTATTTCGGACAAAAATCTTGCAAACAAAAATTTTTAGTACATAACGTACTCGTACGTGCAGCATTATAACACCAATTATTGATAAATTTAAACAATTTTAAGTAATTTTATAAACAAATTTATGAAAACAATATCCGTCCTTGTCAATCATGTGTAGTGTTGCGTATCAGCATATTGTCGATACATATTTCTTATGCAAATTAGATCAGTATTTCCCTGTCCGAAATGGTTTCGACCGAAATGTAGGACTTAGACAAAATAGCCGTTGCTCAAAATTGACCAAAATTTACGGAGTATGGGGCAAAACTGAGAAAAGTTTAAGGATAGAAATATTAAAAATTAATTACGGCATAAATTGTATAATAAATGTACGATTTTACTTTTACAATAAATAGTTTCGTTTTAGAGAATTTTACGAAAAACCGAGAGACTAAAGGATCGTAAATGGACTTTAGTCATGATGCCATATATGAAGTTTTCAAGCTCCTAGGCCTTTCAGTTCATGACAAGAAGACATTTATAGGTTACACTGCTTTAGGTCACAGCGACCTTCAATGTAGGTCACTGTCAACCAGCTTCACAAACTTGATAGACCTTTTTGTCTTGATGCTATATACATGTATGAAGTTTCAAGCACATCAGCCTTTTGGTTCATGACAAGATGTTTTAAGGTTTTACAGCTTTAGATCACTGACCTTGAATTTAGGTCAAGGTCAACCAGCTTCGTAAACTTGGTATCAGGTAGAGCTTTTTATTCTGATGCCATATATGACGTTTCAAGCTCCTCAGCCTTTCAGTTCATGACAAGAAGATGTTTAAAGATTTTGTTACTTTAAGTCACTGTGACCTTGAATATAGGTCAAGGTCAACCAATTTTACAGATTTGAAAGGACTTTGCCAAAGGTACATCCATACCAAGTTTAACTACCACTAACTGGTACTGGAGAAAAAGTAGACAATGCTTTATGGTTTATATGCACGCCACACAAGACTACAGCCAGTGATCACTATAGATCACCTTGAGCCTTTGACTGTGACTTAACAAGAAGTCATGAAAATCACAATGACACAAACATTTCCCAATTTACAGTATTCACAATTTCTTGCAGTCAGTGGTGAATGCATATTTCACAATCCTGACAAAATTGTTTGGCTATATTCAAGAAAGGATAACAGTGATTGAAAAGGGAATGGGCCATTATGTAGTAGTTCATAAACTTTCAGAATAGTAATGGATCATTCCCTATATATATCAGTGTAAGGTTTTATCGAATAATGGGCCATGCCCCTTCCCTTCCTAGTCAACCATTGTGCAGCGGTAGCTCAGTTGGTAGAGTGCTCGCTCCGTAAGTGGGTCGTGGGTTTGAACCCCAATCGGATCTGACTCAAGACTTGAAGTGGGTATTGACTGTTCTTTGGCCAATCATTTGGCATTACAAAATAAAAGTCATGGTTCTTTCAGATGGGAACTTAAACAAGGTCTTATGTCACAATTGGCTTGGCATGACAAAGAACCCTGCTGCATAATGCCATCAGCGCAATACACAGGAAAAAAATTTGCATCTTTGCCCATACCTGGAGACGTCTAGATATAAGTGAAATATACTTCACTGGGATGATAAACACCATTACTCAACTAAAGTCAACACCTTCCTAGTCACTTGGTTACACAATGTATATATACATGTACTATAATGAATACTTAAGTCAATGTTGTTATTCCTATCATCTCTCTTTATTCAATTGAAGCCATGCATACATAATTAACTTTAAACATCACATTCACAATTAATTCATTGGATAAATTAAAATTCATCTAACACAAAGTTTTAAAAGAAGTCCTCATGTTCCATAAATAAAAATTATTTACATGTATATAACATGTATAAAGACTCGATATAGTTCTCAACTTAATCTTTTATAGAAATATGTATGTGATTGACAATTAGTATGAAGTAGAAATCTGGTCAAAATTTTCAGGTTAAAATATTAGAATATCGTATTGAACCCTGTCATTAATATGCTATTAACACTTGAAAGAACCTGGCTAAATAAAGTTGTCGTCAAGATGGAGGCATAGCACAGATATTTGAGAGATCCTGACATGCACACTTGTATACAGAACACCATGGATCTTTATGAGAATGCCACAAATATGCCGTAGTCCGAGATTTTAAGTGATGTGATCATGTCTATTTGGTTCTTTTAAACAGTTATAACCTTGATTCATCACCAATATTTGTTGGCCAAATTGACTTGAAAGGAACTTGCAAAAGTGGTTTTTATGAGCAGATGTTCTTTACATAAAGTTCAAATTGGTATAGCAAAAGCAGAAATGAGTTTAAAATTACTGGCCTAGTTATAAAATCGTTCCTTAACTAAATTTTCCTTAACTTAAACCTGGTAAATCTGATACTGGTATACTTTTGTTAAATTTTTAAGATATTGTGTATTATAAGGTGTCATTTACATGTAGAAGATCACTTCAAGTTTATAACATTTGTATTCATTTTTGACAAAAATGTTAATTTGTAGTTCCGAAAAAAAACATCGCCAAAATTGACTAAATCCAAGTTAAGGAAAATCTTAGTTAAGAAATTATTGTATTAACTTTTGACAAAAATGTTAATTTATAGTTCCGAAAAAATAGATTGCCAAAATTTACTAAATCTAAGTTAAAGAAAATCTTAGTTAAGAAATTATTGTGAAACTAGAAAGGACGGTTTGAAAAAAGGATGTACTTTCTATCAAGTTGTGTAGATTTATATTGGTTCTCATGTTTTTGCAAGTAACTATTGTCATCTTGTTATTTTCCATTGCCAGGATTTTGCTGAAATTGCACTGAATATCCACCAGTATCTGGATTTTGTTGCATCTGAAAATTATTTGTGGATAATCCAAATGGTCGTAAAATCATATTTCCAATGTCTTTTAATTTGCCTGAAAGATGGAAAAAACACACCAGTAAGACAAATAGCAAGAGATTCCCTGATCATACATGTAGGTCTAGCCTGAAAAGTTCTGCATTACAAAAACTTTGCTCAAAGTTCAAACTATGACTACATGACTCCATTTGTCAAAGACCATAAGCAATGCATAATCTAGTAAAAAAGAGTGCCAAAAGGGTATATTTTCACACTGTCACAGTAGCTGACAAACAATGTATAAACAAGATATATAAACAAGCCATGATTTCTGAATAACTAACGGCAACCAAAATAAGCCTCAAAGGTTCAAACCTCGTAATTTTTTCTTAATGTATAAAAAGAATAACAAAATATCATTGGTCTGACTGAAAATTTCAGACTGGAAACTTATAAATTTTTAACCCCTATAACTTTAATAACTTTAATCATTTTTCAGACATATCTAATGAGTTAAATTTAACAAAGAAACTTAAGTCATGCTGTTGTAACCTTGTAACACTGGAGAATATACCTCATCAACCTTTTCTATAAAAAAAAGTATGTAATATGTTATACATGTACATAACAAGACCTCAGCATAGCAGAGTATTACACGCCTGTGACATATTTGTACAAATATAACAAGAGGCCAATGGGCCTTAACGCTCACCTGAGGAAGAGTACATATCTTATGCAGAGGTTCAATGGTCAAAGACATTAATAAAAGAGAATATCAAAATTTTTAGCAGTAAGGGCCAATAATATGCAAGTATTTTTGCAAATTAATTATAATAATTATTATATAAGTATGCTATATATAACATATTTAAAGTCTAGCTACAATATATTATTTATAAACAGCTAAAACATCTGTATATTAAAATGTGCATTAGGCCAATACCTACAATATTCCAATATACATGCCTATACAAAAAATTTATAGTTTTTGAGATAATTAACCATTTAAGTATTTGTTCAATTCTATGACCTTCACCTTTGAACCTATGACCTTCATTCATATATCAAAATGATCGTTAGGCCAATACCTACAATATTCCAATATACATGCCTATACAAAAAGTTTATAGTTTTTGAGATAATTAACCATTTAAGTATTCGTTCGAGTCTATGACCTTGACCTTTGATCCTATGACCTTCATTCATATACCAAAATGACCGTTAGGCCAATATCTACAATATTCCAATATACATGCCTATACAAAAAGTTTATAGTTTTTGAGATAATTAACCATTTAAGTATTCGTTCGAGTCTATGACCTTCACCTTTGAACCTATGACCTTCATTCATATATCAAAATGATCGTTAAGCCAATACCTACAATGTTCCAATATACATGCCTATACAAAAAGTTTATAGTTTTTGAGATAATTAACCATTTAAATATTCGTTCGCAGCTATGACCTTGACCTTTGAACCTATGACCTTCATTCATATATCAAAATTATCGTTAGGCCAATACCTACAATATTCCAATATACATGCCTATACAAAAAGTTTATAGTTTTTGAGATAATTAACCATTTCAGTACTTGTTTACATCTGTGACCTTGACCTTTGAACCTATGACCTTTATTCATATATCAAAATGACCATTGTGCCATTACCTACAATATTCTGATATACATGCCTATACAAAAAATTAATAGTTTTGCAGATAATTAACTATTTTGGTATTCTTGGACATCTGTGACCTTGACCTTTGAACCCATGACCCTGATCTATGTATCAAAATGATCGTCATGTCAATACCTACAAATAACTGAAAATCCTATGCCATTATCACAAGAAATGTTAAAAAGTAGCATTTTTTACCAAAGGTCAAAAACTGGGACATGACCTTGACCTTCGACCTTGACATCAATTGGAAGAAAATTGCAAGACAAGATCAACAGTGAAAACTCCATACAATTATCTTCAGCCGTTATGAAGTTATAACAATAAATGTCTCATTTTAAAAATTATGCAATTTTACGCAAAAAACGCGTAACCTATTTTTCGTCTAATTTTCATGAAAAACACAATTTTAATGTTCCCAGGTATGCTGAATCCAAATATCCAATCAAAATTTGCCTGCACCTTTTGGTTTCAGAGAAGAAGATTTTTTTGTCTTTTTGCTATTTTTAGTAACAGCGGCCATCTTGTTGGGCGTGGCCAAACCCCGAACACAATTTTGAAAGGCTGTTACCCAGGCATCATAATCACCAAGTTTCATCAAATATGGCCCAGTAGTTTTGGAGGAGAAGATTAAAATGTAAAGTTTACGCACGACGGACGACGGACGACGCACGACGGACGACGAACGGTGATAGATTGCAATAGCTCATCTGAGCCTTTGGCTCAGGTGAGCTAATAAAACCATTTTTTTTATTAACTTACTCATCATCTCTTCTTTCATTTTCTCATTTCTTTCTTTAATCAACTCTGGAAGTTTCTGAAATATCAACAAAGCATTATCTTGAGGAGTATGTCTACTGAGGATGAAGCATTGTTCAATCTAGAACTGAAGTTAGTGGGAATAATCTAGCCCAGGTCTTACGGAAATGGGTGTCATATTACCTTAAAAGGTATCAATATTACAACAAGCATTGATTTATTTTATTTGGAAATAACAGTTCTGTGGCTTGTCATTCATGTTACAATAGATTTCTTTAAATATTACACATGTTACATGTTTACAAAGTGTAACACTTCTAACAGTCAAGTTTTTTTAAAAAAGAAAAAGAGGTAGCAGAATAACATTTTCTGAACACTTTCAACTTGAAAGTGTTCAGAAAATGTTATTCTGCTACCTCTTTTTCTTTTTTAAAAAAACTTGACTGTTAGAAGTGTTACACTTTGTAAAGACATGTAACATGTGTAATATTTAAAGAAATCTATTGTAACTTGAAAGTTTCAACTGATATTGAAAAGATACTATGGTAAACTGTCAGTAATATTTAAAGAAATTTATTGTAACTTGAAAGTTTCAACTGATATTGAAAAGATACTATGGCCAACTGTCAGTATGTTTTGGGGCCTGTGTGTTAAAATAAAGACTGCTTAAAGTATGTTGTACAGTGGAACCTTCTTAAGAGGTGAACAGTTAAATTGGGAATGTTTGAGTATAAAATACTATTTCACTGACAACTGTATCAGATTAAATTGACAAATCTGACATTTATTAATCTTAAATATTCTCTAAACCATAATAACATCAGTATTTGTGCATTCATGTACATGTAATGCTAAATATGGCCCACTAAGGCCTTAACAACAGGGCCATTTGGCAAAATAAGGGATCAATGGCCCTATTGCCCCTTTCAGAATGAACACTGCTCTAATTTAAGTTACCATGCATGCTGCTCTAGCAGTATGGTCTGCTGGATCTAACTCAAGAACTCTTTGGTAATCTGCTAAAGCTTCATCTAGTTTATCTCCCTTCTCGTATAACTGGGCCCGTCGTAATATTGCTTTTAAATAATGTGGATGGAGATCTATAGCACTGGTAGAATCAACAATAGCTTGATCATTTTGTTCCTGAAATGAAAAGATTGATTGATTGATTAAATGGGGTTTTACGTCCCAGTCAAGAATATTGCACTTATAGCAATTGACGTATCGCCAACCAGGCCCACAATGTTCCGACACTGGCCGCCATCATGGCACCAAAGCAGCGTCACGGCAACTAATGACGTACTAGTGTCAGTGATGTCATTAAATGGCGCTATTCAGGCCAAGTTTTCGTTCTTTTTGCGTGTAAATCAAGCATCTGGCCATTTGACGGAACATTGTTGGCGTGCCCGGCGATACGTCAATAGGTGAAGTGGCAGCAATTTTGACCTTTGCTATGTCCTTCCTGAAAGAATAACACACAAGTTGGTTGATCAAAATACAGTAAAACTTAGCTTAATAAAATCCATCCATATATAAAGACTGTTGTTTAAAGGTCTCTTTGCTTCATATTTCAACAAAATAGAACCTGAAGTTTATAAATTACAAAGACCATCTGCTCATAATTAAGGTCCAATGTTCTGATGTTTCATTGATGGTTTTTTTTATACAGGTTCTTTTTTACTTCATTATTATCCAATAAAAATATTCCATATTGATTTAAGTTCTCTTAAATGATTAAATCAAAACAAAAATTACATAATCTTGTCTCCCTGTCCCCATCATGATGGAAAAATATTGAAAAAGATTTAAGTCCTAAAACTTAAAGATAAAGAATGAAATGGAGAGTATAATAATGAGGTTTTATGTCCCAATTATTTACAATGATTCACTTATATGGAGACAGACAGTTCAAGGATAACTGATGAAAATGGTAATAATACCAGAAGAAAGCAACCAACCTTTATCAAGCAAACTAACAAAGTTTCTCACTCTAGGATCTGCCATAGTAGGATTTGAAGTCTAGAAGGGCCAACACAGTTGCGACAGTAAAGAAAGAGTACAAGGGGATATAAGAAATTTTAGCTAATAATATACATGCACCTATATTTGTGGTACACATGTCATCTTGAAAATCGCAAGATTTTTTTTCCTTGTGAATGTTTCTTATTATACAGTATATCAGCTTACCAATTTCATCCAGCAAGCAGCCCTGTTAGAGTACATGATAGCTCTGTCTTTAGGGAAGGCTACAGGACACAATCTTAGTGCTTTACCATAACATTTTATAGCTTCTTTGTAATTCTGTTCTTTAAATAATTTATTTCCCTCTTCTTTATGTGATTGGGCCTGGTCCTTCCTTTCCTTTAATTAGTAGAAAAATATTTGTAACTAAAAACATGCACTAGGCAACAGCCAAAACAACTTAGAATGTAACTCAATACAAAACAATGACAAAAAAAGACAAGAACAGACCAACACCGTATGGGACCACTGATTATAAAACTCCCAATTTTAGATGGACATTTGAGCAGTTTTCAATTTAGGAAATTCTGAAGGCCTTAAAAATGGGGTCATTAATTTTTCATAAAATAAGCGACCAATAACCACATGGCCCCTTCCAGAATGAACACTGCTGGAATCAAGGTCAATTAAGACCAATTATAAGTCTTGTTGATAAACAATTTTTAATTAAAATGTATCATAAGGGTTAAAGGCTTCACCCTTTTAATACAAATCTACATAACGTTATCATTGATACATTTTTTAACCAAATATGATACATTTACTGATGTAGGAAACTGATACACGATCGATATTTCCTTCCTAATGTATTTTGGGGACCAAATAAGTAAGACCATTTTAACCATCTCTAGGCTCAAGAAAATAATCAACTACTGTATTTCCATAAATTTAGTGCACATGGTTTTTATTCTTTATTTCTTTTAATTGAAAATGTTTCTACTAAACTATCAATAAAATGCATTTAAAATGCACTGACCTAACCAAATTATATTTTTATTGTTCAGTTCTCCTGTACATAGAGAAATTTTGCAAAAATTTTGGAAATTTGATCAAGTTTATACACCAATTGGGCCTCATTCAAAGTTACATCAGGGCATTTAGAGTCAGGTAGGTCACTGTTGCTCAGGTTTTTCCAGGTGTGATCATCATGAATATTCCAATTATGACATAACGTTTATAGTTGTTCCAAGTAAGAAGGTACAGAAGGGATAATTTTGACATAGTCATATTTGTTGTTTTGTTAAAAAGTTAAAAAATTGCTCTATGTACAGAATTAAGTTCACTTTTTCATGAATGAAAAATATTTTTTCCTATTAGATCAGTATATTTTGTATTAAGTTTTGACAAATTTTTGGTGAGTTTTTTTTTGGAAAATACGACTTTATTCTTGCATCTTCCATGTGCACTGAATTTGTGAAAATACAGTAGGCCATGTGTTAAATGAAAATCATTAAATTTTCACATTTTTGAAAATAGATACCAATAAAATAACCTCAGTATTTTACACTAATATATAAATCTTTAACTTTTTTTGACTTATTAAGTTTTATATGTTTTAAACATATGTCGACATCAACAAAAAACATTGAAACATATATATACATACAGCTTTCTCTTCTTCTGTCAAATTTTTTTCTAATTCTAACATGGACTGCTCATCAATAACAATGTCACCTTCTTCTTCTGCAGACACATATTCATCATCATCATCATCATCATCACTTTCTGAATTAGAATCAGGATAATCTGATGTCTGATCTTTATTTTCATCAGTCAAATTTTTATCACCATTTGAAGTTACACGATTATCTGTCACTTTAGAACAATTTGATTTATTTACATCACATTTGTCACTGCCACAGTCTCCAGATTCAGTACACAGACTGGAATTAGATTCCATTACTCCTGAAAATGAACCATTCTGATTTTGATCTATTTCATTTGAGATAGGCTCTGTGTGTCCAAAGTTTTCTGTCATTACAGACACATTTTCTGTCTTTTCACCAGCACCAGGCATTTTATTTTCAGTGATGCCAGATTTGTGTGGATTTTGTAGTTCTTCTTGAGATCCTGTTTCTTGTATACCAAAGCTTTCTATCCTTGAAGCTATATCCTCATTCGGTGATGACATGTTTGTGTTAGACATATCTTATTGTAAAATCTGTCAAAAATCAAACTAGTTCTTAGTATCTGCATGTGTATTGCCGGATTAGAAATATTCTTTTCTACTCCTAAAAAAAAAAAAAATTATAATCAGTACAAAACTTAATTTTATTTTAAGACATAACATATAACACCAACCCAAATTGTATTTTGTTGCAAAGGGGATATGAGGCAAGGATGGAGCCAAAACTGTAATTTTAGCAACGAATTGTTTCGTTTAAGTAAATGCATTGTAAATTTTTATCTGTATATTTGAAAACATGTGAAATATTTCCGTTTTCACCTTCTCCAACGTATGGTAAATAAACTGATTTCTACTTTCTCTTTTGATGTCAATTCTTGCATTTACCCTGCAGTCGTACCTATTAAAACTGCACTTGTGCATTGGCGCTTAACAGGGACATAGAATAATTAACAATACATTATGTTATATTTAGTAGTAAATTACTAATTGCATGAATGAAAGAAAGAGAAAAAGCTGTACCGTGTCATGATTCATCATCGTTTTTTATTTCAACACGGAAGTCAATTGGTTATTCTAAAATTCAAAAATGGTGACGGACCGACGCGGCCTGTTTCCGGTTTTGTTTTCTTTTGGCAAGTTGTTGTCCTCTCAAATTCATATCCTCTCCTGTTTGTCTGTCTGACTTTACACAAATGCTTGTCATTCGCCAAGTGCGTCTAATGACATATTGAATCCATGTCATATTTTAAAAGTGAAGGCTTCAAAGGTTGATGCTGATAAGCAGTATTCCAGTAAATGTAAATGTAAAAAGGTTGTTTTGTTTAAAATGAATTTAGTGTCTGGACTACATATAGTTACCACTTTGAAATTTCAAATAAATTACCCATATGTACTAAGAATATGAGTTGAAACAAGATTATATCTTAGAGATCAAGGTCATGGAGGATATGTTTTGAAAATTGTGTCCAGTTGTCCAATAAATCCATGGAGCATCAAACAAATTGGTCACTAGCAAAGCATGTGTATAACATCCATAAACAAGAGGCCCATGGGCCTTATACGCTCACCTGATAACTAATGGCTAGCTGATAGATTTAAAGACAACGTAAATACTAAACCCCAATGACCCCATTTTTTCTTTACATCAAAATGATCATTGTATCAATACCTACAACATTCTAATATACATGCCTATACAAAACGTTTATAGTTTTCAAGATAATTAACCATTTCAGTATTGTTTTACATCTGTGACCTTGACCTTTAAACCCATGACCTTTTCTATACATCAAAATGATTGTTTTATCGATACCTACAACATTCTAATATACATCCTTATACAAAAGTTAATAGTTTTCGAGATAATTAACCATTTCGGTATTGTTTTCGCATCTGTGACCTTGACCTTTGAACCCATGACCTTTTTCTTTACATCAAAATGATCATTGTATCAATACCTACAACATTCTAATATACATGCCTATACAAAAAGTTTATAGTTTTCGAGATAATTAACCATTTTGGTGTCGTTTCGCATCTGTGACCTTGACCTTTGAACCCATGACCTTTTTCTATACATCAAAATGATTGTTGTATCAATACCTACACAGGGCCCCACAAACGCCGATAAGGTCATTCGGCGGTAAAAATCACCGTAAAAAAACAAAAAAAAAAAAAAAAACTCATTCATTCATACCCCCCCCCCCCCCACCTTCTTCATTGATAGAGCTTTTTGGTGGAGCTTACATTTCGTCTGGAATGTTACACAGCAAAAATCTACTTTCATATGCTTCCTTTCTTTCTTCATTTTATTCATGAAAGACTTTATTCATCCAAAGTCACCACAAAGTCGGGAAAGACTACAGCCATGTGCTTTGTTTACTTTCTGTCGCTATCATGATTATGTCCCTTTAATACATGTTATTATGCAGAGTGGGTAACGACTATTTGTCGGGTTAAAGTAAAAAAGAAAATATGGCTGTCACATGTTTTACTGCTTACATGGTCTTAATCATTAAAATCTGGGTTTATTTAGAAGAATATTAAAGAGATCATGATTTTATTATCGTCATACAGCATTCCTATGAATAAGGAATATATAATAAGGTAATTTTGTTCATCTGCCTTGTGCAATACACATCGTTTGGTTCCAGAACAGATGGAGATTTTCTTTTTGTGCCGAATATTCAAATAGGATTCGAATAACAGCCAACTAATATTCAAATGCTTAATTTGGTATTCTTTTTAGCTCTTTTGTTTCACCTCGCTGTTAGAAGCATCTCCTTAAAACACGAAACAAGGCATAAATAAAACTGAGGCCTCATAAGGTAATTTTGTTTACACGGTTTGTTGAACACACGTGGTCTCGGTAATTAAGTGATTAGAGGATTAACTCTGGTGTTGATTATACACAGTCAATGATTAATTAATTATCACACCGATTGTACACCTGTGGGACACGTGGCTTCATCTTAAAGTCTTGTGTGATTTCTCGATCGTGAACTAATCTTAATTGACAAGACAAAATTTAGAAGGTTTATAGGGGGAAAAAACCGAATGACCGAATTTCAATTCGGCGTTTTATTTGCCAATTCGGTGATTTTTAGCCGATTTTGGCGATTTGTGGGGCCCTGTACCTACAACATTCTAATATACATGCCTATACAAAAAATTTATAGTTTTCGAGATAATTAACATTTTCGGTATTGTTTCGCATCTGTGACCTTGACCTTTGAACTCATGACCTTTTTCTAATACCTACAACATTCTAATATACATGCTATACAAAAAGTTAATAGTTTTCGAGATAATTAACCATTTCAGTATTGATTTGCATCTGTGACCTTGACCTTTGAACCCATGACCTTTTTCTATACATCAAAATGATCGTCGTATCAATACCTACAACATTCTAATATACATGCCTATACAAAAAGTTATAGTTTTCGAGATAATTAACCATTTCGGTATTGTTTCGCATCTGTGACCTTGACCTTTGAACCCATGACCTTTTTCTATACATCAAAATGATTGCTGTATCAATACCTACAACATTCTAATATACATGCCTATACAAAAAGTTTATAGTTTTCGAGATAATTAACCATTTTGGTATTGTTTCGCATCTGTGACCTTGACCTTTGAACCCATGACCTTTTTCTATACATCAAAATGATCGTTGTATCAATATCAACAACATTCTAATATAAATGCCTATACAAAAAGTTTATAGTTTTCGAGATAATTAACCATTTCGGTATTGTTTCGCATCCGTGACCTTGACCTTTGAACCCATGACCTTTTTCTATACATCAAAATGATCGTTGTAACAATATCTACAACATTCTAATATAAATGCCTATATAAAAAGTTTATAGTTTTCGAGATAATTAACCATTTCGGAATTGTTTCGCATCTGTGACCTTGACCTTTGAACCCATGACCTTTTTCTATACATCAAAATAGTCGTTGTATCAATACCTACAACATTCTAATATACATGACTATACAAAAAGTTTATAGTTTTAGAGATAATAAGTATAATCAGAGGTAAAAAAAATTAGGTCACGACCTTCACAATTGACCTTGACCTCATTTTGAAGATACTAACAAGAAGATGTCAAAACTGAAAACCCCATGTCATTATCTGGTCAAGTAGTCAAGTTATAAGAATTTGAAGCTATTTTACGATTTTTTCAAAATTAAACGCAAAAACGCGTAACCCATTTTTCGACCGAATTTCACGAAATGAACAAACTACAGGCTTAAGACCCTAGAGAAGCCAAATATCACATCAGATTTTTTCTCCAATCAATACTTTCAGAGAAGAAGATTTTTTAAGATTTTTGCACCCCTAGGTCACCTTGACCTAGTTATGGTAGCCATGGCAATGCCACGAACAAATCTGAATTGCACCGACCCAGACATGCTTCTGACCAAGTCTCGTTGAAATCTGCCCAGTGGTTCGTGAGAAGAAGATGAAAATGTGAAAAGTTTACGACGACGACGACGACGACAGACAACGGACAAATTGTGATCAGAAAAGCTCACTTGAGCCTTTGGCTCAGGTGAGCTAAAAAGGCATATCTTCAGGGTCAAAGTCACAGAGTATGTAACATTTGGATATACCATGACCTTGAACATTTGAAAATCATGTCAAGGCAATAATGCATTGATCCTTTTGAGAGATATTATGAAACTTCACATAAATGATCACCACATTTCAAAGGTATGTCAAGTGCATCAGTGGTCAGTCTCCACAATACATATGGTACAGTGATGTGTGGGTGGTCATGAACACATAGATCAATTTACAGACCAAAGTCACAGAGGATATTAGGTTTAGGGATTACAAAAATGTAGTTATGATAATAACATGTATCTGAATTTTAGTCCCACATTTTTAAAAGTGGAAAACTTCAAGAGTCACATACATTAAATTGACATGAAATACAGATGCTGTCACCAGTTTTCAAAGTCAAGGGCTGCGAGGTCAAATTCTAGCTGCTTAGAAACTTTCTGAAATGATTTTTCTTCTCTGGACAACATTTTTCTATGAAGCGCAAATTTGAAAAAAAAATCTGTTAGGTGAGACTCAAATCCCATGCCCAGAACCTCATTTGTGGCTAAAGACCATTCTGTAATGGTGTTGTACTTATACTCGCCATGTCTCCAATCCCCCTTTGACTGTGATTTTATAAGCAACAAGCATTAATTTTGAACCAATACATGTAAATGTCAGATTAAATTTGCAACAAAGATCTGAGGTCATTAGCAGAAATAGCTACAATGCCAGTGAAGTTCTAAAAATAGCATAAAAGTACAGTAAAATCTCAATTTATTGTCACCATTTGTTCAATCAAATTTTATAAACAGATTAGACACTATGCTGAGGAAACCTTATAAAGAAAACATAAAGCAATGGATTTAGGACCTTATATTAGTGTGGCAGCAAGCTGGTGGCAAAGGTATCAAAAGGCATTATAACGAGGTTTTACTGTATCATTAAGTGCCTCGGTGGATAAGTGCTAGAGCATTCACCTTGAGAGTGGCAAGTCATAAGTTTCAATCCCTATCCTCTCCTGGTGCTTGGTATGAAGAGGACAGAGTATCAACTGGCTCATCTAGTGTTAGGATGTGTCCGACGGGTGGGGTGATATGCTTGTCCATGGTATAATAACTATGTGAGCTAGTACCTTTAAGCTGCCTTGAGTGCACGGTAGAACAAGACAGACAAAACACAATTGAACGTCTTATGTATACATGAAGTTGTTCTTGAATTAATCCTTAGATAATTTGCTCTCGTGAATAGCTGAAAAAATCCTGATGTGAAGTTAAACACCATTACTACTAATCAACTTCTGTATCATAAGATTCATACTAAGTAATGAATAAAAAAAAAACTCATTACAAAAGCAACATTTTTATTGATATATGTAGTTTCAACAAGAAAAAATACATAGTATTACATATTAATATATTTATTATAATAAATTCTATTATCTCCTGGGATATCTGATACACCAAAGTCTATAACAACCACTTTAATTATATATTGTGAATTAACTGGATACATACAGTACAACCTTTCAGAAACATGTATTTCCACAAGTAACTTAATGCTCTAAGTAACATAATACATGTAATTATATACATGTACCATATACAGTGTTCTTTGTAAAAAACAGAGGGGTGAGCATTTTCAAAAAAAAAATCCTTTAATACACCTTTACATCATATTTTTTGCATTCAAATCATGTTAATGTTAAATATGGCCTACTAAGGCTTTAAAAATGGGGTCATATAGTGGCAAAATAAGGGATCAATGGCCTCACTGCCCCTTCTATAATAAATGCTGCATGTATTTGAAATTTCAATTTTATTAACAAACTGTCATCAGAATGGATAGTACTGTATTTTTTTTTTAATTAGGGAAATGAGAAAAAGGTGTTGTGCAATAAATCTAAAACTGGTAATAAGATTTTCAATGGTCAACTAATTTATGAAATTGTCTTTTTTTGGGGGAAATATTGGTAATGTTAATGGTTAGTACTTAATTTCAAAATTTCACCTAAATACTGTTGCTTGTAATACATTGAACTCTTTGACAAAGAATATTTACTATAAAGCACACAAATACATGATTAAATTGGTGTTAAATCCATTATTTTTCTTAGAAAAAAAAAAAAATAAAAAAAAATTACTACTGGCACTTAAAAATGAATAAATGTAAATAAATACATGTACATATGATATGTTTTATTAAACTTCAGGGAGTGACAAAGAGTGATGTAGATGTAGTGGTGTTTGAAGCCACAGTCAAGATAATTCACTTGCTAATATATACGGTACTAGTATATATATCAAGGCTGACGGTTCTAGTTCAAGAAACAGATGTTGCCCCCCCCCCCCTCCCAAAAGAAACCACTAATCTTTGGCAAGTGAAATGGTAGAATTTCACTGCCAGAGTGAAGTTCGCACCTAGACAATGTGAGGCATTGTGACCTGTAAGATCTTTAGGCAACTAAATCACCCTGAACTTAATGGATCATGATTTGAATTTTTTTTTTGAAAATTTTTATTTTCTGTTTTACATTGATTTTTTCTATATCTGAGTGATGTTGCTACTACAAGTAGTGAAGAAATATATCAGATCATTCATTCTTTTACCATTTGTAGATATTTTCTAATCTTCCAATGACCAACTTTTTAACATCATAAATTGCTACCATAGATATGAATCAAAACAATAGTTGTGACAATGTTGCTCCTTGCCACATACTTAAAACAGACATAAACTAACTTATATAGGCCATTCTTGGTATGATAACAGAGTATTTATAACATGGGCGAGTCTAAACCACATGGATAATCAATGTGTTCAAAGTTTTGTGAACACTATTTCAGAATATTTATGGTAACTCATATTTAATATTGATCATAATTATATTTATTTAGTGGTGTTTATCACTTTGTTGTTTTCTTAAAATGGAAATTACATCTGAATAAGCAGAAAAAATGTTTATATCCACTTCAAAATTGTGTCACCATTTCTATGGACAATGTCAATAAATTTTAGTTTTTAATGCTGATGCCGAAAAAAATTTCAATATGGTGGAAAACAGAAAGACTTTTGTCACCATGCTGTAGAATACCCAAAGTATGTCCTTAACAAAGTCTGTTTTCATTTTTGATCATTCACTGCCTTAAGTTTTATGCAAAATCATACATTCTCAGTTTGTTTGATACAACTACTGACTTTTCCCTTTCATAAAAATAGACTTATAACTACATTGCCACCAGATTATGAATGACCTCTACATATACACATAATTCACACAACTTCATAACAAGCATATATATATCCGATTTGAATGTTAAATATTATATACGTTATACAAAGGTTTATTTAAGTTGCATGTAAATGTAAAGGTTCCTTTGTCAACTAAACTTTAATAGAAAAAAATAAACAACACAAAAAAAGCTAAGAAGACTCAGGACCAGTTGAGGGCAATCAGTAAACAAGATGCATTTGTGAAAAGATATATCCCAAGTTCACATCTATAAAGTTGGTTAAAGGAAAAAGTCAAGGTCATTACATAAAATTTTAAGTATTGGCAAGGCAAATGTGTGTAAAATCTTGTAAGATATGAACAGACGGGCACTAACAAACAAACAGGACAAAATCAATATCACACTGATCATTTAAATAAGAGGGAAGGGAAGAAAGGGAGGTGTGTGTGTGTCTGAGGGGGATGGGTGTACAATCACATCTAAATCTAGTAGCTGGTATAAAACTACAAGTATTTAAGAAAGAAGTAAATACAATACAATACAATATAATATAAAGGTGTCTCCATTTAAAATTCCCAGAATAAAAGTATCATTTCTGCATGTTATGATAATCTATATTTTTTAAAAGAATTTTATAACAAAATTTCTATTACTAACTTGAAGGCACTTTAGTGCAAAACTATGATAGATATCACTTATCACATTTCCTAAACTGTACAAATAAAAAACAATTACATGTATATTGCAAATTAAAGTCTCATTAACATCATAACAGATATTTCAAATAAATGACAACAGAATGAGTTCAATGACATGATTTGAACTACAGATTTATCAAATTCGGCAAGGAAAGAAAATAACAAGATGTATCCAAAATTTGAAATAAACAGATGTTTGAAAGGCAATCAGTTTATTTCTTCTTTAAATACTACTAGAGCCAGTTGTTCAAAGCTTGTTTAGTTTAATCAATGATTAGCAGAAATTTAAAACAAGAATAAAAATCAAAATTTCATTATCGATTCAATAGTTTTATTAAAATTTTCTTTAGTTTGATGACATTTTTATTCATTTTCAACATATCAACATTAAGTTCACAATATATCGGAAATTATGCAAATTTCACATTTTTACTAATCAAATGATTTAACTAATATGCCCTCGAACAACTAACACTTGGTGTTGAACCTATTCTTGCTGGTAGCTCACTCATGCCATAAATATCAGATCTTTTGCTGGTAACTCACTCATGCTATCAATATCAGATCTATCCAGTATTTTGTAAAAATCATTTAATATGTTTCAGTGAATGTTGTCTAACATTTTTTAGTTTCAGAATAAAGGCTTTTAGATAACAAGAATAAGATACTCATACAAAATGGGTACAACACCAGCATGATACACTTAATCAGAGATTACTAAAACAACAGTACCCTACATGTATACATAACCATCAATTGACGTATCGCCGGCCATGCCCATAATGTTCCAACAATGACTGCCATCACAGTACCAAAGCAGCATCAGGGCAACTAATGACATTCTGGTGTCAGTGACGTTATTAAACGGCAAAATTCAGGCCAAGTTTTCATTCTTTTTGTGTGTAATTCAAGCATTTAGACCCTTTGTCGAAACATATTGGGCGTTGCAGGCGATCTGTCAATTATCTGTATTACAAAGTACATGTGTACTACAAATATCCTAAATACTATTAATGAATTTCTTTTACAAAGTCAGAACTGACCATATCAACAAATATATATTTTATGATTTTTTAAGGAACTTTTTCTTCTGCTTTTAATACTAGTATATATTTCCCATTTTATATCAATTTCCCTTGTTTTCGCCTCGCTTGACACATGCAGATATTATTTACAGTACCACAGAAGGTATGTGATAAAAAGTCTCCAGCTTTTATAACAATGTCGCTCTTATATAGAAATTTATAATTTAAAATTAGTTCAACTGCATATAAAAATATGTAATGAATTTATAGAATCATTTAATGGCCCGAGTTGAGTGATAAATAATAAATATATAAAACACCGATATAAAACAGTAAGTACTTATAGGTAACAAGTCTAATTATACATATCGTAAATATGATATTTTTTTGTGTTCTGTATTGCTCTTAGGGCTGAGAGGAATGAGAATAAACCACGATTCACAGAAAAATTTGTACATACTAGTAACATATTTTAAACAAAATAATCATACTGAAATGCTCTATGGGCTGGGATGATACATGAATAACAAATTATAACTCAAAATGTGATGTCATTTCAAAAGTGTCCCCAACTGGAAATCCATGATTTCCAAACCATGTGCATGATCAAACAATGAGTAGCCAATGGCACATCTATTCTGCCTAAAGATTGTTCCTGTAAAGTTTCATAAAGATCTGTTGAATAGTTTCAAGAAAAGTGGACAAAATGTTAGCTGAAGAAATGGAGTGAACACTACATGTCCCCTGCTAAGTTTGGAGAACATATTTACTACACCACATGCTAACTTTAGCACACCCTGGGTGAAAAAATCTACAATGTATATCATGATATTCCAACTTATACAGATGATTTGACTTATTTTCTATCATTCAAATGCTTTTATTTATGGATTCTTTTGTAAAAAGGGAACATTCTGAGAGGGTTGGGAATTTTTATTAAATTTTCATTTAAAAAAACATTCTTATTTGAATATAACCAATGTACAGAGGGGCTTCATTTCTTAGATAAATTCTTAGTTTGCTCGAACACAGCTGGAAGCTGCAATTTTGTTGGGTGAAATTTGTCCTATTCCATAAACATTGCGAGTCACATATTGAAGCATTAAATATACAAATAAATAGTCTATACTGAACACTGAGAACTGTATCAATGAAAATATTCTCTAGAATTAAATTTTTCAGTTTAAGTAAAGCTGTAATCATAAGACAAAAAGGCAACATATTATTGCCAAACTTTTGACAATATTGTCGCCATAATATCACAATATTTCCAGATGAATATGCTCAAAGATGTGCCGAGTTTTTTGCATTTTTCTGTGGTTAGCTAATATAAACATTGAATTAGGTATGCATTGATTTGTTGTGTATTAATTACGTCAGCAGTGATTTGTTTGTGGTTCATGTGATTTACAGCAAAACCACATGTTTAATCTGCTTTATCACGATCAATACACAAGTGATGCAATGATTTCAAAGAATCTTTTTGTAAGAAATAGGGTTCTGTGATACAGTGTTGAAAGCTTTGTTTCACAATATCGCCATTGACAAATCCTCGGCAACAATAATTGCTATGACGATATATAACAACAGAACTACATGTAGGACCAAGCAATGTATTGAATTTTATATAAAACCTTTGAAATGACTAGCCTTAACATTAGTGAAAAAATGTGTAATGATACTAATGAATCTGTATTGATATTTGTATATATTGAAATTAAAAAATAACAATCTAATTCCACTTGTCTGACATATCCTCTCAGCCCTAATAGCTTTCCTTAAATGAGCCTGTATTTCAATGTCTGCAGTTGTGTTATATCTGTTTCTGTTGTTCCTGTGAAGATGGCATCAAATCTATTCACTAACAGTGAAAGGCGTCACTTGAAATAAGAAACACCGATTACAAACTCTAACAGGTTTTGTCTGTCCATAATGAGGCAATGGTACGAAGTTGTATGAACATCTTCCGCAAAATATCTATAAATAGAAACAATACATAAATTAAGATATACAAGTCATCACAATAATGCATATGACATTCAGACAAACAAGAGGCCCATGGGCCTTAACGCTCACCTGTGACCTTGACCTTAGAACCCATGAGCTTTATTCATATATCAAAATGATCTTTAAGCCAATATATTTATATAAATGCCTATACAAAAAGTTTATAATTTGAGATAAATAATCATTTCAGTACTTGTTTGTATCAGTGACCTTGACCTTTGAACCCATAACCTTCATTCATATATCAAAATGGTTGTTAGGCTAATACCTACAATATTCTAATATACATGAATATACAAAAAGTTTACAGTTTTCAAGATAATTAATCATTTAGGTATTCATTCATATCTGTGACCTTGACCTTTGAACCCATGACCTTCATTCATATATCAAAATGATTGTTAGGATAATACCTAAAATATTTTAATACATGCCTATGCAAAAAGTCTATTGTTTTTGAGATAAATAATCATTTCAGTACTTGTTTACATCTGTGACCTTGACCTTTGAACCTATGACCTTTATTAATATAATGACCATTGTGCCATTACCTACAATATTTTAATATACATGCCTATACAAAAAGTTCATAGTTTTGCAGATAATTAACTATTTTGGTATATTTGTACATCTGTGACCTTGAGCTTTGAACCCATGACCTTGATCTATATATCGAAATGATCGTCATGCCAATACCTCCAATTAACTAAAGATTCCACGTCATTTTCACCAGAAATGTTTTAAAAAATAGCATTTTTTATCAAAGGTCAAAAACTGGGACATGACCTTGACCTTTGACTTCAATTGGAAGAAAATCACAAGACAAGATCAACAGTGAAAACTCCATACACTTATCTTAATCCGTTATGAAGTTATAACAATAAATGTCTCATTTTAAAAATTACGTAATTTTACGCAAAAAACGTGTAACCTATTTTCGTCCAATTTTCATGAAAAACACAATTTTAATGTTTCTAGGTATCCTGAATCTAAAAATCTAATCATAATCTGCCTGCACCTTTCGGTTTCAGAGAAGAAGATTTTTTTGTCTTCTGGCTATTTATAGTAATGGCAGCCATGTTGTTGGGCATGGTCAAACCCGAACACAATTTTGAAAGGCTGTTACCCAGGCATGATAATCACCAAGTTTCATTAAATTTGGCTCAGTAGTTTTGGAGGAGAAGATTAAAATGTAAAGTTCAGCACGACAGACGACGAACGACGGACGGTGATAGATTGCAATAGCTCATCTGAGCCTTTCGGCTCAGGTGAGCTAAAAATAGGAACTACATACATATTATGTTTTTGGTTTCATTGGTTATTGCCAAGTTTAAATACAACCATAAGGTACCCTCTCTAGGTTCCACAATTTAAAAATTATTAGTAGCCAAATTTCCAAATTTTTTTAAACTATAGTGCTTTTTTAAGTAAATTTTCACAAATGTGCTAAAATAGGTTACTTTTTGAAAGAATTTCTCAAAAACTAGTAGCCAATGGCGATTTTGGCTACCAGGAATGGAAACATAGCCCTCTGTTTATATTGATCTGTCATTGGTGCTTTTTCAAGCAGGATTGATAACTAAGTTTTATTTACAAGACAAGTTTACTGCTTGTCATAATCTACATGTTCAATTGCAAAATAATCATATCTGTTGCAGTGAACTTTGGTGTTATTTATATCATCCTAATAGATAGTCTATTTGAAACCATGGAAAAAACACATATTGTTTGTTTTTTTATGTTGAACTAATATTTTTATTATATCATAATGTACATATAACATTGTTAAGGCAAATAATGCTGGTCATCACTACTAAATATCAATACAGGTTTATCTTTTAGTTGCCCCATAATATATCAGAACACAAAAACATAATTCCATCCATAAAGGTAAAATGGCTATTGTTGATCACTTTTATTTTTAAATAATTTTTCAAATACATACAATTGCCAATACAGACCTTCGGTTAATATTTCCATGAAAGAAATATTTAAATACTGACACAGGAACTTTGTAAAATTAAGAAAAGTGGAAGTTTCAATTATTCACAAATAAAGCCTCAATAAATGTGAAACAGAATTTCCTATCTGTGAAAATAAAGTGATATACAGTACCGGTATCTATGACTTCTGTTATAATTAACTTCAGCATTAAAACTTACCTTTCCACAATTGCGACAATGATGTCTACGACGTATAAAAGTAAATGGAACAGTGCAGGCTGTACACACGGACGTCTCATCATCTGGTACCCATTTAGGTGGTTCTGAAAATAAACACACAATTTACAATGAGATAATGCAAACAGTAATGTTTACAGATAAGTAGTTAAGATGGAGTAGAGAAGTGGGGTTTCTTCCCACATTTTCAAGAATCTTTCCTTTACATCAATGCTTTCAGTTCTTGAATGGTGGATGAAACTATAGTAAATGTACCCTATAAGCACAAATCTTTAACAAGGAATCTGAAGATCTTTCTAACAACAGTACATATGTAGCTCAGTGGTAGAATGCTCACTTCGTATATTGAAGGTTGTGGGTTTGACCAAGATTTGACCAAGACTTGAAAATAGGTACTAATAATTAGGACGAACACCAACATCTTCAGATTTTGTGAATTTTTATTGTAGGTAGTATGGTGCTGGTCAAGCTTTCAGCCTGGGGTGACCTTCATCAGAACCAAGAGTGAATACAGATTAACATAATCTACAAATTATGTTACTCTGTATTCTGTCCTAATTATTACTAGTTTTTTTTATTTTCAGATACAATGGTTTAGGAAATGTTGAACTTTTGAGATATATTTAAAAAGATTTTCACTAACCTTTATTTATTCTAGTCCTAGATCTATGACTTCTTTGATTACGAGATCTCCTTTCTCCATCACGAGATCTCCAATGTGCAGCAGATATGTTGATTAGGGATGATTTATCACGAGGATCACTGGGATAATATGGCTCAGAGCTATGTATATCAAACACACTCTTTAAGATATTTCTCAGATCTCCTGCATAATTTGTCTGTAGCTGGTCAGCCACACCTGTAAATTTATATGTATACATTATACATACATTATAATGAAATTTTTCATAAATTCAATGTCATCATCACTAATTGACTGGAACTTGGTTATCATGTTTACTCCCATATAAGTCCAAGTCAAGTTCCTATCACTTATATAAAGGTAGCCAGTCCTGGAATGGAGAAGGAAACTGGAATACCAGTGGAATATCACTGACCTTGACCTTAAACAATCAATGACCCTTACCTTAGACAACCACTAACCTTACAAACTTTTCTCATGCTATGGTCTGCCTGGGTGTGATTTAAATGCACTGTGATCAGTTAACCAGCCACTTAGATCACAGAGAGCCTTCCTATGTTTTGTATTCACTTTGAACAAAATATGCCACATAATTTGACTTGAATTTACCGTAGTTGTGGTGAAAAGATGCTTTGCCAGCTAGTTGGCAACATCTAATTCACTGAACCCAAATTATACGAGAAAAAAACCCCACTTGTTACAGTTACAGTTTGAAGCAGAATGTTTCACATTAGAGATTGGAATGCTTATAAATTTTGAGATAGACCAAATTATGTCAATATTTGTCACTAGCTATTAAATCAAACACAAACATACCAGTAAACATACATGTAAACTTCCACCAGGGAAGTGTTGCCAGGTGCCCCAGGTGGTAAGCACCTCCAGTTACCTAGCTACACCTGCCACATAAAAGGCATGCTTTTGAAATCCCAATGTTTATTTTCAATGGACACTTACCTGACACACACACAAAGAGCCTATGTATTAAATCACTACTACTTCTAAATCGTGAGCGTGCTTCATTTCTGGATGCTAATTCTGCAGCTGAGATGGCTAAAGCTATTTCTTCATCATCGTTACAGTCAGAATTGTAGGAACTAGTCTCACTTGTACCACCGCTAAAAATACAAAGAAAAAAAAAATTACCGGTCGTGATACATGTGACAACCTTACTCTTAAACTCAACCAAAAATCTGTTTTATCTGAAATTAATATCATTTATATAATAAATACCATTTATATAATTAACACTAAGAAACCAAAATTCTAATCAGATGCATGTGCAATAATGTGTGCACTTTCTAATTCACTTAACATTCAAACAATTATATTTACAATTGAAATTGACCTTCTTTAGATGAACCTATTTGTTTTAACTGACATTCAATTGCTCTTGAATACAGTGTGGGGTCATGACTTCTGATTACGTAACATTCAACTATCCGATCGATTACGTCACAGAATGTCATCTTATTACGTCATGCATTGATTGATTGGTCAGCATCCAAGTCTAATCCCGACGTAACTATCCTTATTTGGAGCAAGGCTGTTTCATCAATTCCGTATGTTTGTCGGAATCTTGAATGAAATGAATTATTGTAGGATAATTTTACATTTCGGACATGCTATCACTATTTTTTATGATTGTAAATATAAGAAATAACATTCTATTTGATTGTATTCATTCGGTATTATGAATGAGAGTCAGGAATAGCATATTCAATGAACTGCAAAGCAGTTCATGTTAAAATGCTATTCCTGACTCTCATTCATAATACCGAATGAATACACTCAAATAGAATGTTATTTCTTAACTCAATGGCATTTAGTCAAGGTCTTACTAAAATAATCATTTAGATGCTTTATCAGTTATTTCCCTCAGATCTGGACACTGGCACTGACTGGTGTACAAATGCCAACAAATAACTCATATCAGACATCTGTACAAAAGTTTTATGTTATCATTCATATTGCACTCAGAATGATATCCATTAATATAATATACATCCATAAATATCTAAACAATAATGCATGTTGGTTTCAGAATTTGTTAAAAATGTCTCCGAGATGCAATCTTGAATCAATGGCAAAAGCATTTAAAGGCTATGTTCCACAATATAATTGTTCATGTCGCCAACACCATTTTTAGTGCGACTGGATAAAAATTCAACACCAGAACAGGACTTTAACAACATGAGGTTGAATGACAATAGAAACCTAAAATTTTCAATGAATATCGATATTTTTTTTTCTATAACTTACCTTTCTTGTTCCCATTCTCCTTCATATGAGTTACTATGGCAACTAGATACACTTGAACTTAGACTACTTTCTGCATACCGTTGTTTCTGAATGTTTGGAATATCTGGTTGTACATCAGATGATTTAGTTTTTGATGAAGAACTATCACCATATTGTGATCCTGTCTTGCAGTAAATCCTTTCAAATGGGACTTTCTGTGCTGCCTGTTTATCTGCTTTACTGTTTCTTTTTTGATTCACTTTATCAGGGGTCAGTCTGGCAGCAGTGTTTGAATTGTTTCCATGGGAACAACTGGCTTCAGCGAAATCAGGAGAGACAACTCCATGGTCTCTTTCTGATTTATCACAGGCACAACTATTTGTGTTGTCTTTGCATTTACATTTTTGATATTTTCCTGAGATTTCATCAGGATTTACAGTATTTGAAGCACTTCCTGAAACAGATGCACTATGGGTACTATCACGTGACCTGGTATCTGAAACTGAAGCACATGGAAATGTGAAGCACTTCCTGAAACTGATGCATTATGGGCATTATCACATGATCTGCTATCTGAAACAGCTGCACTATTGACATTATCACATCTAGATGAGGAACCTTGAGTACTACTACTATTGTGAGATTCATGATAAACCTCCTCACTATTTTCATCACAGGTTTCTTTATCTGTATCAATTGAACTACTACTTTCACTTTCTTGTTGTTGTATTAAGTCCGAGACTGAAATTCTTGGAATTTCCAAATTTAAATTATACTGCCAACTATGTTGGCGACTATAACTAGGTGTATTGATCACTCTCTCACTTAACAAGCAAACAGTTTCTACTACTTCATCAACTATTCCCCTACAGAAATGATGATTTTCACCAGCACTGTCATCAAAAGATGAGGATTCTCTGAAGAAAGACGATGATAACATGGGTGTAGTTTGTTCCACAATACTTTCCACGGTGAATGTCATTGCTGTAGAAGTATCACTCGGAGATACTAATGTAAGATCTGAACTTATAACAGTATCTGAAGTACTAACATTTTCACTGTGTAATCCAGAGTCCCTACTCTCAGATTTATTTAAATTAGAATTTAAAGCCTCTTCAGACTCCACTTCAAAGGAATTAATTATGGTATCAGTCGGGGAATACTCTTGTGAAGAAAGCCTGTTGTCATTCATAGAATGTAATAAACCTGAAGACAGTGACAATGAGTCTGCAACCGGAGTCACAGGGCTGTCACAATTTGAGGGATTTGTAAGGATTGAATCATGTAAATTGTCTAAATTAACAAGTCCTGAATATTCTGAAGATTCTGTCTGCTCAATTCCGTCTTCAAAGCCGTGGTCTGTTTGTAAAGCCTGATCTGATTGGTTGTGACTTGGAGTATATGCAGGATCTTCTGAACTACATAAAGATTTTTCTAAAGATCTGAGCTCTTCTTCATTAAGTGTAAATAAAAGTTCCCTGTAAACAGAAATTGCATGACAATTATTATTTAGGTTGGCAATGGTGTTTTACACCTTAGTCAAGATTTCATTGTGGCTACTTTCTATTTCTAGTATGTTCTCTGCTGTTTGTCTTTCCGGAGCACCCGGCCTCACTTCCCAGGTGAAAGTTCATGTGTCTAACCTAACTTGTCAGTTCCAAAGTTTTTACTTTTCTTCTGGACTGTGATTCGGACATGGATTAGTATGTTTGTTTTTGATCATGTATTAATAAATATTAAACATGCCATGCTGTGGTGTTGTTTTTTACCTACCGGTATCACAATAAAATCTCTAACAAGCAACTTTAATATGTTGAACCTACTATTACTGGATACCAACCATAGTTTGACTCTGGGGCACAAAAAAAGAAAAAAGAGAAGTGACCAATTTTCAGAATTCCTAATTAATAAGTGCCATAATTAATTACTTATTACCATTCATGAGATACAGTCTTTTCAAGGAATATTAATTTCAATGTGTCCTAGTACACTAGGACATTACATGTACAGTAAACCATGAATATAAATACATGGATAGCATGAAATCAAATATTAGGCCCCACTGCTCCTCTATATAAGACCACTGCGGTAGCTCATTTGTAGAGTGCACGCTGAGGTTGTGGGTTCAATCCCCAGCTGGGTCTGACCCAAGACTTGAAAGTGGGTAGTGACTGTTCTTTCGCCAAGCACTCGGCATTAGGAAATGAAAGTCACGGTTCTTTCGGATGGGAACTTAAAATAAATGAGGTCCCGTGTCAGAGTAGGCTTGGCACGCTTAAGAACCCTGCTGTATAATGCAATCAGCGCAACAAACAGGCAAAATTTCTGCACCTTCCCCTATAGCTGACGACATCTCGATATTAGTGAAATATTCTTGACTGGAACGTTAAACACCATTACTCAACTCAATTCCTCTATATAAGTCTATTTATAACAATTTAATGAAGTATCTTTATAACGAAGTTAAAAATAAGAGTTCTCGGGGCTTCATTATAAACGTGTTTTACTGTATTAACCATACTATATTGTACCATATACTACTTTGGCAGCCATTTATGTTGCTATTGTACTTAGACATGTCAGTGATGTTGAGCAAATTTAAATCTAACATTTCCATTTAACATCTAATTATAAAGCTGGCAAAAATATCTTAAATAACTAATACAATAATAAACTATACCTGATTTTATATAGTAAAGTTTGAAATGGTCTAAACATCTCTGATATGCTTGATGGTTCTAAGTCTGGATTTAGTGGGCCTTCTGGATACACAAGCAAACCACTGAAATAACAAGTAAGACATGATATTTTTCGATGAAACATATATAGGATTCAATATTAAACTTGCACAAGGAAAGAGAACAACTAAGATGAAAAGAATGTAATGATCTTGGCTCCAGTAAGAAAAACAAAGAGTAGAAGACCAAGAAAAACCTGGAGAAGAACAACTAAAATGGAAAGAAAGGATATGGGCTGGTCAAGTTGGAGGACTGCTGAGATAGATGCTATAAATAGGACAAAGTGGATAGATAAGTAGGTATTAAACTTGCACATGCATTAACATGAAAAGAATACCAATTTCTGAACCACATGTACAATCTTGCTTATCATCAATCTAAATTTCAACAGTTTTATCTATTAAAATTTGCATCAATAAATTTATAATTATTATCAAATATAAACCTCAGTGATATATTTTTAAAGTTTACACAAAGTTTTATGACTATTCAGTGCATAGCTTAAAAAATATTATGTTTGAAATCTTAACATTGAACTTTACTTAAGACAAGGTAGCATGAAATCTTGACTAAACCTTTATTTAATTCAATTGCAAGGAAGATACACGTATATGTACATGTATGTACAAATAAAGTCTCAAGTTTACAATGTCAAGCAACATTCTAGTATTTGAAATTTTAACATTAATTTTAGCCAGATGGATAGAAGGAAAGAACATGGGGGAAGGATGGACAGACTGACAAATGGAAGGAAGGATGAACATAATTCTATAGCCCCTTCATTAACATAATTATAATATAATGGGCTGTTGAGACAAAACTATACCTGATTATAGCTAGTCGAGGTATAGTAAACATTAAAGCTGGATCACAATCATCTATTAAATCTTGGTTTAGTAGTCCAGTGGTCAAAGCTCTGGAAATAAATAATAAATATACATGTACCGGTACATCTAATCAGAACTTCAAACAGACTAACCTACACTCACAATCACTTTGACAGAAAGTTATTTGATTCTGGCTTTTTTCTATGTCTTTTTCTATGTGTTGTTCCAAAATTTGTTAATAGACCAACCTATTATAGGAAATAATACTGAAGTCCCATGCACTTCCAATTTACCCTGAGCACTTTGTTTACAATTATCACAAGTATATCTGAATTGTTATGATCTATACTATGCAGAGATGCATTGATCATCAGTAATTATCCTGACATCACTAATTTCCAGACCATTCACATTATCAGATTCAGCTTTAATATTTATGTGAAGTTACCTGTGAGTTGTTTCTGAAAACAAAACTGTGATTTCTTGTAGAAGGTCATACTCTTTCATTGTTTTCACTGGAACCATAGCACTTACATAACTGAAAAAAAATGCATTCGACATCATATAATGTTTGCCTATTTATTATCCATTTTAATTCTGGTGATCTATCCATACTGACATCAAGCCAACCATCCAGAAATGTTGTCAAGGTATAAATATGGCTAAAAACATCTAATGACCTGAAACAGGTTCGACTTTCTGTAAGTGAACTGACAAACTTTCTCACACTGGGATCTGCCATAGTGTAATTTGAACCAAAGAGGTGAGAGAGGAACTGTTATCAACATAGGTACTGTAAACAAACAGTAGATACATGCTGCTATTGACTGATTATGACTGAACATTTTCAAACTGAAAATGGGGTTTTATGTTCCAGTCAATATTATTTCACTTATATTGAGACAACACTAACTAAAAGTGAAGTTCAGAAATTTATACCAGGTACCTTTGAGCAGAGGGCTTAATTTTCAAGTAACACCTACTCTTACTTTGCACATCTGTGTTTTTAGTTTTTCCACAAAAGAACCCATGGATTTCCATTCTCAATGGCTAGTGCTGTACAACACAGCCATAACCCAGGTTTGGATCCAGTGATTTAATCTAATACACAAGAGCATGAAAAGCACAGCCAGCATAACAGCAGTTGATCCCAACAAGGTGTAGCTTTAAGCTTATTTACTTGTGATTACCAAAATATAACATGTACTAACCTTAGTTCAAATTCTGCAAACAACTTGTCAAATATCATTAAAGATTCTTTAATCTACAAAACACAATACAAAAAATAAATAAAGAATAAATAAATACATAAAATAAATGTTAAATATCATGTTTGACTTGAGTTCAAAGCATAAAGGCAATTACAGGACTGTTTCAAGACTATTTAAGGATTGTGTGAACCATGATATGACATCACAATTATAACTGCAGAAAATTATCTGATGGCAAAACATCCAACACTATTTGTAGCGGAATAATGTTTCTTAACAAACATTCTTAAAAAATGCAGCATCACTGGTATAGGGATTGTGATTGACCATACAATTTTTCATTTGACTGCAAAATTATCACTGTCAACTATTTGGCAATACTGCAATATTATTTTCAATTTCAGTGTAAACAATATTTTATTCATTAAAGTAATACACAACAACATACATATTTATAAATATATATATGGATTCGGAAATAATGGTTAAATGTCATCGTATTATTATTAATCCATTTCAAAGAAAAATAAAATTATTTTCAATATTGTAGCACACAATACTTACTATATATATAAATAAATATAATAATAAAACTTGCCCTTTCAGTAAAAGAATTGATGTTCCGTAAACATTGTTCCCTCAACAATGTTCTCAAGCTATCAAGATTTTTTGTCAGTGCTCGGGCTAAGGGCCTCATACTAGCACTTTCAATCTCTCTGTTCATTATACTAGAGCCTGCTGCCAAACACTGTAAAACAAAATAGTCTTCAGATATACTGATAGAATTCATATAATCATTCAAGGAAAATTCATCTTTTTTTACAATGCAACCTGTGAACTGAGTGTAATGTTAATATCCTTTTAAAAATAAACCTACAACTGGAAACCAAAACCAGAACAAAATATTTAGTCCAACAGGATTCAATTTAGGCCAGTTCTATGATATAATCATGCATTTATATTTCTGAGATGACTGAAACTGGATATAAAGAAAAAGTGACAAAATTATGTTTGTAAATAAAAAGTTACTGTACTTAGTTACACATATGTACATCAATGGACTTCAGTTCAGTGTGTGTAAATATCAGGATAGTGATGTTATTTGCCATTTGTAAACATGTAACCGATTACTAATTTTTCAGGCTATGAAAAAATACAATCTAATTGTTTGCTAAAAAAGACACATTCACAAGGCAGTCAGTATAAACTGAATGACTAACAATGTTGTCACCTTTGCCCCTTGTAAAGCTGTGTTCTAATTCTAATAAATAGGAAGTTAAGAACATAGTCTGAGAAAATGATTTTGCTTGTCCCAGATAGGCAGTTTTCTCTGGACACGCTAGTATTCTCTACCATCAAGGAACTAACAACCTCTATATAAGTGAAAGAACCTGGACTGTGATGTAAAACATTTTTCAGATCATCCTAAATTTGTACAAAGTGCACATATTCCAGATACTCTTTTAAAACCACAACTGAAATTAAATTCAGCAATTCTGTGATTTATAAAGTTACCCGGTATTCTCAAGGGTATACATACATGTATTACATATATACCAGTGTTAATTTTACAGCACCATACCACGGTTTCAGAATACAATTCTTTATCAGTCGTGCTTATATTTGTAATATTTTACTAGTCTAAAACTGTTCCAGAAAATGCAACGTTCAGCCAATTTTAACACCTAGTTTTGACCTTGACTGAAATTCACATACCTCTGCTCCAAACCACAACTGACCAGCAAGATTTTCCTGAAGAACATCATCAGGAAACTTCACTCTAAAATCCCTGTTTGCCCTTTGACCTGGGATGGCTTCTTCCATGATCGCTTGGATGACATTCAAGACTTTGTCTTGACATGATCGTAGCCGATTTACAAGTGCTGTACATCTTTCTGGGTCTTTTCTGCCATCAAAACTATCTAATTCAGCAGCTACTAAATTGAGCTCTTCATCAGCAAAATAAAACTGTGCTAAAGGGGAGGAATCTGTTCTCTGTAATTAAAACGACACAAGCACTTAATTTTGGAAATAAATATAAGTTTATTCTTACTGAGCAATGTAATTTGTACTCAAAGTATGCGATTCATAGTGTTTAAATACACATGTACTTTTAGCAAACAGTTGACCAGTGTTGAGACTTGCAACCATTTTCTTGTATTAAGTGTTTGTATGATAACCACCAGCAAAAATTTTACAAAACTGAAAAAAGCAACACTATAAACACAGGTGACAGTAATAACAATCCATGAAAATTATCAAGACAGCAGGGATGTTAATATTTGTACAACCATTTGCATTTATGCCAAATGTGAATGATTGAGTTGTATAAAATGTCTGGCATGTGGCAATCATAAGCATTTCTATTTAATGTTATGCTTCCTATTTGTAAATAGCTCAAGGCGAGTCAAGGTAGCAGTCACTTTATTTCCCCATTTGTAAATTTCTCATTCCTGCCCAATTTCGTTATTTGATAATAGAAATTTTAAATTTGCCCTTGAATAGCAACCATTGTATACAATAGTTAAAAAAAACAAAGGATAATTTCAATACAGGCAAGTCTATCAAAACCAAAAAGGACATGCAAAAAAAAGAAGATTTAAAAATTGTAGTATTACTTTTTATTAATCATTGGTATTTATTTGATTGGTATTCATTCAGCAAAAGCATCAAAAATTTTATTCACAATTAATTACAGATGTTAGCAGATACAATTTCTTTGTAACATATTGTTTAACTTTGTAACTTAGCTAGTTGCGACGTGGTATAATTTGTAGTTGCACATACAGCAGATATAAAAGAGTGGTAATCGTTTCTGATGTGGGGATGAAACATTTCAATTTTGAACTGTCTTGGTCATGATGAAGTGACTAGGGGTGAACTTGGGGGGGGGGGGGGGGGGGGGTTGTCATCGGGCATTTGAACTATTAACCACCTAAATGATTTGTTCTTTCAATCACTTACAAAATGGACAATTGGTAAATTCGGTATTGTTATATAGCATACTGCAAGATTGAATATACACAAGTCATGAAATCAACCCCAATATTTCATATCAAATATTGAAATAAAATTCCAAATAAATGTTGTGGAAATTCACATATTTGGCCCCACTGAAAGGCACACAGGCAACACCCCTTGTGTGCAACATAAACGGGAGAATTACAAAAGTAACTCCTCATAAAAAGAAATGTTTCCAAACAAGTTATTTTCCTATTAGAAGTGACCTGGATTCCTCTCTACTAAGTGATCCCTTTAGAACCATTATATTTAAACAAATAAGAACAAATTATGATAATTTTATACAGTTAGTTAGAAGAAACCCTTCCTTTTTTGTTAAACAATATATTTTTTCACAGATAACCGGATTCACAAGTGATACAGTGAACAGGTGAAACTGAGTCATTCATTTCACCCACGTCAAAACAAAAATATTTGACTAAAATTTGTCAATAAAATTAATATTTTTCTCAAACCTTCGGTCTATAAAACCATCTTCTTAAAGAGTACATGTCTTCGATTTGGTACAGATATCATTACAAACTTATGGTAGTGTTAACACCAATCGTAAGATTGAAAACACATTGTGATTTATCACATTCATCAAAATTGTTTCTTTCTTTGACAAGACAGTGACATCTCGAACATTCACGCGAGATACTATTTATACTAAGTCATCGACATGCTTTGATTGAGAAAAAAAGTTTCGATTACCGCCCCTGGATTCTTATTTCTGGCTTACTTCAAGGATGTCGATGTATTTGGGTTAATGCAGATGTTGTACACCTGCATGACCCTGATTATTATAAAAGTAAATAAAAACAAAAACAAAAAAGAAGAAATGACAGCTATGTGAATTTGGAATCAATGTTTTAGAAATGGTGCATAATTGAATTTTGACAATCTACTGTTTCGGTAATTTGATGATTGCTATATTTACACATTAACGTCCAGTGATATATTTGTCACACAGATGACACAGAAATCTTAAACGTTTTTCTTTGACCTATTTTACACTTTGTGTAGGCCTGCTATCTGCAAAATTGCACGTAATGGTACCCATCCTGCATCCAAACTGCTTTACCGTAAATAAAGCAAAACTTGCATTTAGTCGAAATGTTCAATGTCATATACATGATATATGCACAGTAAATTGCTTCTGTTGGGAGACATATTTTTTACCAAGATTTTTACCAAGACTGACAGACAAATAATGTTCTGAGGGCGCGGTGGCCTAATGGATAAGACGTTAGTCTTCAAATCCAGGGTCTCTCACCACTGTGAGTTCGAGTCCCGCTCGGACCACATGTGGGAAAGTGAATTTTCCTTACCGTTGGCCTTTACTGATTCACCTGGCATCAGTATAATGGACTGGGGGAGTGGTTCGCTTGTCTGCGGCGTACTGACTCTGTGAGCTAGCACGGTAAAGTCGCCCTGAGTGCGCGCTAGTACAAGGCAGACCATACAACACACTAGCACTTCACATGCATACACAAAATTGTTCATAGATTAATCCATAGAGATTAATTAAATAGTTCTCGTCGCTAATAGCTGAAAAATTGCTGATGCGACGTTAAGCAACATTCAACCAACCAACCAACAAATAATGTTCTTAGATGTAGATGTGACCCATATAACTAAGGGGAACTACTTGTAAAATATGTATACTTTTAATCGCCTTTTTGGTCTCTTTTGATGGAGTTTGCAACTATACCATGTGATCAGGCAATACCCCAAATATTTTTGGGGAACAATGAGGGAAATTTGGTGCGAATCCGTCTTGGGCCAGGATCATTTAGTGGTCATGAAGTTCAGCTCTTGTTTCCGGAAAAACTAATGTCATTACTGCAGTCTTTTGCTGCTGAAATGTTGTTGATAACATTGGTAATTAAATAATCTGGTCCTGTTATTATTCTGCGCCAGATACTTCTTATTATTTCCGTTGGATGTGGAATCATGCCAGTTCACATTTTTCAATTAAAACAGCCTTATTCCAGAAAACTGTGACATAAACATTTTCCAAAAACTCCCACAAAAATGTTAAAGGGTGTTGATCATGTGGTACAGTTGCAATTATTTTTTAAACCACATTTATTTCTGACAATTTCAATGTAATCTGTATATAGAAATAGATCTGTCATTCATTTGTTAAAAAAAATCCATTTTTCATCATATAACATTAACTGTTACAATTAAAGTTAATTTTGATTTCATTCCAGAATTCATTTTCTTTTTGACAGTTGATGGATTGGTAGAACTGTAAAATGGAATATCAAATAAATGAATTAATTAAAATTTGTATGGAAAAAGGTGATTCTGTATTGAACATAGAAGAGTTCACTTCAGAACACGTGAAAAACAGAAAGATACCTGTAAATGTGCAGACAGTATTAAATGATATCCACAGGTGAGGCGTAACATTAATTAAGTTTCCATTAATTAAGTCCAACAAATAACATTTAAATAATAAATTTTCAAAGAAATAGAAACCAGAAAGACATTTAGTTTTAAAAGTGGGTTGTTTCATGAATTTGACCAGTTTCTTCTAAATTTTGTGCTGTCCAACCTTGGTATATCTTTGTACAATTGCTGTATGAGTTAGAAAGGAAATTTTTCCATACACTAGTATAAGTTTTATGAATTATTTAAAATTGTAACTAAATAATGTACTTGGCTAAGAATAGAAACACAAACAACTTAACACAACAAACATTAAAAAAGAAAAAGTTACAAAGATTGAATAACAGTAGTCTGATTATAAGACTAGATTTATTTTACATACAATTGATAATGGTCCCTGTCCCTGTATAGGTTTGTGAATGTTGTCACATATGCTTTATGACGTATGTGTGATGTCAGTTATGTACTGTAGATGTTGATCAAATAAACAGGACACATGGTTACATAGTTAACCTGTCTTAGTTATTTATTTATGATAAATATTATCATTACAACATGCATATAATTTATATAATTTGTATGGTTTTTTGTTTTTTTTAATTAGGACAGGAAAAGTAATGAAAATTTCATCTGATGAACTTGTAAGAGTAATTCCTGCCCAGAACAATGGAGGAGACTGGTTGACCTGGGGATATAGGAACTTTATAAAGCCTCCTGTATCGTGGGGGATTAGGAAGATATTCCCTACAGGAAGACCTATATATGTCATAAAAGATATTATAAAGGTAATTAATAACTATAGTGGAACAGAATTGACATAAAATATATTTTTTTATATTATGTGCACACATAATAGGTAATACAAGCCAGCATGTCACTTACTACATATACCGGTACATGTAATATCTATATGTACATGTAATAGCTATATGTACATGTAATAGCTATATGTACATGTAATATCTATATGTACATGTAATATCTATATGTACATGTAATAGCTATATGTACATGTAATATCTATATGTACATGTAATAGCTATATGTACATGTAATAGCTATATGTACATGTAATAGCTATATGTACATGTAATAGCTATATGTACATGTAATAGCTATATGTACATGTAATAGCTATATGTACATGTAATAGTACATATAGTTACTATTACATATGTACTTAATAAGTAATATGTGGGGTACAATAAGTTAGTAGGTATACATGTAATAGAAAAAAAATGAATATGAAAATATATATCGTCATCTCTGTGTCACCCTAGGTAACACTTGTTTCTAAGTTTATATAGTTAATGAAAACTTTTTCACCTTTCAACCAATTAAATGATTAAAGACTTGTCAATTTAATTTTTCAAGTTTTTTTTACTTGCTGGATGTAGCACACATATTCAGCCATCATTCCACATGTTCCATCCATGCTAATCAACATGCTGTGTTTCATCGGAGACAGATAAGCTTGAATTTTTCCCAATGGTGGTAGCTTCAGTTTAATCTGTAGTATTAATAGCTCTGAATCTATCAGTACAAACAGAAATTGTGATAAAATTAAAAATCTAATCTTAGGATGGCAGTCATACTTTTTTGTGCATCAAACCCATAACACATTAAATTTTACTTTATTTTACAGGATAAATGTACAAGACTGTTAGACAGACATTACTGTGAGGTGTTATGTGACATCACAGATTCTGTGGTGGAGTTTAGGAAGTTACTGGAGAGAAACACAGATATATGTAAATCAGACCTTGAGTTTCACCTTGTTATACATGAATTAACCAGACAAAATAAAGTCACAGTACAACAAGATAATCAGCATGTTGTAAGTATCACATTGTAGCTCACCTGTACAATAGGCCAGGTTTATATGTGGAATAGTTCACCTGTACAATAGGGCAGGTTAATATGTGATGTAGCTCACCGGTACAATAGGCCAGGCTTATATATGGTGTAGCTCACCTGTACAATAGACCAGGTTAATATGTGGTGTAGCTTACCTGTACAATAGGCCAGGTTAATATGTGGTGTAGCTCACCTGTACAATAGACCAGGTTAATATGTGGTGTAGCTTACCTGTACAATAGGCCAGGCTTATATATGGTGTAGCTCACCTGTACAATAGACCAGGTTAATATGTGGTGTAGCTTACCTGTACAATAGGCCAGGTTAATATGTGGTGTAGCTCACCTGTACAATAGGCCAGGTTAATATGTGATGTAGCTCACCGGTACAATAGACCAGGCTTATATATGGTATAGTTCACCTGTACAATAGGCCAGGTTATTATGTGGTGTAGCTTACCTGTACGATAGGCCAGGTTAATATGTGGTGTAGCTCACCTGTACAATAGGCCAGGTTAATATGTGATGTAGCTCACCGGTACAATAGGCCAGGCTTATATATGGTGTAGCTCACCTGTACAATAGACCAGATTTATATGTGGTGTAGCTCACTTGTACAACAGGCCAGGTTAATATGTGGTGTAGCTCACCTGTATAATAAGCCAGGTTAATATGTGGAGAGGGGATGTCATTTGTAACCAGACTAAATAAAGTCAAAGTACAACAAGAGTATAAGAATCCATTATAGTGTCCATGCTGGAAAGGGAAATCTTGCTGAGTTTCTGACCAGAAATAGATCATCTGTACAATAGTGATACATATTTATATACGTGTGTGTGTGTGTGTGTGGTGTGTGTGTGTGTGTGTGTGTGTGTGTGTATGATGGGGGGGGGGGGGGTGACAAACAGATAAGAAAGTTACAGTACCTGTACATTAGAAAATATTGTAAGCATAATACAATGTATAGTAGCTAATATACACAGATTAATTGAGTTTAAAAGTTGACATGTGATCTGTCAGCCAATGTGCAGACCACATTTAAATGTATTCATAGATGTAATACATGATGAATGTGACTACACTGTCCCTTGAAATCTCTCTATGCTTAAAAATTACAGTATCTCTCACTGACAAGTTTTGAATCCAGCAGATCTTAGTCTAAGAAATCTTACAAAAGATTGGTGCTTTGTCTCCAGGTAATCAAGATTTCTCCTCCATCCCAGAACTGGTGCAAAAGAAACTGAATTGAAGCATAAAGCATTGTCACTTCATTTCACTTTCCTAGCCATGCTTCATGCAAGACCTGTAAAATAGCTAAGAAAGGCCAAAAGTTGAGTTAAGTTAAGTAATGGTGTTTAACATCCAAGTTAGAAATATTTCACTTATATCAAAACGTTGCCAGCTATAGGCAAAGGTGCAGACTTTTTTCCTGTATGTTGTACTGATGGCATTATACAGAAGAGATCTTTATTGTGTCACCCCTACCCCGACACAGGACTTCATTTATTTGAAGTTCCAATCCGAAAGAACAGTGACTTTCATTTTGTAATTCTGAGTTTTTGGCAAAAGAACAGTCATTACCCACTTTCAAGTCTTGGGATCTTTCACTTACGGAGCGAGCACTCTACCAACTGAATTTTTGCATTGATCAATAAAGTCCAAGACCAAAAGGTTCTGTATGTATTAAAATGCAAGGGCAACAACTCTATAGAGATTAGAACAAAGCAACAGCCAGCCAATTGTGTGACATTTTTAAATAAATATCTGGTAAAGAAAATACTATTTATTTAAATTTTTAGATCGTAAAGGTTTGCTGTAGAACAGATTCCAGAGTAAAACCAATACAAAGAAGTGATCTTGATATATTTAGGTATAATTTTGTTGAATGGGTAGATGAATGGATGGAAAAATAAGTTGATGGATTGTTAGAAAGATGGATGGATTTATGGATGGATGGATGGAGATGGATGGATGGATGGATGGATGGATGGGATGGGATGGGATGGGATGGGATGGGATGGGATGGGTGGATGGGATGGGATGGATGGATGGATGGATGAATGGATGAATGGATGAATGGATGGATGGATGGAATAAAGGATGGTTTGGTGACACATGGGTGAATAATTTGATGCATGATCGAAACGATGGGTGGATGTATGATTGAATGGATAGATGGATAAATGATGGCTGAAAAGATGGGTAGATAAATGGATGGAGAAAAAGACAAATGAAAGGAAAAAACGTGGGTGGTTGGATAGATGGAGAGTTGATGGATAAGAAGATTGTGGATGAAGTGATAGGTGAAGAAATGAGTGTATGGGTGGATTGTTGAAGAGATTGATAGATGAATGGGTAAATTAGATGGATGATGATGATTGATAGATTAACTTTTGTTTAATGTCACAGTCAAGATTATTTAATTATATCAATATACCACCAGTTTAAGTTGCAGACACCTATTGAGTGCATACATTAATTAATGAATTGGTATTTTGAATTGCAGATCAGTTATTCCCCAAACTGAGCCACCAACATTGTATGGCATGAGAGAGAAAACAAAAATTGAAAAAAACCTGTTTGCTCATGTCTATGGTTTGCTTGAAATTAGACTGCACATTTAGAATCTGTACTAGTCACAGTCTTGATTAATGATATTTTTATTTTATTTTTCCTAGAGTAAAAGTTGTATCAGATGGTTTGAACAACCGAATAGAAAATCTATCAAAAGATACAGAAAGGTAAGAAATATTTAGATATTAAATGATTAAAAAAAGAAAGTTCTGATAAATGTTTCATTGACTTATGTTGAGCTAGTTGACCACTGCCATAGCTCAGTTGGTAGAGTGCTCGCTCCATAAGTGGGAGGGCATGGGTTCAAGCCCTGATCAGGTCCGACCCAAGACTTCAAAGTGGGTAGTGAAGCACTCTGTGTTACGAAATGAAAGTCACGGTTCTTTCGAATGGGAACTTAAAATAAACGAGGTCTTGTGTCATGGTGGGCTTGGCACGATAAAGAACCCTGCTGTATAATGCCATTAGTGCAACGCACAGGCAAAATTTCTGCACTTTCGCCTATAGCTGGTGATGTCTCGATATAACTGAAATATTCTTGACTAGAACGTTAAACACCATTACTCAACTCAACTCTGTTGAGCCAGTTGAAGGTTCCACATGGTAAATTAAAAACTTAAATTATAATTCTGACAGTTCAGGTAATCATATTTTACCTATGTTAATGTTTCCTCTGGTGTTTTATATTTAGATTAACAGTTGAAGCTAGAAAACATAAGAAAAATAAGAAGATACAACAGGTATATGTAATATTATATCATTAATGTACAGTGAAACCTTGTTAGAATGCCCCTGGATAACTTTTCCAGCTCGGATATCACAACACTATTTTGAAGTAACAAAATTCATGTCTTATATGTACAAGTCTCACTTTGATTATCAACAAACCCCCTTTACAATCCCAAAATCTGATTAAACAAATGGTACATGTAAATGTACTGTTTATTTCTTTTTTCATCTGTAAATTAATAAAGTGAATCACTTGATAAATTATAAAATGCAGATGTAACAGGTATTATTACCAGGGCCCCACAAACGCCGACAAGGTCATTCGGCGGTAAAAATCACCGCTAAAAAAAAAAAACCTTATTCATGCCATGTTTCTGGTACAGGCACTGCATTTGTAAATTATTCAGCATTATAATAATAATAATAATAATAATAATAATAAAATTAGGTCACTTTAGAAACATAAATACATGTATGTGTGTACAGTGTATCGGTATCATTTAACAGATCACATTGCACAACAGAAGATGATGTTTCATAGGTTACCATATTTGCACTGTATGTTGCCTAGGTTACCAAAGTTGCACTGTATGTTTCCTAGGTTACCAAAGTTGCACTGTATGTTTCCTAGGTTACCATAGTTGCACTGTATGTTTCCTAGGTTACCATAGTTGCACTGTATGTTTCCTAGGTTACCATAGTTGCACTGTATGTTTCCTAGGTTACCATAGTTGCACTGTATGTTTCCTAGGTTACCAAAGTTGCACTGTATGTTTCCTAGGTTACCATAGTTGCACTATATTTCCTAGGTTACCATAGTTGCACTGTATGCTTTGTTGTTGTGTTTTTACTTTATACATATAAATAGATGTAACTTTCTTTTATACTTGTGGGTATCCCCCACTTATCAAAGAAAGAGAGGTTTATTAAAAGTTCCATCCATCCAGACACTTCTTGTCCAGAAGCTTTCTCCAAAACTATGAAGCATTATTTTAAGAAATTTGGTGCAAAAACATCAACATTGATAGATGTGCATATCATTAAGTTTGTTTGGATTGGTAATTTTCCAGAGAGTTATGGAACATAAGTGCAAATCACAAAAAGTACCTCCTGGCAGAGATTCCTAACTCACTGAATTTGCTTGTTCTTTTTGTTTTCAGGCTGTGAAATGTCTAAAAAGGAGACGGTTATTGAATAAAAGATTAAACCAGTTAACCTCTTCATTGGATATATTAGAGGACATGTTAGAAAAACTTCGACATGCAGTATCAAACGAGATGGTATATATAAATGTATATGTATATATAGTAAAAAGTATAAAAGACAGCTCTCTAGTTTCATATAAAATTTGTCAGCTAAAGTCTAATTTAACAGCATTTTATACATGTATTGATACTTATTACTGGGTATACCCCCACCTCTAAGAAGCGGGGGGGGGGGGGGGGGTATACTGTTTTACCCCTTCCCTTTGTCCGTTCGAATCAAAGGTTTTCTTAACAGCTTTCTCAGAAACTACAAATCACAGCCATCTTAAATTTTGTATGTAAGCTCAGTATGAGGTTGAATACCACAAGTACCAATTTTAAGTCTGCTGGACATCTACTTCCTGTTCCCTGACTTAGTTTATTTTTCATCATTTATGTTCAATGGTTGAAAATTTTTGTAACAGTTTTCTCAGAAACTACTAATGATAGCCACTTGAAATTTTATATGCCAGTTCAGTATGAAGTCCAATATCGTAAGTATTAATTGATTTCAGGTTTGCCAGACATCTACGTCACATTTTGTTTATATTCTAACATATGTTAAAAAGCCAGGGTATACTAAGTGAGCAGTAGCTCACAGATTTCTTGTACATGTATTATGAGAGTTTTGCTGGCTAGTACAAAATACAAAAAATGTTACTTATTTACTTATTCTTTTCATCCCCACTGGGACATAAGGTACCAACAAGCATCCTCCATTTGTCTCTGTCCTTTGCTATATGTTGGGCTTTCCCCCGGGTGTATCCTAGCTCCTGTAGTTCTATTTGAATGGTTCTCCTCTAGGTGGTACAAGGTCTACCAGGCTTTCTTTTTCCAGCTGGTGTCCAGTTCAATGCTGTTTTTGGTATTTTCTCATTGGGCATTCTCATCACATGGCCTAACAATCTAAAGCGTTGTTGTTTTATCTACAATGTATATGGAGATGTTGTTGCATTTACTGATCTTGAACAGGTTTTCGTTAGTTATCTTGTTTGGCCAGAATATTCTGTGAATTTTTCGGAGACAGTCTTTTCTTGACACTGTGGGGGATCATGTGGTCTAAAGCATGCTTTTATGGATCATAATGCCTTTCACTGCCTAGGTCAAAATCCTACTTGGTGGGACAAACAAGCGTGAAAATGCTTGTAAGATTGCTTGCTGATGGTTGGTGATTTTCTCCAGGCACTCCAGTTTCCTCTACCATCCTTGGACTGACTGCTTCGATATTAATGAAACAATCTTGGCATGGGCATAAAACTCCATTATTCCACTCTACACTTTAACACTGTCTTCCATTTTTCTTTAGCATCATATTTTAAGTTTTTGGTTAAAAGATTTTTAGGGTTTCTGATTGAATACTGTAAACGTATTTAATTTTGCGTGTATTTATTTTGGAGGTATTTGAAATTTAGACATATGCAGGTAATTAAATTTTCATGTTTTTTTTTAAATATGCACATTTTTACTGCACATTATGCATAATATAATTTTTGCTTGGTATTAATTTTTACGCAAAACAAACAACAGGAAATTAAGTGAAAATTAGTACACTGTGAAAATAAATACATTTACAGTAATTATGTAGACAAATCATATTCTTATAGCTTTTGTTTAATTTTTCTCTTATTTTTAAGAACATTTTTATATTGATACAGATACTGAAAGCTGTACAATCAGGAGTGTGTGTATTGAAGGAATACAATGATAAGATCAATGTTGACTTGTTAAATGGCTCTGTAACTGAGGTTAGTAAGATCAATTATGAATACAGTCCAACCTGTCTTAAAGGCCACCTCTATATAAGGGCCACCTGCTTATAAAGGCCAGTGGAATTGTATCCCATTTGCTCTTTATTCATATTTAAACCTGTATATAAAGGTCACTTGTCCATAAAGACCACTTTTACTGGTTCCCTTGGATGGTATTTATAGACAGGTTTGACTGTAGTAATAGTACTGTTCCCTATTTCACAAAAAATTCTATGATTTTCCTTAACTTAAATCTGGAAAATTTAAAATCAAATTACATGTACTTTGTTAGTTTTCTAGATATTTATGAATTTAAAGTGTAATTTTGAAGATTACTCTATGACATTAGCTATCTTCTTATTTTGTTGAAACTTTTTGTTGGTAGTGCCATAAAATATTGTCAAAAGTTGTCAGATTTAAGTTTAGGAAAATCTTTGTTAAGGAAAGATTGTGAAACTTGAGCGTGGTACCTAATCAGATTTGTGGGAATGATATTGTTTTGGGCCACTTTAGATTTTTTTCAATCACAAGGAGGGGCCTCGGTGATTGAGTGTCCTAAAGCTTGCACCTATGGCTCTCAGTGCCTCTCAATGCCTTGGTTAGAATTCCACTTTGGTATATACTAGGTTTAAAAGAAGTTTGTCAGGTTCACTTGCAAAAGGTATGTAGTTTTACCCTGGCATTCCACTTTCCTCCCTCATTCTAGAACTGACTGTCTTATGTTTTAAGGAAAGACAAGTTCATATAATGCTACCATATTTTTTTCTAGAACTCACTGAAACATTCATATAGAAAGGGATCTCTATCATGTTTCAAAGAGGCACTTGTTTGCCTTTTTACCTCGATTTTATATTCTGTGTGACTTGCTGACATTGCCACCATGTTAATTACCATAACTAGACTTCCACAATGTCAGTTGTGTAAACATGGCTCCATTTACCTTAGCAAGTTAACACCAATTGACAGATCACTGGTCACGCCCAAAATGTTCTGACAAAGGCCAGGCATGCTTGAATTACACACAAAAAGAATGAAAACTCGGCTTGAATTGTACCATTCAATGACATTATTGAGACTAGTTCCTTATAAGTTGCCATGTAGCTGCTTAAGTACCATGATTGATGGCCGCCAGTATCAGAACATAAATGGCATGGTCATAAAAGGAGATGTGCAGCAAATTTCATTGAAGGGTGACAATAAACATTTTATACAAGAATGTCATATGTTTGACGCAGTCATCAAAATGATTATTATCAGTTTACTTTTAACATTAACATATCCTGTTTTAGGTATTTGAGCAACATTCTGAACTGAATTCTCTTATAGAAGAAATGTTTTCTAAAATGCCAACAACCTCATCAAATACTCAAGAAGAATTGGAAGAAGAGCTCAATGATATACTACTAAATGATCAAACTTTGTCTAAAACTATGGAGGCAGATAAACAGAACGCTGAAGATAATGAATCACACACCAGAATGGAAGAAGATACTGAATCAAATACCAAAATAGAGGAATTAGTGGATACAAGACTACCAGGTATATGTCTGTCCATAATGATTTCTACTTGACAAGCCAACCTTTAAAAACTATAATATTCTAAACAAAGTGGAACTCTGGTAGTTAATGGGGTTTGTCACTGTACCACACTATCAGCACCCCTTAACGTTTGTGTGGGATCTTATTTGAAAAATGTTTATGTCACAAATTCCCAGAGTAACATCCTTTTTATGGGAATCTATGAATTGATATGATTTCATATCCAATGGAAATAATTGTTCCACACAGATAATAGTGGGTATTATGTTGTACAACAGTGAACCCCAATGCAAGGTGATAATTTCTAAAAATTGATAGCAGTCAATCTAAATAACTAAATATAAATCTGTCAGATGCTACAAGACAAGAAAGTCTGCTTACAGAAATTAAATGAATTTTACAAAATTATTGATAGTAATAAGTTTGCCACCTCACTTATCGCCAGGCTATTTTAAAATCCCAAAATCCAATTCTGTGTTTGTTTTTTCCATAAGGCTCTCTCAATTTATCACTAAAACCCTTTCTAATGCCAAATTTGAGTGAAAAAATGATTGCAATGAATCAAGGTTTTAATGTACATGTACAGTGTATGTACATATGGATACAGTAAAACCTCGTTATAATGCCCTTCAATAACTTTGCCACCTCGCTTATTGCCACACTATTTTGAAGTCTCAAAATTCATTTTGTTTATGTTTTTCTATATGAGCCTCCTTTAGTTTATTGCCAAACCCCTTTATAACACCAAAATTTGACTGAACAAATAGTGGTGATGAATGGAGGTTATACTGTATATGTGTGGAAAACTTCTTGACATTATTAGATGTTCCACATGAAGCAATTTGTGAAGACAAAGACACACTACAACTCAGCTGTGAGGCAACAACTAGTGCTGATTTAGACAATGTAGACCATATACATGATAAAAAGAGAAGTTCAGAAGTGGCTCATCTACCTATGTTAGAAGAATGTGGTATAAGTCATAGTGGTAAGTATTCTGGCTTTTAGTTTGCGGCTAGGTATGATGGCATATTTTGTCAAATGAACTTTAGTCATATTTGTCAAATGTGTCAATGCTTTAGTCTATATGAAAACATGGGTATAGAAAGTTATATTTATTAAAGATAAATACATGCAATTATCATTTTTGCCTGAGATAAAGGATCTGAAATGTTATTTCAGTTTGTGCCGTTTTGAAAGAAAATGGCAAAAAATATCATTTTCTGGACAGATTTTAGTCTCTGGAAACACATTTCTTTAAATAGAATGTAAAAGGGAAAACTTTATTTTTTTAAGGAACCAAAGGTTTAAAAATTTGATTAACAAAAATAATAATAAAAAAATTTCCAAACTTTAATTAAGTGCCTTTTCTTTCTCTTCCAGATAAATGGTTGTCGTTACCAAAATCAAACAAACGTCGTGTTTTGATCTTACACAAACCTCCTTCAAACCTGATCTGTCAGGAAATATTTACTAATGTAAGTGTTGTAAGATGTCTGCAGTCAACAAGCTTCATATTAAACTATACATTATTTTAGCAATTTCTAAATTTTATTTGAATTTAATATTCTTTCATTGCGTATAGTTTACCTATGATTATTTTCCTGTGTACATGTTCTTTTGATAATGTATCTGTACCTCATTGTGTCATTTGTCACCTTTCAATAAATATACTAGTTCATTGTATTGTTACCTTTATGGGGTATATACATGTAAATGATTTTGATGTACTGATTTACATGTAATATGTGCTACATATATGTATGTGTCATTACTATATAATGCAGTGGTGTTTATTTTCACTATGTTCATGGTCAAGTGTGTTTTCATGATAATAAAACCATGATCATGATTTATTGTAAATATAATAAATAATTTTCAATTTGTTGTGGTTTACGGGGTATAAACAATGTGACACAAATGTAAACCGGCATGAGACAAAAGTCGCAAATCTAGGTGCATAGGTCAAGAACGCAGGGTCAAATCTTAGAATACCAACTTGATATTGTTGGGGACTGGGGTTATTTGTTTTTCAAAACACTGCTCTAGTTGAGTTTTGCTGACAGACAATTACATTGACTATAACATTTTGTACTTGTATTGAATTTTAATTTGATTTGTAATGTTAAACCAAAATTTTCTGTCAGAGTTGATTTTGATGTGGATTTAATTGATGTGTTTATGTACAAATAGGTCATGGAACTGGGAAAGAAAGAATCAAAATGGTTACTGGTTAATATACAGAATGTACATGAATATGTGTGTCAGATACAAAACAAAGATCTATGGTGTAATGACAAAGTTATACAGATTGTAAAACAACACTTTATATTTTGGCAGGTTTGTGCTGATTTTTGTAAAGTACTGTTTTTTTTTAAAAATTATTTTTGTACTATCTGGCAGCCCTTTAAGTTTATATAAAGATCTGCTGATTGTGTTTTGAGGACATTTGATCTTGAGAGGATTTGCTGTATCATTAGCATACCTTTGAGTGAATTGAACCTGTTGAAACAACCCACTTCTGGCAAGCGAACTGACCCTGTTGAAATAACCAACTTCTGGCAAGCGAACTGACCCTGTTGAAACAACCCACTTCTGGCAAGTGAACTGACCCTGTTGAAACAACTCACTTCTGGCAAGTGAACTGACCCTGTTGAAACAACCCACTTCTGGCTGGGGAACTGACAATTTCAAAGGTTTACACAGGTTTTGGGTTTAGGCAGGATTTTGTTTAGACTAGGTTTTGGTTTAATAAATGTTTTATGTTACAATTCATTAGGCAAACCATGACAGCACAGAGGGAGAAAAATATACAAGTCAATTTGAAGTAAAGGAGTGGCCATACACAGCTATAGTTGACCCCAGAAATGGTAAGAATATTTCAGACATTGTATACATTTCAGATACCATTCACAAAGTAGTTAATGTCACACCCCCTCTTAGTGGGATTGTTGTCAGTGTCAGCATTTAAAAAAACCACCCACCATTTTTAAGTAAAATGAGAAAAACTTTCTAACACAACATTTATAAAGTATTATAATACATTTGTATTGATCACAGATCATATTATAGTTTGTAAATCACATTGTCAAGACATCATCTCCAAATATCTTTTATTGATTCTGCATTACAATGTACTTAGCTAATTGATGTATCACCAGCAATGCCTATTATGTTCCGACACTGGCCGCCATCATGGTATGAAAACAGTGTCACAGCAACTAATGAAGTACTAGTATCAGTGATGTCATTAAATAGCACAATTCAGGCCGAGTTTTAATTCTTTTTGCATATCAAGCAAGCATGCAGGCTCTTTGTCGGAACACTGTGGGCGTGGCCGGCGATCTGTCAATTATATATGAACAAACATGATGTTATCTTAAGGGTGCAGCCAAGAAATTTCTATAAATTATAAAATAAGGGAGATACAAAATACTGAATTGTTTTATTCTTTGTATTGCAGGTAAGAGGATGGTCACTTGGAATAAGATAGATCCTGTAAAATTATGTGAAAATAGTAAGTTCAATTTTATAATCCACCTTCAGCAGTGTCTTTACTGTCTTCTGGTTAACCATGGTTCCACTGTTGCCTTGACATGAAAACTTTTCGTGGACTTCCTATAAAAAATGAAGACATAACATTCTAGGGAAATAATTTTTTTAGTAATTTGTATTAAAAGAAACTTAGGATATGATTAAGGTTTCTTAAATTTTTATTTAAATTCTTAAAAGAATGTTTTTGTTTTATTGTAGTTGAACAGTTTTTGTTGGAGAATAATATAACAGATACCTGTAGTAGTCTATCAACAAAGAAAAAGATAAAAATGGTAAGTATGAGGGGATGCTTCCTACTTGGTCAGTACACATTATCTCCTAAAAAATGCCTCGATGAGTTGTCTAAAAATCTGTTGAACAAATTGCAATGCTTCTTACTGTCTAGATTCCTATTCTACTGATAGATCCTACCTTGTATAACATTACACTTTTATTTAATTTACATCATCTTAATTCAATGATGTAACAAAAGACAGGTGTTTTAATTAAGAAATGTATGTTAACATGAAATTGATCTTGCATGATCTCTTGTGGCTTCATGGTAAAATGAACAGTATTTACCTAGAGTAGTCTCCCTTTGCTTTACAGTAAAACATAAGAAAACAAAAATGAAACTGCTATTTGAGTGAAATTAATTTTTTCTGAACTTTTGTGTTGATAAAATTATCCTAGTGTTGTATGGTAACTGATGGTTTGTACTTTGACCTCAAATCGCAGGTATGGTAATATTGATTTTCCTTATCCAGGTACACAACATCAAGAACAAATACATGTATACTAATCCATGTCCAAATCACAATCACAAAGTTAGTAAAGTAAAAACTATGAAACTGACAGATGAGGTTAAACAAGGTGAACTACCACCAGGAAAGTGAGGCTACATGCTTCAGATTTTAAGCACATCCTGTTTAGCTAGCTACACATGCCACATATGTACCTAATCAAAAATGAGAGTAAAAGGAACATGGAACTATGTGGGAAGCAGCCACACCACCACACAGAAAAAGAAACCCAGCAAAAGAAAATTTGATGTCATCTATTTTCTCAAGCAGCTTCAAATGTAGCCTTTTGTGATTGAGGTAGAAGTCCTAACTAACATAAAGCAGAACTTGAAGATTTAATTGTATATTTTATTTCAAGCTCACTAGGATTGATGGCATTTACGTAGTCTCCAAATGTAGGATTGTTAAGAGATGAAACCATCATCTTTATTTAGACAGATTTGACAACAGTACATGTATTCTCTCCAGATTTAATAAGGTTCTGCATAAATTCTGCTTCATATATGAATAACGGAACAAATCAGCAAGCAATGGTGCACAATTTGTGCCCATTAGTGTACAGATTATTTGCTGAAAAAATTATACATGTATTACTAAATGCAACAAAAATTAAGGATTTAAGATGAGACTTGGAGACCCTATGTGGTGGTATCCATCACCATCTTTGGAGTATATTTTTTACATTGTAAATCATTATTGGTGACCAATGAAAAGTTTCACTGAATCCATTGAAAATTGACAAATTCTGAAATTCCTGGAATTCTTATATTACGTATATCTCTTTGTTTTACCAGATACCAGTAGATGATGTTTATTATTATTTTATAATATATGATTAAAATTATAAACTGTTGTTTTTAATTTTAGGACACAAATGACTCCATCGTAGCTATGACTGACGACAACATAGTACTTGAACACCAGATGACCGACTCAAATGATAGTGCACAAACTTGACTTAATGAACTGATGACAACACGTTATAACAGTGATAGTGATGACATGTTACATCAGGTGAATGATGATGACAACATATTATTAAAGCTTATTGTTGATGATGATAACACACTACATGAACTGAAGTACTGTAAACATATTTATTTTTGCGGTATACATACTTTCCCTTATTTCTCGGTCGTTTGTTTTGCGCGAAAATTACTACGGAGTGAAAATTTTAATATGCCTATTATGTTATAGTGGTTATTTTAAAAATCGTGAAAATTTAACTATAGGACCATAGACTATAAATTTCCTATATTGCGAAAATAAATATGTGCGAAATTAAGTATGTTTACAGTGTGATGACAACATGTTATGCCAGTTATATGATGATGACAACACATTACATCAGTTGAATGATGATGACAACATATACCTCTTTACAGATGATTATGATAACAAACTGCATAAGCTGAAGTATGTTGACTGATTTAAGTCATTTTGTGTCATCTTTTCTAGAACTATGGCATTTATTATTAACTTTTAGGCCAGTATTTACACAATGAATTTTATAATTATGTTGTTTTTACATTAGATTCTCAGGGATTTTTACCATTTTTAACTTTATGATGAAATGAATTAATATGAAAATTATGATATGTTGGTATATTTTTATGGTAACCATAGTGATATTAATCAATGTTTACATTTACTGTATTTTCCACATTACTTCTGTAATTAGTCCTTATCCCATTACCAGACCTTAAATTACCATGGAGGGCACAACCATTGTCAAATGCTGGTATATGACGTAACTCATACAACATGTCATGTCTTTTCATAAGAATAAATATTTCAAGATATTTGCCTGCTTTTATTTTGGCATTGTCAAATAATGGTCAGTGGTAATGCAAGTGAATTATTTAACCATTAAACTTTCTAGAAATGGCGTTTAAAGTGCTATAACTTCCATTGCTGTGCAAAGCAAACCGAATAACGCACACTAGCGTGTTATGACTAGTTTGCTTTGCACGGCAATGGAAGTTATAGCACTATAAACGCCATTTCTAGACAGTTCAATGGTTGTATTTACATTTCGCATTTTTTGAAAATCTTATTTTTGTTTTTGAATCCTGAAATAAATTTAAAACACTGTCGTGTACGACACACAATTCCAATTCCTGGAACAGCCTATCAATGACGTCATGAGCATAGGTGTCAGCAAGAAATGAGTGACGTCACATTAGCAAATGTAATTATAGTCCTATAACTTCATTTGGTCTAAAACAGAGTTCAATACAATCAAACACCATAAAAGTAAATATATTAAAATACAGACCAACCTGCCTTAAAGGCCACCTCTATGTAAGGGCCACTTGCTTATAAAACCAGTAGAATTGTATCCCAATTGTTCTTTATTCATATTATTTGAACCTGTATAAAAAGGCCAGCTGCCCATAAAGGCCACTTTTACTGGTTCCATTTGATGGCCTTTGTAGACAGGTTTGACTGTATGTACATGAAAGTTTTATTTTTGCATCTTGTTGCTCTCACCTACATATGTGAAAATAAAACCAACCATGAAAATTTCCTGATTTGCAATATGTGTTATAGAAATATGTCATTTTTCAATTTTGAATTGTCATTTTGCAATTTAGATTTTAGTTATATTTGTGACTTAGTGTACTCAATGTGATATTTTATATTATTAATTTATCCAATACATGTTATATATTATTACTTATCATAATACCAACTTATCCACACAGGAAAAATATTGTTGGGTTTTTTAGCTCACCTGGCCAAAGGCCATGTGAGCTTTTGCCATCACTTGGCGTCCGTCTTCGTCCGTCGTCGTCGTCCGTCGTCCGTCCGTAAACTTTTCACATTTTGACTATCTCCTCTGACACCACTGGAGCAATTTTAACCAAACTTTACAGGAATGATGTATGGAAGGTCCTTTACTTAGATTGCCGAAATTTTTTTGATCCGCCAAAAAACATGGCTGCCAGCACAGAAGATAATTTAACATTGGACCCTATGGGAAAAATGCATTTTTAACGATTTCCTCAGAAATGACTGAAGCAAATTTAACCAAACTTTACAGGAATGGTGTAAGGAAGGTCCTTCATTTAGATTGCCAAAATTTTTCTGATCCGTCAAAAAACATGGCCGCCAGCGCAGAAGATAGTTTAACATTGGACCCTATGGGAAAAGCATATATTTTCTATCTTCTTTGAAACCGCTGAGCTAATTTGAACCAAACTTTACAGGAATAATGTATGTAAGGTCCTTTACTAAGATTGCCCAAATTTTTCTGATCCGCCAAAAAAAATGGCCGCCAGGGCCAAACAAAGTTTAACATTGGGCCCTATGGGAAAAGGCACATTTTGGCTATCTCCTCTGAAACGACTGAAGCGAATTCAATTAAACTTTACAGGAATGATGTATGTAAGGTCTTTTGCAAAGATTTGCCGAAATTTTTCTGATCCGCCTAAAAACATGGCTGCCAGCGGGGAACATAGTTTAACATTGGACCCTATGGGAAAACACATTTTTGCTATCTCCTCTGAAACTACTGAAGCAAACTTAACCAAACTTTAGAGAAATGATGTATTGGAGGTCCTTCACAAAGATTGCCAAAATTTTTCTGATCCGCCTAAAAACATGGCCGCCAGCGCAGAAGATAGTTTAACATTGGACCCTATGGGTAAAACGAATTTTTTGCTATCTCCTCAGAAATGACTGAAGCGAATTTAACCAAACTTTACAGAAATGATGTATAGAAAGTCCTTTATTTAGATTGCCAAAATTTTTCTGATTCGCCAAAAAACATGGCCGCCAACGCAGAAGATAGTTTAATATTGGACCCTATGGGAAAAGCATATATATGCTATCTCCTCTGAAGCTAGTGAAGCAAATTGAATCAAACTTTACAGGAATGATGTATAGAAGGTCCTTTACATAGATTGCCAAAATTTTTGTGATTGGCCAAAAAACATGGCTGCCAGTGCAAAAGATAGTTTAACATTGGACCCTATGGGAAAAAAACGCATTTTTGACTATGTCCTCAGAAATGACTGAAGCAAATTTAACAAAACTTCACAGGAATGATGTATAGAAGGTCCTTTACTTAGATTGCCAAAATTTTTCTGATCCGCAAAAAAACATGGCTGCCAGTGCAAAAGATAGTTAAACATTGGACCCTGTGGGAAAAACGCGTTTTTGACTGTCCTCAGAAATGACTGAAGCAAATTGAACCAAACTTTACAGGAATGATGTATAGAAGGTCCTTTACATAGGTTGCCAAAATTTTTCTGATCTGCCATAAAACATGGCTGCCAGCGGAGAACATTGTTTCACATTGGACCCTATTGGAAAAGCATATATACAAATTTGCTTTAAAAGCATTTTAGTCAGGTGAGCGATACAGGCTCATCCTGAGCCTCTGATTTTTTTTTGTTTTCTTTAAAAAGAAACCAAAAAACAAAAACACCCTAAAACTTCAATTGTGATGAAATTGATCTTGATCAATATTTTACACTAAAATGTTTAGTACTTAACAATGGAGTTTGCCAGCATACCATGTGATCAATACCTCTTAACGTTTGTGTGGAACATGTTGGAAAATGTTTACGTCCTGGAATAACGTCTTTTTTATGCGAAAAAAATGATCTTAAGTGATTCCATCTCCAATTGAAATAATTGCTCTGCAGACACATTATTGGGTACCATGTGGTTCACTGGGGAATTATACCTTTGAACTGTTCTCAAGTTATTTTCAGAAAATCACAATGAAAATGACAGACAGATGGACATACACTCACCATCCCGTCAATAAAAATAGAGGGCATACTATACCTCATTATTGTGTCTATCTGGCTGGGTGTAAAAACAGTATATATTAATGCAATATTTCGGACAATCAACATTTACCTGTCGGCTTGACCTTTGATTTAAGTATTTACTATGGAACAGTACATTCAGGTAAACAGTCTATCAGTGATATTTTGGCAGCATGGGAGAGTTTATATAATGTATATGTAAATATATATAAAGGTGTTTACATGGTATTAATACAGTACCGATTTGTGTAGAATAGACTCATTTGTGTTAATAAACACTCTGCCAAAATATCGCTGATGGACTATTATTGGGTACACTAGTGTTTATGTTGTATTTCATCTACATCATGGGAAACTTGCACCATTTATATATTAGTTGTGAATTCTAATATTACCCATGCATTGGGTGTATCATTATACAGGAATATCCCTAATGATAGGTCAAGCTGACGGGTCATTTATATACCAGGAATATCCCTAATGAGAGGTCAAGCTGACGGGTCATTTATATACCGGGAATATCTCTAATGAGAGGTCAAGCGGACGGGTCATTTATATACCAGTAACACGGGTGTTTTACTTTGGCTACCTCATTTGGAATCACTATTTTCAAAATGTAAACATGTGTATTATGTATGTAATATTAGCAACAGTGGATTAAATGCTTCCTGTGCATTAAGTGGGTCCTCCTACATTTACAATGAAAGGTCAAACAGACAGATCAGTGTTGTTTGTCTATATATAAATGTTGTTTGTTTTGAAAACATTAACATCCCATGCAAAAAAGAATACAAAAGTATATTTTATAAGCATCTTCTCTCTTTCTCTCTGTTACTTTCTACTGTGTAAGATAAATGTTTATGTTATGATTTTGTTACAGTGCTATATTAAAGAATAAATAGTCAATAAATACATGTAGTTGAATGTTGACTGTAATTCAATCACTGTGTTAGACTAAAATTAACAATTATAGAGTCATTTGAAGTCTTTTTAGTATGCAATACACTGGAGAGCTCAAAGAAAACCACTAACCTGTGGCAAGCTAACAAACTTTCTCACACTAGGATCTGTCCCAGTGGGATTCGGAAGCACATTGATCCTAAAGTGCATTCTTTAAACCACTTGTCCACATTTTGATGTACCACATGGTACACTGGTTGGTCTTCTTTGTTGAAATGCTTATGCTTCCTCTGAAATACATGTTACATCACAGTAAGACAAAGCTCAGCCTATTGCAATATCCAAGGTCTTTTGTTCCTCTGAAAATAGTATATTATGCAACCTGAAATAGTCTAGTCATAAAAGCATCAATCCATGAAATGTATTTTTCTGTCTTTTATCATCCATCTGTTTCAATTGCTTCTAGTTGTAAGCGTCCTCTGTGCGTTGTAAGCGTTCTCTACAAGTGGCCTACTCTTTTTCAAACTCTACAAAGGAGTCTTTAGCGTGCACTGAGACAGGGAACCTCAGTTTTGAGTCAAACTATTCTAGTACTTAGGTTTTTACAGCTCTTAATATGGACAGGAAGTGAAAATCATCTCAGAAAATTTCCAAGTCCTGAGTGAGGTTCGAACCCACAACCCTTGACTTAGAAAGCCAGTGATACTAGTAGTACCACTTGGCCAAATCCATATCATTATATGAAATTGAAAGATATAACCACTTGGCTGGTACCATTGCTGTTAAGTAACACGTTCTGAACTATAGATCCATCTCATTTACATCAAAGGCATTTCATTATTATATATTCTACTTTTTTGTCCGAGTTAAATCTCAACAAAATTTTTAATTAATAAGCATGAATGTTCTGAAAATGCTTGATGCACCAGAATCATAGCTTATTGTACCATCTCCAATTTGATGTTCTTGGTCACTATGAAATTGTCCAATACACCTACATTTATTGTACAACAATAAATTTATATCTTGACTGAGGTGCAAGAACATTCAATTTCCCTTGACAAAACAACAGTTAACAATATCTTCAGGTCTTGCTTCACGTCCAAAGACTTCATATGTACTGATATATAATACAGTCCAACCTGCCTTAAAGGTCACCGGTCACCAAATTTATCAATTTTGTATTTTGCATTCCAATGGGTAGAATAGTCAATATTGATGTGTCTGACGGTTTCCCGTGCCTTACATTTACCTGTAATACACTAAAACCTTACCTTAACGAACTGCTAATACTCGGTAGTTTCCGACACCGCTCGTAACTTTCCGGAGACCTAATTGATGACGTACATGGTGTTAAGCTGCTGAGGAAAGACACATTACCTATGTATGTATCCATATATTACACGTGGGTTTGTGTGGAGTTTTGAAGGGTTTCAAGTCAAAATGCTATATTTTGTGACGTTTGGAGATAATAAAATCACAATGACCGATAAACATGTTTTTTCCACAAATTTCAGAACAAATTAAAGCCAGATTTACACAAGTCCTTCATGCAGATTTCTAATTGTTTTGAATGTATTCAGATTAAATATTACGAGATAAGTCAGGGAAATGTGAGTGGTATAATCATTTAAGACAATTCAATTTATTATGAATCAATTCAGTCAAATAAATAGATTTTAAACAATTTTAATTTTCAAAATTAATTTAATTTCGTAATTCATTCAGTTCACACGTTCAAACAAAGTCTTGTATGCCCTGTTCAAATTAACCAATCTCATTTAACTTTAATTTATTCGATTTTCAGAATCCATCAAAAATGACAAATAACATTAACTGGGTATATCATAAAGATAATCACACATGTCAATTAATGTTGCATATTGTAAGCCGGTAAATTGTTGATTACAGGTGGTAGATGTCTACTTCTAAACAGGATGTTTCCCAATGGACTGTAGCATATTGATAATCTCTTAATTACTGGTATCTGAGGGGTGTAAATCACGCTTTGAATGATATTAATTTATTGTGAATAAATGAAAGAAAGTTACACTCGAGTTTTGAGTCCTTAGTTAGTTGAGCATAATCTCACTGGTATCACATTTTGACAAAGTTCTTTTCATCCCATTAAAATTAAAGCGTAATAAAGTTATTATATGAAATTTTTTATTATTTTTTTTATTTCATCATGAAAACAGTGAAAATAAATGAGAATTAGAATTCTGATCAGTACTCCATCGGAAAATATCAACAAATATTTTTTTTAAATTACCCACTGACGTAAACTTCAATTTCCATTATTATTATTATTATTATTATTATTATTAAACTTACTGCAAATAAGGAATAAGAAGCTATTGAATTGAAATTACTTTCATATTTAAGTAATCCTGGGATGAAATATTTTAATTGAGAGACAATAAGAAGTTATTTTTTAAACCTGTATTTTGATATTTTCGTTGTACAAAAAACTGCAGGTCTTGGATCTAGATTCTATCCGAAAACGTGTTCTTTTGATTTATTACATGGGTAAATAATAATAATAATAATAATAATAATAATAATAATAATAATAATAAATCATTGATTTTAATCTAACTTGAAAGAAATTAAAAATGGGACACTTTCTAAAACAAATATAAATTAAAATCAATTTGAGGTCATAATATGGCTGTACTAGAGAGAAAAGATTTTTTTAAAAATAAAAAACAAAAAATTGGGTTCTTTTTATTATTCCTTAGGATAAATAGATAAAAATAAATAAATAAATAACTTAATTAATTAATTAATTAATCAGAGATATGTAAAGATAATTAAAATGATATTAAATATTAATAAAAATTAATGTGAACAATATTTTAAATAAAAAACGGAAATTTGGGTTCTTTTATTATTTGTTGTGATAAATAGATATAAATAAATAAATAAATAAATAAATAAATAAATAAATAAATAAATAACTCAAAGAGATATGTAAAGATAATTAAAATGACATTAAATATTAATGAAAATTAATGTGAACACTACTTTAAATACAAACGGAAATTTGGGTTCTTTAATTATTTGTTGTGATAAATAGATATAAATAAATAAATAAATAAATAAATAAATAAATAAATAAATAACTCAAAGAGATATGTAAAGATAATTAAAATGACATTAAATATTAATGAAAATTAATGTGAACACTACTTTAAATACAAACGGAAATTTGGGTTCTTTAATTATTTGTTGTGATAAATAATAAATAAATAAATAAATAAATAAATAAATAAATAAATAAATAAATAACTCAGAGATATGTAAAGATTAAAATGATGTTAAATATTAATGAAAATTAATATGAACAATATTTTAAATAAAAAACGGAAATTGGTGTTCTTTTATTATTTGTTGTGATAAATGGATATAAATAATGAAATAAATAAATAAATAAATAAATAAATAAATAAATAAATAAATAAATAATTATCAAAAGAAATGTAAAATTATGTTTTGTAAAAGTATTAGTAAATAGTATATCATACTTAGAGCAAACACAAATATAGTTTTTTTTCCTTATTTATTTCTTATTATTATGTTTATTTTTTATTAATTTTTTTCTGCTGAAGTCAACTGAAATACCCAATGCTAAAAAATAAATAAATATGTAAAAACAATAGAAGTTATTTCCGATAAATCTGGGTAATAAATGCAGTTCACTATACAAGCTTCATTTACTAAATAGCTGGGATAACACCTTCTGCGTCACTTCCGGTTTTGTGCCCTTTTACTACCAAAGGGAGATAACACAGTTTTTCAACAGTTTCAGGACTTTAATTTACGCTGTAGAAAAGGATAGAAATGATTAAAAAATGTTATTTGTGGCTAAATAGACTTTTTATGATGTAATCTTTCGGAAAATAATACTAAAAAAAATTCGGTTTTTGGTGACCGGTGACCTTTAAAGGCCACCTCTTTATAAGGGCCATCTGCTCGTAAAGGCCAGTAGAATTGTATCCCAATTGTTCTTTATTCATATTATTTTAACCTGTATATAAAGGCCACCTGCCCATAAAGGTAATTTTTTTCTGGTTCCTTATGGTGACTTTTATAGACAGGTTTCACTGTAAATTAATGATGTAAAAGTAGTATAGATTGGTTGATTAGTTTTTGGGTTTTACTTTGCAATCTAGAATATTTCACTTATACTGATATGTCACCAGCTATATGTGAAGTGGCAGAAATTTTTACCTTTACAATGCATTAAGGGAAATGTGGAGGAAGAGTTCTTTAATCTGCCATGCCTGCCATGACACAAAGCATCAGTTTTTTTTCAGGTCTCTTCCAAAGTGACTTTCTTTTCTAAATGCATAGTACTTGGCGAAAGAACAGTCACTACTATTTTCTTGGTCAGAACTGACTGAGGTGTGAATCCTACCTTCCTCATATGGAGCAAGCACTCTACAAAATGAGCTAATGTCTTGTAAATGTAGAGAAAATAAACAACACAATCTAAAATATATCAATTGATTTAAAGTTTTAATTGTAGTTTTTACCCATGTATATTTGGAAGACTACAATATTTAGAGGACATATACATACATTAAATCATTTATATACCTTAGTAATGCAGTAGGTCGACACTTGAATTATATACTAAGTGGATTACTGACATTTTTGACAATAATTCAAAATATTAATTTGGAAGAAAATGTAGAAATATCAACCAGTAAGTAAATTCTGTATTTCAAGAAATTTTCAGTTAATTTTTTGCACACAAATTTGTGTGTGTAGCAAAATGAAAAAAAAGTCATTCCACAAAAACATTTTCAGTCTTAGTAATAATAATTTGGAAGAAAATGTAGAAATATCTAATTAAATCCTGTATTTCAAGAAATTTTCAGTTCGTTTATTTTAAACATAAATTTGTGTGTGTAGTGAAATGAAAAAAGTCATTCCACAAAAACATTGTCAGTCTAAGTAAGATTTTGTGATAAATAACAAGTGATAACAGTATAAGTATAAACAATGCTGTGATACTTGATCCAGAATTGTTAGGTTTAAAAATGTATGTATAGTAGCATTAAAAAAAATATAAAGTAAGGGAGAAAACTCTAGTGTCTTTCTTGCCAAAAAAAAATACATTATGAATTAAATCAGACTGAATTAATCCTATTTTCTGGGACAATATCCTTATAATCCAATTCAACAGATAAGTATTGACATTAATCCACATGATTTCAGAATAAATATGACACATTCTATAATTCCTGTGACACCATGACAAGGATTTACTACAACACACCTGTTGCATACATTTTCGTAAGTTTCTGGTCATACAGATGTGATAATTGACTAGACAATACAATACATATATATAATTATATCAATTTAAATTCCACAGTGGTTTCCTATAAAAAAAAACAATACAAGTATTTGATTCACCCTTTTATATGTCTAACTGTAAGTTAAGTGGTGTTCGGATATAAAAATATGTTGCCATGACTACCAGAATATGTAGCCAATTAGCAAATAATTGACTAGTTAAAGTTTTAACCATTAGTGTAATTTGAGCACCAAAGATATTGTAACTGCTTACTGGTTGGCAAACGGTAAAGTTTTCCTGAAAACATTTTAACTGTTTACTGGGGTGGCAAACAGTAAAGTTTTCCTGAGAACATTTTAATTGTTTACTGGGGTGGCAAACAGTAAAGTTTTCCTGAAAACATTTTAACTGTTTACTGGGGTGGCAAAGGGTAAAGTTTTCCTGAAAACATTTTAACTGTTTACTGGGTGGCAAATGGTAAAGTTTTCCTGAAAACATTTTAATTGTTTACTGGAGTGGCAAACGGTAAAGTTTTCCTGAAAACATTTTAACTGTTTACTGGGGTGGCAAACGGAAAAGTTTTCCTGAAAACATTTTAACTGTTTACTGGGGTGGCAAACGGTAAAGTTTTCCTGAAAACATTTTAACTGTTTACTGGGGTGGCAAACAGTAAAGTTTTCCTGAAAACATTTTAATTGTTTACTGGAGTGGCAAACGGTAAAGTTTTCCTGAAAACATTTTAACTGTTTACTGGGGTGGCAAACGGAAAAGTTTTCCTGAAAACATTTTAACTGTTTACTGGGGTGGCAAACGGTAAAGTTTTCCTGAAAACATTTTAACTGTTTACTGGAGTGGCAAACGGTAAAGTTTTCCTGAAAACATTTTAACTGTTTACTGGAGTGGCAAACGGTAAAGTTTTCCTGAAAACATTTTAACTGTTTACTGGGGTGGCAAACGGTAAAGTTTTCCTGAAAACATTTTAATTGTTTACTGGGGTGGCAAACGGTAAAGTTTTCCTGAAAACATTTTAACTGTTTACTGGGGTGGCAAACGGTAAAGTTTTCCTGAAAACATTTTAACTGTTTACTGGGGTGGCAAACGGTAAAGTTTTCCTGAAAACATTTTAACTGTTTACTGGGGTGGCAAACGGTACAGTTTTCCTGAAAACATTTTAATTGTTTACTGGAGTGGCAAACGGTAAAGTTTTCATGAAAACATTTTAACTGTTTACTGGAGTGGCAAACGGTAAAGTTTTCCTGAAAACATTTTAATTGTTTACTGGGGTGGCAAACGGTAAAGTTTTCCTGAAAACATTTTAACTGTTTACTGGGGTGGCAAAGGGTAAAGTTTTCCTGAAAACATTTTAACTGTTTACTGGGGTGGCAAAGGGTAAAGTTTTCCTGAAAACATTTTAACTGTTTACTGGGGTGGCAAATGGTAAAGTTTTCCTGAAAACATTTTAACTGTTTACTGGGGTGGCAAACGGTAAAGTTTTCCTGAAAACATTTTAACTGTTTACTGGGGTGGCAAACGGTAAAGTTTTCCTGAAAACATTTTAACTGTTTACTGGAGTGGCAAACGGTAAAGTTTTCCTGAAAACATTTTAACTGTTTACTGGGGTGGCAAACGATAAATACAAACAATAACGTCTGCCTATAAAACAATGTCATCAAATTGTCTCCACTATAGTTTTGGTTAAAGAAGTATGAGAAAAAAATATCCAAATTTTAATGAATTTCAAATTTATGATTTATTAACAATATATGTTAAGGTATGGAATTCACTGTGGATACACGGTACATAATGTTGAGATTCAGGTTATATATGTGTTATATATATATATATATACATCTGAATATATATCTTCATTAGAACAAAAATATATCTGAATGTTTGGCACAATATCTCTTATATATAAACATGTACATTATTATTTATAAATTTATATAACACTGGTATAGGCCGTTCACAATCTGATGGCAACTAATACAAGTCTGTTTATTGTTTATAAACACCATACACGTCAGATCGTGAACAATATATATCTCCTTATATATAGCACCACCCCATAATCATAATAATGCAATGCAAACTGCCAAATCTTGTTTTAAAATGCTGTAAAAAGAGAATGATAAAACAATTGAATTTTTTATCAATTGTTGATTGCAGAACGATTGTGAAATAGGTTGTCAGCATACAATGTGATTGATACCTCCTATGGCTGCTGTGAAACCATATGGGAAAAGAAAATGTTGCAAATTTTTCCGAGAAAATATCAACTTATGTGACCTCCAATGGAATTAATTACACTCACATACCTGGTACATTATGAGGTACCATGTGGAATGCTGACAAACTGTTTAATTTAACAAATATTTCTGATTACAGCACTCTTGTTTCTTTCTGTGACCAATTTAAATACAATATACTGGTATTTGTTTTTATGACAATCATGATCCAAGCTTTCATTTGACCTTGTATGTTTGTATAAACTGTATTTTGGTATACAGTGGGGAAAAAAGTTACTGGTATTTGACTTATATTGTCAATCTATCTCAGTGGTTGTGTTTTAATGTCCAAGGTTTGTTGTGCCACGAAAATGATGCAAACTTAATATATTCCAGCCAATGATTTCATACCTTCCCATATACCCACCGTTACATTACCAAGATTTGAACCCAGGGTGCATTGATGACAGGCAGAGAGTGCTAACCACTGCACACCTTGATCAACCATTCCTATGTTTTTGTCTCTTGTATGCTGAAGTTTATTCCTGACTTTCAGAGAGAAGTTGGTTTCACTCCAGATTTTGAAGAAACTAATTTTGGTCGTATAAAAATAAAAGTTCAAAAGGTCAAATGATGAAATCAAAAAAATAAGAAATGTTACTTTTAAAAGTCAAGAATTTGACTCAACATGATTCCAAAGGTGCAAAAGTCAAATTGATTGTATAAAATCAAAGTTCAAAATGTTAAATGTAAGCCCTAATGATGAAATCAAAAACAATTCAATTTACTTTAAAAAGTCAAGAATTTGTCTTAACATGATTGTGTACTTCAAATGTGCAAAATTCAAATTGATCATATAAAAATCAAAGTTCAAAAGGTCAAATGTAAGCCCTAATGATGGCATCAAAAACAATTCACTGTAAAAAGTCTATTATAGATTTTGTCTCAACATACTAATTGTATATTTCATATAAAATCACAAAATTGGTTACACTTACAATAAAATTACTGACAGACTTGTAGATTATCAAAAAGTTCCAAATACTGCATATTTTAATATAGACAGATATTACATACAAAAATAGAATTTGAATTAAAATATACACATTCATTAATGTGTTATATGGCACAAATGAAGGATAAATGCTGTAACTCAAAAAAGTAGTCTCCTTGTCATTAGGTCCCCATCTCCCTCTCTATATTTAGATGGTCTTTCACTAGATACACAAAATAGACAATGGCTTCCGATTTTCTTGGAAATTGATTAAAATTCATTGAAAATATTTATAAAAATTACATATTATTATTTCACCCAATGGGATTTCGCCAGCAAACTATGTGAACAAAACCCATAAAGTTTGTGCAAAACAATATGAAAACATAAATGTCGAATATTCTTGAAATAAAACAATGTCAACTTGTGTGATTCCATATCCGGTAGAAATAAAATGGTAGTTACCATATGTCCAAACATTTTTTGGCTACTGGTATCACTAAGCATGCTGGTGAACGCCAGTTGTTACAAAAACATTTATATTTCAAAAAGTTTTGTAGTTCCAAAAATAATTTTTAGTTTTACACATAATCATTTGTTGGAGCAAACCTTTACCATTTTAGTGGAAATATAAGCCGCATACAAATGTTTGGTTTCTCTGTGTGCACTGATCAACCGAAATATAAATTTATCTCATCTGAAACTTAGTATCCATATCAGATACTATCAGAGGAACTCGAAAATTTAGATCAGTAGATGGGCCAATAATACGTAAACAAATGAAAGTTTGTACCTTTAAGAGCTTATATTTCTATCTATTAGGCTATGGTGACCTTTCACTAATTTTTTACAAATTTGAAATTATTAGTAGACAAATTTGCAAAATTTGTAAAAATATAGTCATTTTTAACATGTTTAAAGTATTTTATTTTTCAAAAATGTTGCTAAAATAGTTAATGTTTTGAAAGAATTTCCCAGAACTTAGCAGCCAATGGCAATTTTAGCGAGCAGGAATGGAAACATAGGCCAAAGTAACTTTTTGGACTCACGTTATACAGTACCGGTAAACTGTTTCTCTCAAGGGAGACAACCCTTACTGTTTGCTGCAAAAATGATGCTCTTTCAAAAAGGAGACTACTAAACAAATGTCAAACTAACAAACCGACTCTTCACCACCATTTAATGCCATCAGTTTTAAATCTCGGCTCTCTAATTCTAGAGTCAATTGTTCAACTTCTGCCTCTAACATTCGATTCTTTCTATACATTTGTACATAGTTTAACTGAAGCTGTTTCTGATAACGGATAACCTTATTTTTCTCATCATACCACTGTTCTTTTTCCTTTTCGAAATGGTCATCCTTAGCATCAACCTTTTCTTGTAAGATTTTAATTTTTTCCTCCAACATTGCTATTCGTCTGTCCTTTTCTGATGTTAAACTGGATTCAGAATTTTCCCTTTTAGGAGATACAGATTTCATAAATTCTGTTTGAGTACAAACTTCGTTGTGACAAATTCCTGAATTATCACTTTCAGTTTTTGTATTTCCAGAAATTCTTTCTAAATTTCCTTTAAGAGACTTAATCTCCTCAGTTTTAGAAATCACTTCCCGGAATTTTTCGGACAGCTCTTGCTCTTTTTCATCAATTTCAAATTGTTTCTCTTCTAACTGTGATTGTAATAACATTGCTTCTTCAGTTTTCTGTGCAAGACTGTCATTTAAGGCATCTATCATATGCCTCAAATCTGAAAATTCCTCCGTACTTTTTCTGCCCTCTAACGAAATTTCTGCTAACTGAGTCCGTAAATTGTTAAATTCTTCCCGATATATTTCACAATTTTTATATAAATTGTCTTTTTCAGCACTAATTTTGTTGAATTCTTCTTGCAAAGATTTTTTCTCTTGTTGAAGTTTAAACACTTGTAAAGAGAGAACTTGTTCCATTTTGTACGCCTTGCGCTGTTGAGTTTGAATTTTACGTTCACAATCATCTTTCATGTCCCGTAATTGTTTTAACCAGGAATTTTTCTTTTCTTCATACACCTGAATTATAGCTCTCTCATTTTTATCCATGACTTCTCTCAATGTGTTTATTTCAGCATCTTTTTCTTTCAACATGGCCTCTAATTCGCCTACTCCACTATCACTGGGCGATGGCGTCTGCACATAACAGTCAATATGACTGGATGAAACACGACTAACATTAGATGAAGCTAATGATTCTGATCGCTCTGGAGTGAAATGTTTATGACTATGCTCACTTGAGAAACTTAATGATCGATCACTGTCCATTTGTATTGAGCTATGAGAAATGTCAGACACATTGTGACTGGTCATGTGATAGTCATGTGATCCATAATCATCACCATTAGTTGAGTATTTCCTATCTGACAGGTTCCTAGTATTAACATAATTCTGGTTTAATACTACGGGTTTAAATGCAATAGGTCTGATGATTCCTGGCCTGTGACTGAAATAAAAAATTGCAAAAAATTACTTTTACATTTTAAACTAATCTAGGTTCTCATAAACAAACATTGGGGTTTGCCGCTGTACCATGTAATACTTTCTGACGTTTTCATTGGATATGGAATCATATCAATTCATGTTTTCCTGCAAAACAATGGGGTTCACCGCTGTACCACATGATCAATACCTCTTAATGTTTGTGTGGAACATTTTGGAAAATGTCAACGTCACAGATTTCCGGAATGACGTCATTTTTTTGCTGGAAAACGTCATCTCATGTTATTCCATATCCATTGGAAATAAGGGTTCCGCACAAACATTAGAGGGTATCACGTGGTACAGCGACGAACCCCATTATTCCGGGACTTTATGACATAAATATTTTCCAAAATGTCCCGCACAAATGTTAAGGGGTGTTAATTATATGGTACAGCAGTGAACTCAATTTTAATAACCAAATTCTGTAACAAGAAACAACAAATTCTGTATTTCTCATATACTTCACATTGTTTTCCTGTTGGTTGCTAGGGGCAGCAACTGTTTAATACAAGCTCAATAGCTTCATCATGATAAAATTATTCCCAGACGTAACCTAGTGACCAATGGTGACTTTGTCCAATCATTGGTTTTTTCTCCAGAATAGTTGATAACTATAGGTCACATATATCTCCACGCTGATGGCAGAAGTTGAAAGTAAAACAAATACATGTATTGGATTACAAAATAAATGGTTCAGACAGAAAAAATGAAGCCATCTTAATAATTTAGTTGCTAATAAAGGTACTAAAAATTCCACAATTTTAAAATTATTAGTAGCCAAATTTCCAAAATTTGTGCAAAATAGTCCTTTTTAAAGTACTTTTTTACAAATTTGCAAAAATTGGTTACTTTTTGAAACTGATTTATTTAGAAATTAATAGCCAATGCTGATTTTGGTTACCAGGAATGGGAACATATGATTATGAACACCCAGTCCAGCAATTTCCCTAACCATAATGAAGACCTATAACATATACGGTATATATTTGTATGAAGCCCTGCGTTTAGCACACAAAGAAGACACAAACTAACTATCAGCTGTCTACAGTGACCATATAACAAGAAATACTGGTACACAGCAGTACGTGTACATGCAACAAATACCAACAGTTCACATACTTATAAACCAGACCCTTACCTTCATTTTGTTCAATTTTAAGATACCGGTATATCAAATCTTTCCTGAGGACTTTTGGATTTCACATAGCAAACGTGTGAAGCTTCCAACCCAGATATGTCTAATGAAAACCCCAGGCAGGTCACAGGTAGGTATATGTATCCCATCATCTTTATAGGTATATACTAGTATACCTTTACCTATCTCGTTAACCTGACCCATGTGTACAATGTATATAAAACATGTCAAACTTTAAATGTCCTGGGCACAGCTAGCCTTAAGAAGACATGCAGACAACCATTAAGTTATTCATAAAAGAATTTACAAAATTTTATCTCTGTTTTAAAACAATAAATAACAGAAACTATTAGTTATATATCTATTTTATGGGGTTCTGTGTTTACATTTAAACCATTATTCTATTGTTACTGTAAAAGAACAAGTAAATTTAGTGAATCAGGATCCCCACCAGCAGCTAGGTTCTTTTTTTTTTTTTTTTTTGTGATTTGCACTTATTTTCAAAGAGCAATAATTCCCAGGAAAATAAGCAAACCAACTTGTATTAGCGACATGTACATCTCCCATGAATATTGATGCTTTGCACCAAGTTTAATGAAATAGTGCTTCATAGTTTTGAAGAATTTGAGCAGACAGGAATTACAAACGAATGGAAGGATAGAAGGAAGGGCGAACAGATAGAAACTTGAATTTAATATCCTCCATTTTCTTTGAAAGGCAGGGATAAAAATATTGTCAACTCATAATTTCAGCAAAACATCTTTAAAATCAATTTGCTACAATTTAAATAATATCCTTGATTTTAAACTATGTATAAATACATGGTAAAAACATGTGAAAAATTTCATGAACACAGCAGTTAGTTGCAAATAATTTGTTGGAACGTATTCTGATGGAATATTTCCACTAAACCAAATTGCATAATAACTGCATGTATAACTGAAACCCAGACTGTAGACACCTCATTTTGCAAAATTGAAAAAGACCAAGTATGTATTAATAAAGGCATAATTGGTTCTACTTTTGACATGTCTGACAGTAAGTTCTGATTATTCCACAACTTTTAAACACATTGTACATGATTCCAATGACCTGATAACAAAATGTCAGCCATTTAGGCTTCTGAACTGTATTTCTGTTTATTAAAAACATTGTGTGTTATTTCAATAAACATGTAATTGGTTCCACTTCTGATTTATTGTAAGTCAAATTATCTTGATGTTGAATTTTCTGTCAAACTTCAGAAAGACTATTATTTATCTACTGTTACTCTCAATATTCTATATTTCTATTCATATACAGTACAGTCCTGTCCAAAGTTTAACACTAAGCGTGGAGTATGTGCTGACTTGGGACCTTATTATCTATATCTCAGCGGCTTTTTTGTAGCTTCTATTCTATCTCTTAGCCACTAGCTTTCCCTGTCTTGGTGTCTTAGTCAATCAGCAGTTTGGACTCCTTGTTGTTATCAAAGTGTTAAACTTTTAACAGGTCTGTACAGTATTATAGGGTTATTGAACTGATATTATGAAATATTGTAGCGAGTTGACTCGATATTTGCACGAGCTTGCAAGTGCAAATTTTGAGTCAACAAGGGACAAAATTTCACAATATCAGTGCAATAACCCTTTTATTATATAGCAAAATAAATTTTGTTTACTACTGTGAAGTATTTATTTCATCTAAAATTCTATTTTTTTTTGTACCAAACATAAATATTACACTAGTTCTTGTAAATGGATATAAGAACTAGTGCAATATGACAACAACACAGCGATGACGTCTACAACAATTGTATAACGTCATAAACGACAGCGTCATGTGACAAAGCGTGCAGTAGGAAAAATTGATTCGGGAAACCTCGGACTGGAACAAAGTTAGCATGCAAATATCGGTATTTTTTGCACGCTAACACCTCGGAATTTATTGTATAATTTCTATGTGAAGCATATATTGCTAAATAATAAATACTGACATAGCATTACTTCCAATATTATCCTTATACGGTTATATCAACAAGAGCTGTTGGCCAGAATGGCAGCACAGTTCAGCTTGTACATTATCAAAATCCTTTGGTCATCTTGTGAACACATTTCAATAATTCTTTCAAATATAGCATAAATGTCCTCTTGCTGTACTGCCACTAGGATATCCTAGGCACGATTCTTTCATTTAGTTTAGCCAGTTAGTTCTGGGATGATGGAGAAAACAGAAATGCCTGCAGAAATCACTACATGAAGTAAGTCAACTACATGTATTTAACACCAGGAGTATCTGCATGAGTTGGAATCAAACCAAGATGGTGAGGACTGTGATCCTTAAATCAATGAACACTTTAGATTGACCCCTCCCCCACCCCCTCCCATAATGCAGGTGAGCGTTATACTTACAGAAGTAAATCTCATGGTAACCAGTATGTTGTATGTTGTAAGACCTTCATCAAAAATACTGATTTTCTACATAACTGTTTACTAAATAGTTTGAACATGTGAGCTTCGTCATTGCTCTTTACGTATATAAATAAATATAAATGTATTACTAATCATGTCACTATTTGAGCACTCATTCATTATGCTGTGACCTATTTATGATGTCAATGACTGTTTTTTTTATTTTAAAGATCTTTAGCTATCCTGATTGGCAATCAATCAGAAATATCTAATTAGTAAATTAATAAAAGGTTAAGGCCCCATGGGTACCCTTATCCCAAAAAATGCCTACGTTGAAGCTGTCAGGGGTACCCTTTAACCAATATATGGTTATCTCACAAGAGTAACCTGTCATGTCAACACTGACCATCGAAAACCTAATGAATTTGTATAATAAATAAATAAATAAATAAATAAATAAATAAATAAACAAATAAATAAATAAATCCAAAATAAGGACCCTGTGACCAGTATGAAATTGTACAAACTTAATATCTTCCACAATACAAAAATTCCCCTTGCCTAACGGCATAAATCAATAAATTCATCTGATACTAGTCACGCTGAAAATGTGGGGAAAAATTAATTGGATTACTCAGAGTAACAAAGATGCATATTTAACTTCTACCTCAAAGTATTCATGAATTGATTATTCAGATTTTATATAAAAAAAAACTTCAAAGTCCAAAATATGTTTTAAAATGCAATTAAAATTTTATCCAACATACCACAAAATTAGAAATTTCAGGCAATTAAGAATTTATACAACAAAATGATGAATAAAATTTAATAATGAAATTTTAATATGTTAAACAAATGTAGTCACATTTATTTTTCACATTTTCTAAAGACGTTATTTAAATTTATACAAATTAATTTCAATATAGGTTTACAAAGGAAAACTTGTTGAGTAAGGTATAGATACACATAACCTTTGATTTTAAATTAACTATTAAAATCCTATTTCCTAAATAAATTTATTCTTGAGCGTGTCAAATTAGCATAAAATACAGCTTGTTTTGAGTTCACACACCCACTACGATGGGCCTTATGCCAATCTGTTCGTCCTGGCCAGTGGACATATGCCAAAGTTTTCTATTAAAATAAAGATTGTTATTTCATTAGTCATATTACAATAGAAGATACCTCAATACACATTTCATTATCATTAGTAGAATCATAGTGTTGGTTTTATTGCAGGTATATAAACATGACCAATATATATATATTATATATACTTGTATACCTATATAGGTATGAATCATAACTGTGTCACAAGTTAATTAAAAATTAATATATGTGGGTCATTAAATAGAAAAAGGTGTAGAAATAATGAAAAAAATTAATTAAATAAAATGTTCATATTTTGATAATTGTATGTAGGAAATGTGTTAATTAAACACCTGTGACACATATACATGTATATTGTAGGTAGTTAATTTGTACTAAGATTTTTGGACCTGCATAGCTCATCTGGACACAGCTGTTGTGTTGACAAAAGGTACCGTAACTTCATTTCATGTCAAAAGTTTCCGTTTGTATAAACAGACTAGAAAACACCAGTGTGTCTTTACTCCAGAATGATTCCACTGTACTCACTACACTAGAGGAGGGCCTTAGTGGCTGTACCAAATACACTAGAAGAGGGCCTTAGTGGCTGTACCAACTACACTAGAAGAGGGCCTTAGTGGCTGTACCAACTACACTAGAAGAGGGCCTTAGTGGCTGTACCAACTACACTAGAAGAGGGCCTTAGTGGCTGTACCAACTACACTAGAAGAGGGCCTTAGTGGCTGTACCAACTACACTAGAAGAGGGCCTTAGTGGCTGTACCAAATACACTAGAAGAGGGCCTTAGTGGCTGTACCAAATACACTAGAAGAGGGCCTTAGTGGCTGTACCAAATACACTAGAAGAGGGCCTTAGTGGCTGTACCAAATACACTAGAAGAGGGCCTTAGTGGCTGTACCAAATACACTAGAAGAGGGCCTTAGTGGCTGTACCAACTACACTAGAAGAGGGCCTTAGTGGCTGTACCAACTACACTAGAAGGCCTTGGTGGCTGATGGTCAAAACCATGCACTTACAAATTGTAACGTCCCTTACTGCCTAGGTTGGAATCTCAATTGGGACAGATCTTATTGTGAGAAAATTTGTGAGTTTGTTTCCCAAAGATTGCAAGTAAAGGTTGGTGGTTTTTTCTATGTATTCTGGTTTCCTCCACCATTCCTGAACTGACCACCTCGGCATAAGTGGAAGAATCTTGACTGGAGTGTAAAACTGCATTACTTGGTCTTCACACATTACACTAGAGCTATAAGTGTTTCATTGGAACATATTCCCTGATAGAATAAATTCACCATTACAAAAGAAAGATACTGGTGCCAGCTGATCCTTTGTTAGAATTCCCCTCATTTGTGGGCAGTTGACTGCAAGTAAGATCTGCCTCCAACCCAATAATTACCAATGGTTAAATTCTGGAAGTGACAATTTTCACGTTTTCCATAAAAGTTCTTTCAGTTTGACTTTGTCTTTGCCTCTTTTGCATGTTACTGTATTGTATGGTCATCGGTATTTGTATTTGAACATATGGCTGGTGATGCTGTGATATAAGTGCAATACTGTAAAACCATACTTATGGATTAATGAAAGAAAAATTACATGGGTGGGGTTAGGATGGGGTAATACATTAAAACAGATACATGTATAAAGCTTTTGATGGTGCTGACTTGTATGCTGGTGCCGAAATGTGCAGGATATCTACATGTGCATTTCCTGCAGAAAAATGGAGTAGTCTGTAATGGTATTTCACACCCCATCAAGATTATTTCACCTATCAGTATATCAAGTTGATTCAGTTATGAAATGGTAGAGAAAACCAAAGTATCCAGTGAAAACCATATATCTTTGGCAAGTGAACTGACAACTTTTCTCGTATTAGGATCTATGGAAGTGGGATTTGAACCTAGGCCATGAAAGGTGCTGTGATTTGTAATTTGATACTCTTAAATTTTTAAACACTTAGCCACCAATACTGAAAAGGAAAAAAATAATCAAAATTTAAAGGCAAAATCTGACTATATTAGACACTGTTAGTAAGCCGACTCCCCGAGTATAGGCTTGTATAGGCCAACTATGGTGCTAGTGTCAGCCAGATCACACTAGCTGTAACCATGATGTGACCATGACTGGTAGTGCATATTATGTGTATGTCTCCATTGTACTAGCACACACCCAAAACAACTTTTAGGTGTTCGCTCACCAAGACAGTGGGTGCAGAAGTGGAAGTCCAACCAGTCCATTATCCTGACACCCAGTAAGTAAGCAGCATTGTGAAGTTGAAGTGACTTGCTTAAAGTCACAACATGCCCATCTGTATTCAAAGTCCTGACCTTTAAGGCTTTAACTCTGAGAGTCTAAGACTATTGCAGTAGCTCAGTTGGTAGAGTACTCTCTCCATAAGTGGGAGGTCATGGGTTCGAACCCTGATTGTGTCTGACCCAAGACTTGAAATGGGTAGCGACTGTTCTTTCCCCAAGCACTCTGCATTATGAAATGAACATCACGGTTCTTCCAGATGGAAACTTAAGATAAAAGAGGTCCCCTGATGTCATAATAGGCTTGACATGATAAAGAACCCTGCTGTATTATGCCATCAGTGCAATGCACAAGTAAATTTCTGCACCTTTGCCTATAGCTGGGCTGGTGACATCTTGATATAAGTGAAATATTCTTGACTGGGACATTGAACAACATTATTCAACTCAACTCTAAAAGTCTGACTCTCTACCAACTGAGTTACATGCTACCAAACACAACAAACATATGATTTCTATTCTAACAAATCCCTGCAGTGTTATATAAAAATCCGTGTTTGTTTTTCTAAACTAATCACATTTCGTCGGTGATTGAGACATCAAACCTCCTAACGAAGGTTCTGTTTTTGCTATCAAATATTCCCATCCTGCATGCATGTATATCTTTACCTAATTACTCATAATTATAGATAATCTAACATTACCTAATGCTATCTGCAGACATCTGAATATGATTACAGATTACAACATCCAACCGGGAATCACAACATATGATGCCGTGAGCTCATACACAAGGTTCATCTTAGCATCTCTCCAAGCATCTTTCCCAGCAGAATACCTGAATACTGTGTTTTCATTGGCTAAATGCCCCACCCCCTTAATCTGGTACTTATATACTGTTATCATGATATCTTACCAGTGATTCTGGACCCATACTCCTGATGAATTAATGTTTACAATAACATATTAGTAAATTAACAGGATGCAGACTTAATTTCTCGGTCAATACAAACTTATTTCTGGTAACTGATTTCATACATGATATTATTATCCTGGAGGTATAGGTATACCAACTGTCTAGATAAGTAACAATATATCCATGTGAATTGTAGGGATCTTCCTTAGTAAACGCTTGACTACACAAGACCTAATTTGAGAACTCTCTATCAGTGGTCTGTCTGATATATGATTACACAATATTTATTGTGATTAACAGATGGTCCAGGTACTTCTACCTGTGTACACAATCATCATACCTGTCTTACATACCTGTACTGTGGTAAAACAATTAGCACATCTATTGAAAATACCTGTATTATAAGCTTATCTTTTGTTTGTTTACCTAGATGTATTATAAACAGTCAAGATGAATGGATTATAAATTTATAAATATACACTGTAGGAGTTCCTTATAATAGTGTGTGTGTGTGTGTGTGTGTGTGTGTGTGTGTGTGTGTGTGATATCATATAAAGGAAATAGTAAAATATGAGTAATATTGATATACAAATATAAATAAATTTATTAACATACACTGAATGAGTTGGTAATAGTATTCATTAAAGTTCGTATTTTATAAAATGGTGTTTTGTGTGTGTGTGGGGGGGGGGGGTTGGAGTTATGTAATCATATCATATGATTAATATTATTATCATACCTTTCAAACGAGACACTGATAAATTAGTTTAGTCTCATACTGTGGTTATACTATTTGGACATTTCCAGTTCAAATACCAAATGATAATAAATACATATTTGTCCAATATTGATCTGGTCTAATTTTATTTATTTATTTATTTTTGATGTTATTACACATTCCTTCTTGGTTGCTTGTACTAATTTTTCAGATATAAGTGTATATTTTTCATTTTTTAAATAAACTTAAAAATATTAATTTATATAAACATATTAAAGTACGTTTTATTTCATTTTTTATTTTTTTGTTGATATATCAATTTACACTAATTTAAATAATTTAGATTTCAACAAAATGAAATTAGCAGGCTGACCAATCAAATTTATTTGTCCAGATCAGTACATTTTTTAGTGTGCAAAGTTACCATTCATGACATAGGTACTTTATTATCGTTAAGTGTTTAATTTTGGTACAATTTCCATATAAAAAGTCCTAATTTTTAGCACTTTTTATTAAAAAAATCATCAAAATGGGGAAAAGCCGTCTATTTGACCTTTTCAATTTATCCGTCTGTTTATCTGTTTTTATGGTACAAATCCGTTAAAAACTGATAAATCCATGGAATTGGTCAGCCTGTATTAGTAACGGAACATAACTCCATAGTACATGCATGTATGTCTCATATAAAAATATCCACCCCCCCCCCCAACAATTTAATGTCAGAGAACAAATGTTTCTGTTGGTTACATCAAGAGATGATTTGTTACCAGTACCGGTACATGACATTATTTTGATTGATTGATTCAATTGGGGTTTATATTCTAGACTAGTCAAGATTTTTTCACTTATATCGGGATGTCACTAGTTATGGGTGAAGTGACAAAATTTTTCCCTCTGCAATACATTCATGCCATTTAGGACAGTGTGGAGGTAGGGTTCCTTAGTATGCCACTCCTACCATGACATGGGGCATAGGTTTTTAAGCTTTTCTTCTGAAGGACCCTGTGAGTTCCATTTTAAATGCAGAGCACGGCTCAAAAGAACAGTCAATGTCTATTTTTTAGCCTTGGTCAGACCAAGCCAGGGTTTGAACCACAACCTCACCTCATATAAAGGAAGACATGACATCGTAATACACAGTTTCTAATTGTGTCAGCTGTTGTGCCAAGAAATTGTAAATTCACAGTCACATGACAATACTAAAAGACTCCATTATAAATTTTTTTAATGTGTAGGCAAGTGTTTAATGTACAGTGTATCATTATAATCAGGATTATCACTATGCCATGCAGAGATTTTTTACCATCTTAATACAAGAGCCTGCACTGTAAAAACTACCAAAAAACATTAAATGGTTTATGTTGCTCAGTCTGTTTCAATCGCTTCTAATGGTAAGCGTCTTCTGTAGTGGCCTACTTTTTTTTCGAACTCTACAGAGGTGTCTTTTAAAGCGTGCACTGAGACACAGGACCTCCGTTTTGAGTCTCATTGAAAGCCTCTGAGTATAATGAGCTTTTTACAGTTCTAGTATGGACAGGAGATGAAAATCAACTCAGAAAATTTCCAAGTCCCAAGTGAGATTACCCAAAACCCTAGATTTCAAAAGTAACCACTCGGCCATGTCCACCCTTTAGGTTTAGCATAAAGTGGTATTTGGACACATCTGGTTCATGAGTATATTTTTACCAGGCAGACACTTAGAGCACAACCAAGTTTTTTCAATAAGATAGGACGAATGGGGAAAAACAAATTAGATGTCCGTTTGAACCTGTTATATAAGAATTATCTCCCTTTATGTATACCTTTAAAGATTAATTTGAAGGTAATGGAGGTTTAATGAGGTGAAGAAAATAAGTGATCCATTCTGTCACAAAATTCGTCAACCTGAACTTGTTATTATAAAACTTATCTCCCTTCGTGATTTATAACACCTGCATTTGATGTCAGTAAAATACCAGAAACAGTAATTTAATGGTAATGAAGGTTTAATGAAGTGTAGAAAATTAAAGTTTGTACCTAGTTCACTTGTCCATTAGCATCTGTTGATAAGAATCACAATCTCAATATCAACTGTAACTTAAATACCATAAATAAACAATTTTTAAATAATATTTTATCAGAAACCTGTGAAGTATGTCAATAGAAGATAATAAAGTTCATTCAGGTGTGACACCGATACTTTATCTATCAAATTACACAGGTAGATATATATACCTGATATATAGTTATATATGATATGATGAAGTTTGTGACAGATTGACCAAGTACTGTATAAACCACTGGTATGATTCATCTGACCAACACAGAATTCTGTCATATATACCCTCAGAAACCCTCTCTACTGATTATCATTGAAACAGGCATCTACCTTATATAGGTAAACAACACTGACCTGTCTGCTTGACCTTTAATTTAAATATTCATTATGGGCAGGTAAATTTAAGCAATAGGGATCATGTGTGTTTATTTTGCCTATAGCTATATGGTGTGAACACTAATGTATATATGTATTAACTGTGAATCCTAAAGCATGGACCCTCTTATATGAATATTCTCAATAGAAAGTCAAGCAGACAGGTCAATGTTGTTTACCTATACCCTCCATATCCTCTGTAATGATAATAAACAAAACAGGCGTCTATCATATAAGTGTACCTATGTATAGGCAAACAACATTGACCTGTCCGCTTGACCTTTCATTAGGAATATTCATATAGGAGGGTCCACCCAATATATAGGTAGTGTTAGGTTTTGCACTTGATACATCTACAATGTACAAATGCTCAAATTTACACTGAAAGCAACAAACTTTAAGTTAATAATTTCCTTATTGTCTTAAATCCCTTGATCATTGATTCTACAGACGAATGTGTGCTTGCAATTGGTGTTCCTCATGATGTAGACAAAATAAAAGCTTGTGTTCCCTATACGTAAAATGCACTTATGATAAAATGATATGATATTTTGATTAAAGGTCAAGTGGACAGGTCAATGTTGTTTGCCTCGACACCCAAATAAAACAGGCATATAACTCTGATACCCTCTCCACTGATTATTAACAAAACAGTTGTCTATCATGTACCCTCCCACTAAAAATGATATCTGTCATTATCTTATCATATTTTATATGTACGTATTATAAGGGCAGGTTTGTTTTTATATCTATTTATCTATCAGGTATAAGATTCAGTATTATCAGTATGCGTCATAGGAAACAAGTCATACATAATATTTCAAAAAGTTAAATTTTATCCCTCTAGACTTATCAAATATATCAATGTAATGTCTCTTCATGATGTCTCAGTATAAGTGGCGTCAAGAGACGGAGCGTATGAGATCACATGACCCCCTTGATACTGTGAAAGTTTGTGACACATATTTCTAAATGCTGAGTGCTCAACATTCAAGAGTTCACTTCCTATGGTTGTCCAAATCTTTGATATACAAAACCCAAAACATCCCACTAAAAGAACTCTACTCAACAAGTTTACTATACTGGCAATTGTATCTATTCTTGTCATAGGCTGCATGGTATAATATGTACTATGTACATGTTAAGAGAGGTTACTACCTATGGGGTACCTTTTAGGCAAAACATTAGAGCGCTTGCTTTATAATTGGGAAACCCAAGTTTTGACTGGTGTTGGAGGAGAAGGGAAATTTTTCCAGTGTTACTAGTATTTATGTAACAAGATCAACTTCAGACCATTGTTGCTGTTCGTCATTTTCCTGTGACTTTACTAAATAGTTAAACATGTATTGCTCCAGAAGTAATGCAATTCTTCAAAATTTAGTAGTCTAGATTCAAATAATTATACAAAAGGTAACATAATTATGTAAAGTAGGTTAAGTGAAAGTCAAAGTCCTTCATGAGGTCATAAATTTTGGTAGCAATAAATAGTTACGAAACAAAGAAACTGCCTGTGCCAAAAAATTGAAATCTGACCTTTAAAAGAAAAAAAAAACATGTCAAAAGTTTAGTTGTAGAAATGCAAACCAGATCAATGAACAAACCATAGACCAATAAACAGACAAATCAAACACAATTTGTGATACCCTCCTAAATAATGCCACACTGGGTCATACAATTTTCAGGTAACACCCCCCTCCCTTCCGAATAATAACACACAAAGGGTCATACAATTTGTAAACCTCTTTCCTGAAATAGCTCCACACACACTGACAGGGTAATGCAATTTGTAAACTTCTCTCCTGAAATAGCTCTACACACACTGACAGGGTCATACAATTTTGTAAACCTTTTTCCTGAAATAGCTCCACACACACTGGCGGAGTAATGCAATTGCTATCCTCTATTTTTAAATCTAGATGGGACCTTGCACCAGGATGAGCCCATCAATACTGTATGGAACACTGAGACTCCCCATAATAATCCCAGATAGGGTCATAATTTATATATCATACCTTATTGTTTATCCATGTAGTTGTCATATCTCACAGGTATTGAGATGTATCACAAACATGAAGAAAATTAATATTATAAACACTGTATAACTACTAATATAAAACCCCCATCAATGGAGGCAACAGCAGCTGCAACAGTTTTGTCTAAAAAGATCAATTCTCCTTAAAGGATTACACGACATCATAACATGGTGGACCAACAAATCACAGTTCCAATCCTCATTTTAATGTACTTGTATTCTTCAATGATTAACCTTTGTCTCTATGATAATTAACTACAGTAGGTACTAATTTTCATGCGCTGGTCACATCACCATAAGTTTGTCCTATGTACAGCCTGTCTCTTTCTATCAGTCATAAACTGACATCATATACATAAGTGTTTAGTATCAGTCACTAGTTAAAACTTTTGCATCTACCTATCTATTATAATTAAGTAGGTACTAATTTGCATAACACAGGTGTGACAATAAGTCATCGTCCACTTATCTCCATTCTAACCTGTCTGCTGGACATCCACCAGGAATAGATAAAATGCTGACCACAAGATGATGATTGACCAAATGAACTGACCACACTGTATGTTAATGTGATCTTATCAGTAATGATATCAACAATACACCTGAATATTTTCCATGGTCGTTCTCGTTATCTCACCTGAGCACAGGTCAATCATCGACGATGCAAGTATCAGCTTAAATTATGTGCCATATTACTGGTATATATGATATTATTCTATATCAGTGGCTACAGATGACAATTATATACCTGAATCTTATTGATTTTTTTTACCTGGCCTGATATATAAATATGATTATTTTATTGATATTTACAGATATACATCATTTGGGAGGAAATATCAACCACAGTCATGGCTGTTCAAAAAATCAAACATAAAATAAATATGATTATTCTATCAATATATATATATAGAATTACAACATTTGTGAGGAAATATTAACCACAGTCATTGGCCAGCCGTTCAAAATTCGTTATAAAATAGATCAATATGAAAAGTTCATCCGTATTGTTCAATAGGTATATATATCTAAAGAACAATTACCGTTAAGTCACAGTAGTTTAAAATCAAATAAAACAAATATGAAATCTAATGTATTTATACATACCAGTACACACATTAGATGTGTATTGTAATATACCATACAATAAGGAAATTCAAATAAATATTGTTTTACTTAACAATTCTGTTAATGGGAGATTTTTTGCATTTTTGTGTCATTTATGCATATAAACTTGTCACAGATATTTAAATTTTACTGATATAAAATTTCATTTGCATACATACTACATAGCCAAATGTCACCCAATATTAAACTCCACTAAAATAATTTTTTAATATTTTTAATTATTGACTTTTAATTTTGACTGAAAAAGCATAAATCCATTTGTATCACAATGTAAAGTAATTTTGAACATTTCTGTAAAAAATAATTTTTCAAAATTTTTAAATAGACTTAATTTATCTGACTTAATTGATTGAATAGGGTTTTATGTCCCAGTCAAGAATGTTTTACTTAAACTGAGACATCACCAGCTATAGTGACAGAAACATTGACATTTGCAGTGCACTTAAAAATGTCACATCACAGCAAAATGTCACATGATCTGCTGTGACACAGGGCATCGTTTTTAAGGTCTTTCCCCGAGAACCCTGTGATTATCATTTCTAAATGCTGATTGAGTGCATGGCAGAAGAACAGTCAATATCTATTTTCCAGTCTTGATCAGACCTTGGTCTGGAACCCTGACCTCCTTTATATGAAGCAAGCACTCTACTATCTGATCAATCATAGTGGCCCTTAATGACTTGAGAACATTACCAACTTCACATTAATATGCATAACATACTCAAACAACATCTCTCCAAATTTTTGAAAGTACCTGCTGGTAAATAACATCAGCATCATGTCACAGGGACTGGGAAAACTAAACTGATTGATACATACCACACACTACACTTGTAAGATTCAATAGGGATTCAATACCAATCTGGCAATAACCGAATACACTCCATGATGACCATGAGAAAATATCCAGATCTGTGGACAATACTAGATGCAAATTATATTAAAGTTCTTTCCATAAAGTTATCTGGCAATGACCGACTGTCTGCGACAACAATCCATGATGACCATTAGAAAATATCCAGATCTGTGGACAATACTAGATGCAAATTATATTAAAGTTCTTTCCATGAAGTCACGTAATTTGCTCATTTATTCATGTTACACACAGTACAAACGATATAAATATTTATAAATCCAAGAAGAACATGCCCTCATGAAAGTGAAATGTGCATGCCCTTATGAAAGTGAAACGTGCATGCTCTCATGAAAGTGAAACGTAACAAATATCTACAATAAAAATCGTGGGATTGTTTGAGAAATTTAAAAAAAAAAACAACAATAAATTACCTTGACATTTCATGATACAGCAGAGTTTTTCTTTGTGAGTTATTACCAGAATGTATATACTAAACATAGCAATATAGAGAGTATATCATGCAACAAAAAAAAAACACGAAAGTATATATTGGAAATTCTGGACTGAATCAGCAAAACAAAAATTTACATAAGACAGACAAATTGAACAGGAGGCCAAACATGGTAACTCCTATATGAATCCTTTAGTTTGTCCGGGATATATACACCATAATACAGGTTTCAAGGATATAAAACATGTTCAAGGCCAGAATCCAGATATCAGAGTCCATGTCCAAAATCTGAGTCTAATCCCACATTTTTTAACATGCCCATGCATTGCATCTGTTTTGTGTCAGTTAGAATTCATTGTTACTGTCAGATAACCCTGACATTATACATGTTTGATGATTACCAGTTCTGACTACTGTTTGTACAAAATGTACTTATTACTGTTACTTATAATCAATAACAATAAACAACATTAAACTAAAGGTAGGACATAGAAAACAAATTCTTTGTTACCCAGTGTTCTGAATTTAGTGATTGGCTAGTCTTCAAGCCTGACATTTGAATTACATGAATTACATGAATTCTTTATTACTCAGAGTTCAAATTTCATAGACAACAAAAGGGTTCCAAACTAAAGCCAGCCTAACACTTGAATAACAGGGCATAGAAAACAAATTCTGAGTCCAAAATTTATGCCAGTCCACCAGCCTGACCAGAATAATATGACATAGAAAATAAATGTGTGTTACTAAGTGTTCAAACCGTTTGGCCATTCAACCAGCCAAAGAGCTTTAATGTTTCAAACAGAATTGTTATATTTTGTAAAACTGTCAAAATTTAACATGTGCTTTTTTGCATTTTAGCATTTCGGGCACTGGTATTTCCAGTATTTAATGGCAGTTTTTCGGTTCAACAGAACAATTCAAAATGTAGATGTGTATATTGTTCTTCGGATATTCATTTTTTAAATATTTTTTAAATTATTATTCAATTTAAACTTGTGTCTACATGGAGTGGATTTCCCCACACCACAATCATTAATCATTTAATGTCACCTGACAAATGTATCCTGAACATGAGATTTTTGTACAACTAATTACCTCATCAATTATGATTCAAATATAACACAAATAATGAGCTTATGATCTTCAAAACTCTATTACATTGTATTAACTCATTGAAAGCAAGTACTGTAAAAACCCATGTAATTTGCACACCTGTGTAATTTACGCAGGTGATTTTCAAGCTAAATTTTTGGTATTTGTCTGACCAAATTACTTTTTAAAAGATGGTAAGGCGACTCCGATGACACCCACCCCCCATAAAAACATCTAGTAACTACATTTACAAATATATTACAAAATTTCATTACTCAGTAATATATCATGGATTTTAGGTCACTTAATTGTTCGCTTGCCAAAGGTCAGTGGTTTTCTTTGGGCACTCAGGCTTCCCCATCATCTCTAAACTGACTGCCCAATAACTAAGCATTAAGCTCCATTACTCCACTCTACTCAATAAAGAAATTCAGATTGCATTTTAATGATGCAATGATAGCATTATTCAACATGTGGTAAAAATACACCATGTTTATATGTGTTTTTGTTCAAGGAAACACTGTGTAACACTTGAGTTCAACTGAAAATGTGTCCTACCAAAATGTTTTTCCTCTTAAAATGTAGGTGAAACCAAAGGTAACACAATGTGTCAGGTGACATTCATGTAATATAAACTATAAATATGACAAATTACAATCAGACAATAATAAAACACAATTTAATTATTTGGCCTATCAGATGAGCTGAAATCTGTTCTTGCAAACTTGTTGACAACTATATTTTTAACTGTACATAATGCATTATAATAAGAATCCTAGAATACATATACATGTATACTAGTATCTCCTAAAACCTTGCAACAGGCAGGCAACAGTCTGACTTCATGTGCTTCCAGATTGGATTCTAATTACTGAGTACAGGCACTTGGTTTATCTAGTTAAATACCAAATAAAATATGGAGGTTTTAGACTATGGCCAACAATATATACAATAACCTAATATTTATCATAATTATATATATATATTAATAGAATTTTACCTTAGATAATTTACCACTAATAGGAGCCAATCGTGGTGGTGCAATATCAGATGATTCTTCTGTAACATGGGAACTGTTGCTACTATCAATACTGTTGTCAAGCAACTGATCGTTACTATGACAACTTTTAATACTGTTATTCAGGCTCTGAACTTGACATATTCCTTGTTTCAGGCCTGAAGGAGACCATGTTCTCCGTCTAGACTTGTTATGATGCTGATACTGATGATGTGGTTGTTGTTGTTGCTGCTGCTGAGAGGAATAATACTGTGCATTATATGTATGATAATTCACAGGGAATGATCTACTACTGTAGTCCGACGTTACAGACGAAACGCTAGAAGTTCTAGGTGGTGGCTGCGGCGGATGATTACTTTGTTGTGTATGAGTCCTATGTAATGGTAGATGTATTTGTGAATAGTCCTCAGTAGAACTCCGACCAAAGTCAGGTTCAAAGATGTACTTAATCTCCTGTGAGTATGTGGAATATGAGGAATATGGAGAATGGATTTCCTGAAAGTTTGGTGAAAATTCTCCATCCATAAACACCATATCTGAACTGGAGTTAGAACGACTAGCCATAACTTATACATTTACACCATTTCTGAAAAATACAAAAAATGGAAATTACAGTTAAATAATAAATAAAAATTATCCACAACAGGGTCACACTCTCCCATTATGCTAATAGTAATAATGACATCTGTATTGTCAGAACATGAAAATTTAATGTAAAAGTGAGAACATAAAATATTCTGACAATACCAATAATGATTTTAATTTATAAGAAATGGTGATTGTTTGTATGAAACTATTATTCCATTTAAAATGGAATCACATCAGTTGATGTTTCCCCCAGATAATCAAGGTTATTCTGGGATTAGCAACATAAACATTTTCCGTTATGTTTCAAACAAACAAGGTATTAATCACATGGTAGACCTAGAAACTCCATTACCAGACATAGACCTCAGTATCCGAGTGGTCTAAAGTCCTCATTTACTGATCATGGCACCTCACAGTTTAGGTTCAAATGCCACTCAGACAGATCCTAGTGTGACAATGTTTTTCAGTTTGCTTGCCGAAGGTCAGACAGATCCTAGTGTGACAATGTTTTTCAGTTTGCTTGCCGAAGGTCAGACAGAACCTAGTGTGACAATGTTTTTCAGTTTGCTTGCCGAAGGTCAGACAGATCCTAGTGTGACAATGTTTTTCAGTTTGCTTGCCGAAGGTCAGACAGATCCTAGTGTGACAATGTTTTTCAGTTTGCTTGCCAAAGGTCAGACAGATCCTAGTGTGACAATGTTTTTCAGTTTGCTTGCCGAAGGTCAGACAGATCCTAGTGTGACAATGTTTTTCAGTTTGCTTGCCGAAGGTCAGACAGATCCTAGTGTGACAATGTTTTTCAGTTTGCTTGCCGAAGGTCAGACAGATCCTAGTGTGACAATGTTTTTCAGTTTGCTTGCCGAAGGTCAGACAGATCCTAGTGTGACAATGTTTTTCAGTTTTGCTTGCCGAAGGTCAGACAGATCCTAGTGTGACAATGTTTTTCAGTTTGCTTGCCGAAGGTCAGACAGATCCTAGTGTGACAATGTTTTTCAGTTTGCTTGCCGAAGGTCAGACAGATCCTAGTGTGACAATGTTTTTCAGTTTGCTTGCCGAAGGTCAGTTGTTTTCTCTAGGTACTCCAATTTCTATTACCATCCTCCAAAGACAAACTACCTTGATATAAGTATAAAAATTTTGACTTGGGAGTAAAACACCATTACTTAACTGACAAAAAAACCCTCCACTCTTATTACAGCAATGTTATAATAATAACATATACATGGATTAGCCAGTAAATTGGTTACCTGCATCCCTAGGATTGTTACTAAGTCTTATATAATCTCCGGAATCTGTTATCAAAAATAGACAGACAATTTATCAAATGCTGCACTATCAATCTTTCAGTTATCTACATAATATTTTTGTAAATTTTTGTATCTTAGATACTTGTAAATTCATGATCATTAGACCCTGGTACATCCAACAGCCGCAGAACTATGCACTCTGTAAATACTGTGTTTTTTAGCTACAGATTTCAGATAAATGTCACATGACATTCATTAATAATGTGGAATAAAATTATATACTAGTATGTTTTTATTCTTGGTATCCAAAATCATTATCATTGCTACTACTTGTACAAATTTGAGAAATTCATTCAAAAAGTAACCTGAAATTATGGGTGTAAAAAATGTTTGCATTGATGTAAATTATATATGTACATATTTTACACAAACATTCCAAATGAGTTGAGTAATGGTGTTTAATGTTTCACAGTCAAGAATATTTTACTTATATCGAGATGTTGCCAGTTATAGGCGAAGGTGCAGAAATTTTGCCCATGCATTGCACTGATGGCATTACACTGCAGGGTTCTTTATTGTGCCAAGCCTATCGTTTTAATAAGTTTCCATCAGATAGAAACGTGACTTTCATTTCATAATGTTGTCAGTGCTTGGCGAAAGAACAGTCACTATCTACTTTCTAAGTCCTGGGTCAGACCTTGCCCAAGAAATCAGAGTACTCACCAACCTTTGGCAAGTGAAATGAAATACTTTCTCACATTACGGTCTTAAAAGCAGGACTCGAACCTTGGAAGCAATCAGTAAGACAGGGGTTTAGATCATTAGCTTAAGGCAATTGAGGTCTAATGCCAGAGTTAAGTTAGATGGCCAGAGCAAAATAACAAATGAAGATTTGAATCGAAAAACAAGAGCACCAAAAATAAGTGATTAATTATAGCACACAGGAAATAGCAATGGATTATTACCGTAATAAGAATGGACAAGGACAACACCAAAATATGTACAATAGCACTGACGTGGCATCCAGAAAGAAAGAGAAAAGTTGACCCAAAGACAACATGGAGGAGGACTACGGAACAAGAAAGATCACAAAGGGCTGGAGCAGTTGGCAGTCAGCAAGGATGGTAGCCAAGGTTAGACAAAGATGGATATGGCGTATCTGGACCTTATGTGTCAGCGGACACGACAAGGATAGGTGAGGTGAAGTGGCAGAGTAGATAACACAGAAACCCTGTACAAAGTCACAAGTGAATTAATATGCATGTAGAATGATAAAAGTTGTTAAAAGAACAGCTTACCTCCCCTTCACATCTAACATAACACAGTCCATCAAAATAAGTTCAATAACTTTTTGCAAGTATATTGGTGCTATTACATAAAGCTCTTCTTTGTTTTTACGGAGGTGAAGTACATCACTTTATGGACCAAGTAACAACCATGTACCCCCAGAAAGAATTATAGTACAAATATATATAAATGTATATATATGCCGGTACTAAGGATTTACATAAGTGATGACATATTATATTTAACATTAAGAGTTTTAAGGTTCAGAATATTCAGTGAATAAAACCAATTAGCATAAATTAAATGTGTGTTAATTTAGGTAATGTACTTATATATGTTAAATGGTAGACACCAAACAGACGTGCTGAAGTCACTTAATTGAAATATTCAAATTTATGATGACTCAGTTTGTAACAGAGAATATGTGAAAGTCTAGGTGTTCAATCTCGAACTGGTTGGGCCAATTAAAACTGAATGACTATATTACTCTATGAGTTTGCCATTTAGAAAGGAGAGTCACAGACCCGTTGGGTGAGACCTTTGCAACCAAGCACATGTCTCCTGCAATGACAGTCAAATTGCCATATTGAGGAGAAATGTACTGTAAATGTTTTTATTTTTCTTGTACAGTCAACTCTGTCTATAAAGGCCACCCAAGAGAACCAGTAAAAGTGGCCTTTATGGACAGGTAGCATTTATATACAGGTTCAAATAATATGAATAAAGAACAAATGGGATACAACTCTACTGGCCTTTATAAACAGGTGGCCCTTATATAGAGGTGGATTTAAGGCAGGTTGGACTGTAGTTATTTTTGAGGTACCAGGTATATGAAATTTAGACATACTGTGGTATCCACATAGTTTAATTTTATTTTTTTTTAAATATGTACTTTAAAATAATAAGCATACCAGTAATATAATTTTTACTTGGTAGATCTATTAATTTTCGCACAAAACAAACGATTGCAAAATAAGTGAAAATTAGTACATCACAAAAATAAATACATGTACTGGCATAGCAAGGCAGGTCTGAAATAGTGGAGGAAACTGGAGTATCTTAGGAAAACCACAGACATTTGACAAGTTTTCTCAAACTTAAGATCTGTCAACATTGAATTTGAACCTAAGCACTGTGATTCATAACTCAGTGCCTTAACCACTTGGCTTCCAAGAACCCCCCCCCCCCTAACATTGGGGCAGTACATATACTTGTACATGTAGAATATAATTGAAATAATCTTGACTTGAGATTACAACCAATGAATCAATCTTTAAATAAAAAAATTAATTTACATGTAATTAATAGTTTATTTAAGATTTCAGATAAAATTCTTTTAGAAATATCGGAAAAAGAACGGAAAAAAACCTTCACACTTTGACAGATAATATCCTGTTTGATTTTTAACTAAAGGTCATTTGTCTACTATGTCATTATACGGCCTGTCAGCTGGCAAATCAAATGAATAAGTATCAAGGTTCATTCTTTCAAAATATATCTGAAAACCTTCATACTTCTCTGTATTTTTTGTGTTCTGAAAAATGCAAATGTGCAATCTTGACAATTACCGGTAGTCCTTATTCTGAAAATGCAAATGTACAGACCTGTCGGAAGTTTATTATACTAAACTAACAAATTAGTGAAGAAATAGCTACACCTGCTATCTATCTCTCAGTAGCTTTTTTGCCACAAGCTATATCCATATGTTGGTAGCAGTGCTTCAACTCCTTTTTATTAGCTCTGTGTTAAATTTTTGACAGGTCTGTACTGTAGTTGTACAGTATATTTTCTGACAGATATTATCTGACAGTATATTTTTAAATCCTTGCCTTTCAAGACTGTTTAAACATGTAATTAAATATTTAATTCAATTGTTTTTAAAAAGAAATATTACTCACCTTATTAATTTTGATTGATTAAAAAATATCCAAATTTTTAATTTATCTAAGAAAAACACTTATATTGTTTACAAGAAGTATGGTTCACAATATTCTCCATATGTATGTAGTATACATGTATACCTCATAAACATTCAGTACCCAACATTATAGATTTCTAAAATCCAGACTGCAAACATTAAAACACTGAAGTAAATCTGACAGTTTTGAGTTAATATTTCATGTACATATATACAAATATTACACCTCACCTGACAAAGTTTGTTTTAAAGGTGAGAAATAAGCCCCCACTTGAAGGTTTCTGCATTGATTTCTCAACCTTTAATTGAAATATCCTATCTTAAGATCCATCAAAATTTTGGGTAAAATATAGATGGTGTGATAAGGCTTATTGTTACTCTTTGTCATTTAAATCCTGTTACACAATTATGTTTAAGTTGTTGACTTCTAAGGCACTGATAAATGTCAGTATTAGCACTAATTAGATTAGGTAGCTAGTCACATTATTACCAGTACTATATTTAGGGCTGTGATAAGTAATGGTAGTTGAGTGGTTAAAGTATTAACGGTCTAAGCATTGTGGGTTTGATTTTATTCAGCAGGATGCAAGAAATATAGCAAAGACACAAGTTGGATAAATATTGTTTTTTTTATAACTCATATGAAGGTGGACAGTTCTGGGATTGTGGAGGAAACCTGAGTTTCCAGCACTAACTAGATCAAATAACTAGTCACATTATGACTATTTAAGGGCTGTGATAGCTAGTCACATCATAACTATTTTAAGGGCTGTGATAACTACCGTAGTTAAGTGGGTATCAACCATCTCAGGATTGTGGATTGTTCCTAGTCAGCGGCATGCAAGAAAAATGGGAGTATCATGGAGTAAAACAAGTTGGATGAACCAAATGATGTTGTAGATCCAAGTCAGATTCTAATAACTCAAATGAAATAGCTCAGATCAGACATGGGATGGTGGAGAAAAAAAGAGTTTCTAGTAAAAAATTACCAATCTGTTAAGGCTTGAGTACACACTGTGAACTATTAGGCTGCACTTACGACATACCCCCCCCCCAAAAAAAAAAGACCCTGTATACATATCATATAAGCTCTTATTTACATGAGTGGATAAAAGTGGAGTGAAGTAATGATTTTACACTACAACCAAGATTCTTTCACTTGTATAAAAATAGTCCATAGAGAAAACTGGAGTATCCAGAGGAAATTACTGACCTTTGGCAAATGAAATAACACTAGAATCTGTCCAGAGTGGGATTCAAAACTAGGTGGTAAGAGGCACTGTGATCTGTAAGCATGTGCCTTAAACCACTTGGCCACAGAGGTCCACACAATATTATACAATTATTAACTTTTGATGAGGTAGACATAAGGATTTATCAACCTCGAACACATTATATTTACTGAGGCCGTAGGCCGAGTTGAATATTATGTTTTTGAGGTTGATAAATCCTTATGTCTACCGAATCGATAGTCTATAATTGTTTTATTATATGACCAATGATTTTTATCACCATATTATTATGTGTTATGGTACAAAACGTAAAAAATATCCTTTTCTTTTTTCAATGTTACATCATATAATGTCCTGTGCGTTTTTGCGTGGTGAACATTACCCATTGTTATGTGTGTGCATTTTTGCTCAGTGAACATTGTCCATTGTTACGTCATAAAAACAGCGCATGCATTATTGCGCGGTGAATATATCGATTTATCAGGCTCGCCAAATGCCTTCTCAACCAATCAGAAAAGGGCAAAATCATTGGCTATATAATAAAACAATATATTGTATGTGTACTCACTAATAATATTAATATCCAAGATGTCAACCATTGTCTGTTTTTATACCTATTCTTTGGATTTTAAATTACTGGTAACACACAAACAATGTACTGATACATGTAATTCATAATTCCATTTCCTTGAGTTAATAAGGAAATATTTTTAAATCCTTATGTCCCCCATGGTGTAATTTTTACCCTCCTGGTAAATTTTACATCTAGAAATAATAAAGAGTGACCACAATTGTTATTTTAACACAGAAAATTTTAAATATTTAGATAAAAATAAGAGCATTAATAATACTCAAATGGGGTTTTATATGTCAAAGTCAAGATTGTTTTATTATATCAAGACATCACCAGCGTTAAGTGCAACAATTGCATAAATCTTAATTTTCAAAATGATCTGATCTACTTATCTACTTGTAAAGATCTCTCTCTCTCTCTCTCTCTCTCTCTCTCTCTGTATGTGTGTATATTCATGCATGTGAGTATGTGTAAGGGGTGATCAGTTTCAGGACTCATCTGAAAGACCCATCATCCCAAATATCATGACCCAGACATAAATTATGTCAATGTGTGTCTGGAGGAATTGTGTGCTGGAAAATTAGAGAATTGATTCTCAAAATCAGAAAAGCCTAAATAAAACACTGGTCACATCTTAAAATTAGGGGAAAAATTAGTTATAGTTATATAAAAGATGGGAGGGACAGGGGACAAAAGTCTCGTAATTGTGTAGTATTGTCCAGAGTATAAAAGAAAAATGATAATTTATTTACTACGACTGGATGATCACAGGAGTGCTCTGATCCTGGATTACATGTTAGTGTCAAGTTTTATCATGATGTATGGATAAAAAACCAGTATTTAATGGTTAAAATGTCTTGTGAAATATGCAGGTAAATTAAATCTAGGACAATGAACGAGTTGTTTAATACTCTTTGAATTTATGATTAAAATAAATTAGAAAAGAAAAAAGTCTACACTTTATACTGATGACATTAAGGAAACTAAAATCTAATTTTGTGATTCTTGTAAATAACTTTCACTAGCATAATTTTGTCTATTTTTTAGCAAAGTTCAAAATTTAGGCTGGTCTGTAGGTCAAAGAACTGGTTTTTTTTACATAGACATGTTGTATTTTGTTAATTCCATTAAATGTTTGATAGAAAAACAAAAGCTAGCCAGAATTTCAGTCAAGTTTTGGACAGTATTGGTTTTGAGGTCCAGCAAGAGGTTCAAGTAGATGGCAATTAAGGCCACACATGCAGCAAGTGTTTCTGATGTGCTTTTATATAAGAGGGCAATAAAAAAATTTATGGTGCAAACTGACAAAACCAAAGACAGTTACACTTACCACATTAGTCTGAATCCTTATCAGGGAGAGGCTAGTGTGTGAAAGTTTGTCAGTTTGATGATCATCTCTCTGGACACTCCAGTTTCCTACACCATCCCAGAACTAACCACAAAGAATCTTGACTGAGGCATACTCCACTCTCTTTAATTTTTCATATTTATTTTAAACATATGTGCAATTTTAAAATAGTTTCTATACACACCACACATATTAAGGATATATGTGACGTTGGCAGTAGGTATATTTGTAATATTTGTGTATCAGTAGTCTTTTAACATATTTATCACATTTGACTTTGATTTTCATTTGTATTAGTATCAGTAGGAACAACAGCTGTGGAAAACCATAAATGTGTTTATTTTTAGCATGTGAGCTCAAATCGTGAGATTATATGAAAATTTTGCAAAAAAATTTAAAAAGCATAGTTAAAGAATTTTTTTTTCATTTTAACTGAGAAAGAGAACTTACAAAATTCAATTTTGATGTCAGATTTCTTTAATTCTGAATAATTCTTTCTGTACATAAATTTAAAGCTAATTAAATAACTGTCAAACAAATGACCTTTAGTTAATTTCAAGACTTGTCTGAGTCAGTACAATATGCTAATGAACAAGAGGAAGGTGTTTTATGCATCAGTCAATCTATCACTTATATCGAAGGAGTCAGTTCAGAGATGGTGGAGAAAAATGGAGTGCCCAGAGAAAACAATCAACTTTTGACAAGCAAACTGACGAACTTTCTCGCATATCAGTTTCTGCCTGAGTGGGTTTCAAATCTAGGTGGCGAGGTGTGCTGTGATCCATAAGCCAACACTTTATATCACTTAGCCACCAAAGCCCCTTACACTGGTGTGATAATATATATGGGAGAAAACAGGTATATGTAAATATAAACAAGAAATTTGTTTACGATTTATGTACAAAACCCAAACAAGTCAAACCAGACTGAAAGTTAAAGATTATCGAGACACAAACATGTTGATAACAGATTTAACCTTTCTCCATTTAACACAACCCCCCCCCCATTTTTCTACAATTTTATCATCTTTTTTAAACCATTGAGTTTTTCAGTCATTAAGTGTTTTAAACTTCTAGATGAACAGTAACTTAAGAGTGGAAGGTCCAAAGATTAAATTTGATAAATTTACAATAATATAATTATTAATTTTTGTATATATATGAGTGGTCCTTGACTGAAGTCCAAGGACTGGTATCACTTATGAAATCTGAGTAAAGTGACATTTGGTTATTTTAATGAATTAAAACAGCAACTAAAATATAGTCATGTCTGCCTTTAGAGGCCAACAATGGGAACATGTAACTGTAGGTCTTTACATCATCAGGTTCAATATTGAACACTTGGTTAAAATTCTCTGGTACAATTTACATAGTTAAAGATTTAGCAATTGGTCTTTATATACAGGTCAAATGACATGGATAGAAACAGGGTTAAATTTAAAAAATTTATATAATTTCTTTATATACATGTACTAGTCAAATGACAGTAAAATTCCTGGGTAAGTGGGTGGTCTTTATACACAGGTCAAATGACAAAAAGGAATAGGGTAAAATTCCTTGGATTTGCAAGCAAGTTGTTTTTATATACAGGTTAAATGACACTGAGGAACAGGGTAACATTTCTTGGGTTTGTAGGCAAGTGGTCCAAATGACATAAAATTAAGGAAAAAGGTAACATTTCTTTGATATGTAAGCAAGTGGTCTTTATATACAGGTAAAATATAACATAAAGGAACAGGGTAAAATTTGTTGGATCTGAGTGGCTTTATATACAGGTCCAAAGCATATTATAATTTCAGTTAATTTTTTTGCATCATTTAATTTTCATAAGATTCTTCACATATATTTATTTTCAATCCTAAGCCAGGTGACAGCCAGCCAGTGGAATTGAGTTGAGTAATGTTGTTTCATTTCTCAATCAAGATTCTTTCACTTGTCAGTTCTTGAACAAGTGAGGAAACCCGAGTTCCCTGATAAAACCACCCACCTTTGGTATAGGAACTGACAAATTAAAAGTTAGTACAAATGCAATTAAATTACATCAAATTCAAACATTTTAGTTATTTTATTTTTTCATCTCATTTACTTGTGAAGTTATGTAAAAATAAAATAAACACATAAGTACCCTTGGTTATCAGTAGTTACATAAGAAATGTAGTCAAATTTTCTTATTCTGAATAGAAAGGTAGCCTTTTAAAACAAGCTGAACCCTGTGTGAAGGACAGAAAGAAAAGGAAATGCAAAGTTCAAACTTAATTTTTTGTATTGTGCTTTAACCATAAATTCTAATATACAAGTACTATATGTATATAATATTGTATATAATAGCTCATTATGTTATTATGTCATCTTAACAATCATGTCTGCTCCCCGAAGCTATATCCTGTAATTTTGTAACTTGATGCCGAGCATACTTCATAATCAGAGAAAAATAGATGCATATCACTTTGTTAGAAACAGAAGTCACACACTTAGACAGGGGACCAGGCAAGGTCAGATCATGCTAATGATCGACAATATAAACAAAGAACTAGAGAAAACACATGATTTGTACCATAAAAACAGACTATTATTATATAACATGTATACATATATTTAAAGTTTTACTTTTTAAATAAACTCAGTAAGGTGTTAAGACAAATAAATTCTCTTTATGTTATATTTATTTTAAAACATGTTAAAATTTTCATTTTAAAGCCTTTTAATTTAACCATAATTTCCTCAAGTAAATATTACATTTTGACATTTCCAAATTGTTTCTGATCTTGACCGAGGATGTTATATTTTTTTATTGATTTATTTATAACAATGGCTATATAAATCAATGTTTAAATATTCTCTAATGTTGAATGTTAACGTCTTAAGATAAAAACCTAGATTTGATTAACATTCTTCTCTTATTGTACTTAGTGAACTAGCATCCTTTGAAAGTTAAAACTAATTAAAACTAAAATCAGATTAAAGACTTTGATAAAAACTTACTATTGTCAGATTTAAGTTAAATCCTTCAAAGGTTCGTTTACATCCTATGTTAAATTTATGTGTTATAGCCGCCAGCCACTTTCTTTCTCACTCACAGAAAAACCAGACAGATGTGACCCCTAAGGTGGCCTTTAATTTCATTCTAACCTTCATAACCCAATATCACTACATAATGGTATAAACCAGTCTTATGACCTGCCATGACCTTTACATGGTGGTTATAAAGCAATGTAAAATAAATTGCTGAAGAAGCAGTGTGGGAGATGTTCATTTTAAACATAGGGGTGATCAATGATCGTGTTTGGCAAGTTTAAAAGGAATGTAAATATAGCCAACTGCGAGAAAAATTATTAGAAACTAGATAGCTACTCAAACCGGAAATTCCATTTTACAAAAAATATCAAAAACACATGAAATATTCCCTATTGGTAACAAAACTGTAATAATATCCATTTTTAATTTAGTAACCATTGAAATCAAAGAGATTACTACTCTAATAAATCAGAAGGTATCTAAGGATATCTTCATTGATATGGAAAGAAGCCTGTTGGGACAGAATTAATAAATTTGATTGAACACAGTAAGTTATTACAAAGCACACAATAACCAATACACTATCAATGTCCAGTCAGTAGAGACAGTACTGGTTTTGTCAGTGTAACTCCATGACAGACCAGCATAGTGGCTGTGTCCCAAAATAATGTGGTGGAATAATTTGGTTTTGATGTGTTTGGGAAAACTATCTCACTAGCAGTTATTTTGTATAGCAAGTGAAGTCAGTGTGTTTCATGAGACCAATTCTAGAAGTACATGTACATGTACTTTCTTTATCCATTTAGACCACTATAGTAGATCTATCAGTGCTGTATTTGAACCCTGGTCAGACTTAAAAATTGGTAGTGACTGTTCTTTCATCAACTCTTGGCATTTAGAGAAATGTCAGTGTTCTTCTGAAGACAGAGCTGCCAAAAAGTCCCGCAACCCACAGGTCCATCCCGTATTTACACGTGAATTCCCACTGACCCGCAAAGAAGTGGACTGAACCACAATTAAGCATACAGCTTAAGAACTTGCAGTTTTAATTCAGTACCATTCCAATTCACATGTAATCGTGGTGTATTTGAATTATTACATGGGTGGAATAAGGGTCTAATCAGGATTAATTTTGTGCCGGTAGCGGGTGAAAATTCACAAAATCGTGATACACATATACAGTATCCATTTCTCTGTGATATTACATAACAGCACAATGATTCGTTTTTAATCTTCTTTTTGTTTTTCCCCAGGTCCGAGTGGTGCAGCCAGCTTAGCAGTGCTCAACACATCTTGGATGGATCTCGGACAGACCTGCAATTGCACAAAATAGGGTTGGCAGCTCTTGAAGAGACCTAAAAATCTGATGCCCCATGTTTCGACAGTGGTGAACCCTCCCTACACATTACCCTGAGCACACTGCAAAGATACAATTTTCTGCCACTTCACCTATAGATGGTGATGTATTGATATAAGTGAAATATTCTTTACAAGAACGTTAAACCTCATCCAATCAATTAATCAATTTACCCATGTAAACTTAATTATGTAAACTGAACCAAGTTTAACAAAAGTTGGAAAAGGTTTAAACATAGATTTTACATGATGAATAAAACAAAAACATGTGACAGACAACATGTAGATGATTGATGTAAAACTTCATAGTTTAGGTAAAATAAAAATCAAATGTGTAAAGTAATATTCCATAAATTATACAGATTTGTCATGGTAGAAGAGAAATAAAACAACAGGGCAGGGATAGAATGACTGGGCATAGAAAGAAAACAAAGGGTGTAGAAATAGAATGGCAGGGCATAGAAACAGAACAGAAATAGAACAAAAAGGCATAAGGATAGAATGACTGGGCATAGAAAGAGAACAAAGGGTGTAGAAATAGAATGTCAGGGCACAGAAACAGAAGGTCAGGGCATAGAAACAAAACAGAAATAGAACAATAGAGCATCAGGATAGAATGACTGGGCATAGGTGTAGAAATAGAATGTCGGGGCATAATAATAGAACAGAAATAGAATAACAGGACATAAGGATAGAATGACAGGGCTTATAAGAAAAGAAACAACAGGGCACAAATTAAAATAATGGGCAAAGAAAGAGAACAAAAGGGCATAGAAATAGAACAACTGGGCATAGAATTAAAAGCAATAAGACACAGAAAAAGGACCACATGACAAAGAAATAAAACTGGGCATAGAAATAAAAAAGCAAGGCATATAAATAGAACACAACTGGTCATAGACATAAAACAACAGGGCATAGAACCCCAGTCAAGATTACTTCATGCAGTCAGTTCATGGATGGTGGAGGAAAACACAGTACCCATAGAAAACCACCCTGACAAACTGTCTCACACTTGTATTTGTCTTGAATGGTATTTGTACCTAGGTGGTGAGAGGCACTGTTTGCACCTGCTTAAGACCATTTGGTTGCCAAGGCCACTCTGTTTGTTTGGTATAGTTAGGTTCTACTGTAACTGTATCATAAGTTTATAATACTAAGTATAAATGATAAATATATATGTTTTAAGCTCTCAAGTTTCACTTATATAATGTTATCACATTTTTATCAAAGAATTTAAAATTACTTAAAATAGATCCACATTTAAAGCCAAATTTTAAATCTTAAGTAAAAAAATTCCATACCTACCTAGTTTCTAATATATAATAGTACTGATTTAAATTATTTGTTATTTGAAATAATTTAATTTTTAACATATATATTTTAAAAAACACAAGTAACTATTTTGGAATTACTAAAACATTTTAGGAAAGAATGTAATGTTATGTCATCCAATTATTTAACTGTAGATATTGAAAAAATATTATGTAATTATCTGTAAGACGGTAGGATCTTTACCACTGAAAATAGTCAATCTCAATAATAAACCACACCCTATAATTTGTGGATTGCCAAGTTCTTTGGTACCCTACAATGTATAATTAATATTTGATTTAGAAAGACTAATCCTGTGGATCCAATAACAGACTTTTAACACAGCTAAGCACAAACAGGTTGTTATCTCTACTTTTCTATCAGTTAGAATAGATATACATGTACAATAATTGACATATTGCCGACCATGCCTATTATGTGTCGACACTGGCCGCCATCACGGTACCAAAGCAATGTCACGGCAACTAATGATGTACTAGTGTCAGTGACGTCATTAAACAGCACAATTCAGGCTGAGATTTCATTTTTTTGCATGTAATTCAAGCATGTCATTCTGGACATGGCCAGCGATCAAACAATTCAACCAGGTGTATATCATTTCTCAAAAACAGGAATAAGCAGTATACCTTTGTAGTGTTTCTGTCTGCTTTTGTCTCTTACAGGCCATTTTGAAAATGCTTAATAATTAACAAATCTCTAGAACAATTGATTATATTTTGTCAAATTTAATCATAGCACTCAGTGAGGCTTCTTGTATTTAACATACATAAACTAATTCTTGGGCCCCATGTATCTGAAGGGGCCTCAGTGGCCGAATGGTCTTAAGTGTGAACTTGTAAATCAGTGGCTTTCACTGCCTAGGCTATTCAACACAGTACCACTACGGTAGAGTGCTCGCTCCGTAAGTGGAAGGTCGTGGGTTCGAACCCCGGCCGGGTCTGACCCAAGACTTGAAAGTGGGTAGCGATTGTTCTTTCGCCAAGCACTCGGCATTACGAAATGAAAGTCACGGTTCTTTCGGATGGGAACTTAAAATAAACGAGGTCCCGTGTCACGGTAGGCTTGGCACGCTAAAGAACCCTGCTGTATAATGCCATAAGCGCAACACACAGGCAAAATTTCTGTACTTTTGCCTATAGCTGGCGACGTCTCGATATAAGTGAAATATTCTTGACTGGGGCGTTAAACACCACACAGATTCTAACATGACCAAGTTTGTCAATAGCTGTTTTTTCTAGGTATTTCGGTTTCCTCCACTTTCCCTAATCTGACTGTCAGAATCTTGACTAGGACATAAAACTCCAGAGAGTTCATTGATTGCAAGTTAATGTCCAAGTCAAGAATATTTCACTTATAATGAGATGTCACCAGCTATAGGTCAAATTGCAGAAGTTTTTACTATTGCGGTGCACTCGGGGCAATGTGCAGGGAGGGATTTCCAATGTACCATGCCATACCATGACATTGGGCATTGGTGTTTAAGTTTTATTCAAAAGACCCCTTGACTCCTCGACTTTAATTTCTAAAACCCGAGTGCTTGGCAAAAGAACAATCACCCCCGTCGGGGGTTTGAACCCTTGACCTTCCTCATACTGAGAGCACTTTACCAATTTAGCTATGATAGTTACAGAAAGGATTCACTGTTTATTGCATAATGATGTAATACTAAGTTTAAATGATTAATATGTGTTTTATGTTGAAGTTTTTCTGGTATGTAATCACATTTTATATAAGAATTTGAAAAAAAACCTTAAAATAGACCACAAGTTAAAATCTAACTTTTTGAATTTAAAAAGTTAAAAGCTGCAATCTCTATAACTCCTGTATGTACATGTTGTCAATTATCATAAATAATACTTTGTAATGTCAGAATGACACTAATTAAGCAAGTATAAAGATCTAAAACAAGGGACAAAAGGTTGTCACAAGAAGCAGGTCTGAACTGACAGCGATGAGACATTTGAGGTTTGAAAGGTTAACACTGGCCCAAAATGTTGTTATTTAACATTTCAATTAAACCACACGGCACTGTTACATCAAACTAACACCAAGTCAATCAGTGAACTTGCAAAACTTTGGGAATGTCAGGTATTCTTACATGAGCCTGGCCGAAATATATGGGACTGCAGTTTTCTCACATAAGCCCAAACAAACCTATGGATGGGGCTGTGGTTTTCGTGGTTTTCTCACATGTGTCCCACCAGGGGTCACTCACAGCTCCAAGACACCTTGGGTTTACTGTCCGACACCTTTCCAACTTGCTCAGTCCTCTATGTGTCTGTTACACAATGGATCACTCTAACATAAAACTAATATCAAGTTGATCAATAAACCTAAAAAAAATTCTAGACTGTGGTTTTCTCAGTTGAGCCTCGCCGAAATTATGGGACTGAATTTCTCAGATGAACCTGAAAAAAACTATGGGACTATGGTTTTGTCTCATGAACCTGACCAAAATTACGGGACTGGATTTCTTAGATGAACCTGAACAAAACTATGGGACTGTGGTTTTGTCTCATGAACCTGACCCAAATTACAGGACTGGATTTCTCAGATGAACCTGAAAAAAACTATGGGACTGTGGTTTTGTCTCATGAACCTGACCAAAATTACAAGACTGGATTTCTCAGATGAACCTGAAAAAAAACTATGGGACTGTGGTTTTGTCTCATGAACCTAACCAAAATTACGGGACTGGATTTCTCAGATGAACCTGAACAAAACTATGGGACTGTGGTTTTCTCAGTTGAGCCTTGCCGAAATTATGGGACTGGATTTCTCAGATGAACCTGAAAAAAACTATGGGACTGTGGTTTTGTCTCATGAACCTAACCAAAATTACGGGACTGGATTTCTCAGATGAACCTGAAAAAAAACTATGGGACTGTGGTTTTGTCTCATGAACCTGACCAAAATTATGGGACTGGATTTCTCAGATGAACCTGAACAAAAACTATGGGACTGTGGTTTTGTCTCATGAACCTGACCAAAATTACGGGACTGGATTTCTCAGATGAATCTGACCAAAATTATGGGACTGTGATTTTCTCATGAGTCTGACCAAAATTTATGGAACTAAGGATTTCTGACATGGGCCCAAACAAAAGTATGGGACTATAAAACTATCAAGTTGATCAGTAAATTCCCAAAGCACAGGACTGTGATTTTATAACATATGCCCAATCAATGGTCAATCTCATAGCGACATGTACAAGGCACTTTGGGTTAACTGCGGCTTGCACCTTTCCTATTTGTGTCCTCTATGCATCTGTTATAGACTGGTTCAACTGTAACTGTATCATGTGTATAAATATCACATGGATTGATATGTTTTACACTCGGGTTTCACTCACATAATGTTATCTCATTTTTATCAACAAATTTAAAAAAAACTTTAAATATATCAATAGTTAAAATCTAAATTTTAAATCTAAGTTTAAAATCTAATACCCAACTCCTATTTTATAGTACAGATCAAAAACGAATTTGAAATAATTATTTTGACTGAATTTACTTTTTTATACATACCTGTTTAGGAATAAATAATTAAAAATTAAAACCAGTCGTGTATCACTTCTCCAAAACAGTACATTTATAAGTCCATCCATTAGTGTGATAACATTGAATAGTTTACTGTGAGCAGACACATGACACCAGTGACAGATCTCCACAAAATCTAATCTAAATCAAAGTACTGAAGGTACTGAAGCATCAGCTAAACTGAGCAATTTGATAAAAAAAATGTGCACTTGAAACTGAGATTTGTCTAATGAATCAGTAACAAATGAAAATCATGCAAATAATAGATACTGTGATCGGGAAGCCTCTAACAACAAGTCTGCTTTTTATGCAAGTTGTTAGGTTCTAACATATAAATATGTTACAATGGTCAAAATGGACATGCCACGCAATGTTTATCAATTGAGTAAACTAAGTAATTTGCATAAATATAAATTTTCAATTTTTCAAAAACCAAGAGAGGCTACTAAAGACCCGACCCCAAATCTGAGTGAAATATCTCAAGCGTAACGGAAAAAAGTCCAGAGAAACCATCATTTTGATACAATTCACAAAGTGAAAGGGACATAACTCCACTAAAACGCAGTTGACTGGAAGAAAACCCAAACTGGATCTGTAATCATCACCATCACCATCATTATAACTCCTCATATCACATTTTGATCATCAACATAAAGATATCATCATCATCATCATCATCGTCGTCATAAGCAGCAGCAGTAGAACCCATGCCATGACAATCACCACCACCATTATATTAATCATTTTCAGAAATCCTCATGTTACATCATTAATATGGTCACATCATCATCATAGCTCTTTGTGTCACATACTCATCATCATTATCAGCAGTAGCAGTACTGAATGTCATCATCATCATCATGTCACATCATCAGCATGAAGACATTGGCTTTGTTATCATCATCATCATCATGAATTATTATCATCATCGACAGCAGCAGAACTGAATGTCATCATCATCATCATCATCATCATCACAACCATCTTCATCATCATCATCATCATACTATCGGCAGTGCTCAGCAGTACTGAATGTCATCATTGCCACCATCATCATCATCGGTAGCAACAGAACTCATGTCACCATCATAATCATCATCATAGTTCGTCAAGTCACATCGTCATCATCACCATCATCATTCATAGCAGCAGAGCTTATTTTCATCACCACCATCACTATCATCTTCTTCATCACGATAATCATTATCATCATCGGCATCAACAGAACTCATGTCACCACCATCATCAACATCATTATCATATCTCCTCGTGTCACATCATCATCATGGTGACATCATCGCCATATCTCCTCATGTCACATCATCATCATCATCATCATTATATCTCCTCATGTCATATCATCATCATTATGGTGACATCATCATCATCATCGGCAGCAGCAGAACTGAATGTCATCATCATCATTATTATTGTCATCATCTCCACCAGATCATCATGCCACATCATCATCGACATAGTGTTATCATCACAAAAAAAACTTCCACCATGACCAGCTATTTCCCTTGACTTGCAATTGACAGATTAACCATTGTTGAAGTCATTAATTTTATTCATTGAATTCTCAATTAATTTGAAAAATAAAAATAAAAATAAAACCTTTGTTTTAGAAATAATTTAAATGTATTTAAAATTATTGTTGAATATATATAAATTGTCCAAGTGAGCTTCAAAACCCTGAATTGGTATAAACCATCCTGACACAATAAGCTAATAATCTGTACCTCCCAATTACAGAAGTTGTCCAGGCAACTGTCTCTTTCAAAAAAAGTTTGTTGACAAGAATTGTGTACAAAAGGGGGAAATATTTCTGAATACGATTAATTGAAAATTAATTGATTATTATTTAGACAACTAAAATGTTACAATAAAATTACTTTGAATTTAAGAGAAACTGTAAGAAGAGTTGAGTTCACAAAGTAGGTACCCCATTCTAATACTTGCTAAAAAGTGACTAAGTTTCAAAGTCTGAAAAATGGAGAAAAATCTTGAAATATTTCCATAAAGTCAGGTGCACATCTTCAATAATATATAAACATTCTGTGAAGTTTCAAGGCTTTTGGTTGAAAACTGTAAGAGGAGTTGAGTTCACAAAGTAGGTACCCCCATTCAAATACTTGCTAAAAAGTGACTAAGTTTCAAAGTCTTGAAAAATGGGGAAAAAATCTTGAAATATTTCCATAAAGTCAGGTGCTCATCCTCAATATATAGAAACATTCTGTGAAGTTTCAAGCTTTTTGGTTGAAATCTGTAAGAGGAGTTGAGTTCACAAAGTAGGTACCCCCATTAAAAAACTTGCTAAAAAGTGACTAAGTTTCAAAGTCTTGAAAAATGGGGGAAAAAATCTTGAAATATTTCCATAAAGTCAGGTGCTCATCCTGAATATATATAGAAACATCCTGTGAAGTTTCAAGGTTTTTGGTTGAAAACTGTAAGAGAAGTTGAGTTCACAAAATTGGTACCCTATTTCCCCCGTTCTTAGTTACTGTTCTACTACACCAACGGTGCTCTAAAAATCGGAAGAACTTAAGAAAGCACAACGTTTCAGTTTTCCTACATGCCCAGAGTTCACATCATAGTTGTTTATTTTATGTGAAATAAAGTAATAGGCTTCATGAAAAGAAATTAAAGGTTGTAAAAACCATGGATTAAACTACTGACAACAACTTTAATCGGATATCCACTGTAAAAACGATCTAATAAGGACTTGTAACAAGGTAAATAAATTTTATCTGAAAATTTTAAAACATCGTTTTTTTCAGTTTTGTTTAGATTTTGATTTCAAGTTGTTCTTTCTTGCGATTTATTTTGTTGATTGAAAATAAACAACTGGAAAAGGTATTTAAATGAACTTTGGTGATGAAATTGTCTGTCTTCGGAGACATATGGTGAGAAGTGGAGTGTGTGCGGAAGATCGGAAGTATGTAGCAGAGATTCGAGAATAAAGCATGTCGTTTTTATATTAAACTGATAACTGAAAAGGACAGGGTGTCATGATCATTTTAAAAGGGGCAAGGGTGTACTGGACTAAAAAGGTCAGTCGCTACGCTATGTCAATACATTTGAGCAGGGGCATCGGGTGTCAAATGCAGGCATGCCCACAAACACATGGCTAATTTGCATACGAACTACGGTATCGATATCCTACACAACTTCACGAGTCACAAACAATTTATGAACATAGCCAATAACTTGTAAATAAACTTCTCTTTCATTTTCGTATCACATTTTTTGGGAATCTTTGATTTCTACTTTTTTGTTATGCATAATTTCGCTACCGGCAAACTGACAGGAATGTATTTTAATACCCAATGAAAGCTGAAAATCCTTGTGACGACTGACGTTATGATGAATATTAATGAACCAGGTCGGGATATCCCAAACACGAAATATTATTGACAATCAATTTTTAAAAAAATATATATATAATTTATCATCAAATGTGATCAATGTTTAAAGTTATTTAACTTAAAAACTGTTTAATGAGCATACTTTGTGTTTATTTATCGATGTCACTTTGCGTAAATTAAAAAATCCAATATGGCGGCGACTGTAATACAACAACCACATGTACAGCACTGTGGGTCAAAAAGAAGAACGTCGGCGCGAAGTGACAAGATCGTCATTTTTGTTGGGTTTTCCGAGGGGCGTATATTTAATGGATTTTTGTGGTTTTTATCTTAAAATTATCATACAAAAGTGAAGAATTAAAATATATATCCAGCAAAAACAATTACGGACTAATACGCGTATGAATACATTTCAAATCGGCACATGTGTACATGATGAAAACATTGCTTTCGTAACTTTCCGGGAGACCCAATCACTCAGATTAGAGTTTATACATACCTGGGATACCGTATGTGGAAATTCCCGTAATTTCAGACGAAAGGAAGGATTTGATTGGCTGTCAAGGTGAAATGAGAGCGGCGCTAAATACGAAAAAAACCAACGATCGCTATAAAGCATTCAGCATGGCTGATGCTTTAAAAATAATGTTTAAGAAATGTAAAGGGCTGGGTTTTTAAAATGTAATCAGGTGTATAAATGATTCTTACCTGTGTAGACAGCCAGGTGTAATAACGAACTTCTGTAACCTTCAAACACAGGTATAACCAAGTAAACCAAGCACATTTACTGATAATCATAGCTGAAGATTGATATCAAAGGCTGCCTGCATACCACTGTAAAATAATAATAAAGACCAACCTTATAATAAGATGATAATGTCACGCTTAACAACCTGATTTTAATTGAAGATAAATAATGGGGAATTAAGTCTCTTCTTTACAGGTCAATGTTTATAATATTCACCCATATCAAAGGCCGATATATCTGACATATAAAGTCCTGAAATGTAATACTGTTTCTAACATTTATAATAACTAGTCTTCAAACCTGTTTGTCTGGCATGCACAAAATAAAGCATCAGGTTAAGATTAATAATAAATAATAAAAAGCAATAACAGACTAACCTGCTTTAAAAAGCCATACATTACAGAATGACATTTTTCCCTTTCCACCCCCAACTGAAATAAAAATATTTACCTGTTCAGCATTTTTTTCTCAAAATGTTACATTTTGTCCTGTTTTTTATTTTTCATTTTTACAAGCGATTTAACTTGAATTAAAATCTAAAAAAATGTTACATTTTTGGCTCATTTTATCATTTTTACGATCGATTTAGCACACATTAAAAATTAATTATTGTGAGGTTACAAATGGAAGTACACATGTAACTGGATCTATGTGGAAAATTAATATCAACCAAATTGTCTTATCTCACAAAAGTTGTATAAATAAATCAAATGACCTGCATAAAAAGGTGATTTTAATATTTTCAAAGGTAAATTCCCACTCTCTTTATGATAATAATTACAACTTTTTGTGTGACAAATCTAGAAAAAATTGTGACTCAAGCTCAACAAATAAACAAAAAAAACCTCATAGGTCTTATGTCATCACCCTAGAGTCCTGACTCATTTAATTTCTCGGATTTCTCATATTGATATAAACAAGAAGACTTATATATATACAGGAAAACCTGTATATAAAGACCACCAAGGGAACCAGTAAAAGTGGTCTTTATGGACAGGTGGCCTTTATATACAGGTTCAAATAAAATGAATAAAGAACAATAGGGATACAATTCTACTGGCCTTTATATGCAGGTTTTCTTTATATAGAGTAGGTCTTTAAGGCAGGTTGGACTGTACAGGAAAACCTGCATATAAAGACCACCAAGGGAACCAGTAAAAGTGGTCTTTATGGACAGGTGGCTTTTATATACAGGTTCAAATAATATGAATAAAGAACAATTGGGTTACAATTCTACTGGCCTTTATATGCAGGTCTTCTTTATAAAGAGTAGGTCTTTAAGGCAGGTTGGACTGTACAGGAAAACCTGCATATAAAGACCACCAAAGGGAACTAATAAATATGGACTTTAAAGCAAGGTATTTTTTCTAGTTTTTTCTTTTGGTTAAAATATGAAGCGAAGAGACCTTAAGAAAACTTTTTTTTGGTTGATATGTGAATGGACTTCAACAACACTGGTCTTAATGCAAAGGTGGTCTTTATAGAGAGTTTAAGTGAGCTGACAAAAATTTCTCAAACTGAGTAGGTTTAAACCTGGCTAGGTATGCATCAGGATTACCAGTAGAGTAAGACAGCGATTTACACCACAGGCAAGATTTCATATCACTTATATTGTGATGTCACCAGCTATAGATGAATTGCAGCCATTTATATATACATATATCTGCTGTGTGCTCAGACACATATCAAAGAAGGTTCTATTTGTGGCACACATGGCATGGGGTTATGGTTTTTAAGGACTCTACCTATGACTTTCAACTTTAGCTGCAGCGTCTTAACTGGTTGATCCCTTGATAATTCAGTTTATTAATTAATCAATTATTTAATTTTACATCCAAAAACTTTGTAACTTCCCTGATAATCATTTTTGTAAAGTAGGGCAAGGTCATGAAATATATAGTTTTGTATGGATAAAAAGGTTTGGCCACAAGCAATATATGACAACCCTAGCTTTAGATTACACAGAAGGGGAAAAAGTAATGGTGAAATACACATAGTTAAAATTACTATAAGCACTTACAGAGAAATAGAGAAGTCAAATAAATACCATATGATTAATCCAAAAGAAAGTCAACATATACAATAATCATATGCAATGGTTAGGCAACATAAAAAATATATGTGTTTCTACTTACATTCTTAGAAAAATATGCATTTTTTTAACTGACCATATGGTAAGTATGCTAACTTTAACAGTGTTTGTCAAAATATTGCCATAAAAAACTTTAGGGTAGGTATAAGAATTTAGGGTCAGTGGGGTAAGCGGAAGCACACGTTTTAGACCTTACAGATGAAAACATGACTGGATAGCATGTGGAACATATCTTTACAGTAATTCCCTCTGGCTTTCCTAAGTACTGTTAAATTATAATATTACTTCTTATATATATACCTCAGGTCTAATTTTAGCTATTTTAATTTATGAAATTTTTACAGAATTTTAAAGTGCTTTTCTTGTGGTCATTAAAAATGTATTAGTCAAGATTTATGCAAATTAGAAGCCATACTTCCTAAGTATAACTATCAAATATCCTAGCCGCCTCATTAAAGGTTAAGGTGATTAGTCTTTAAATCATCTTCAATTCATCATTATCCCCTGACAACTTGCTTTTAAGATCTTTACTTTAAGCCTCTACTAGATTTTTGTGCAAATTACAAATCATAGGGAGCCTTTAAGTCAGATTTTGTACAAATCACAGCAGTTTGACATGACAAGGTGACATCCCGAAATTAAAATTCCTAAATATGGATTAATTAATGAATATTTTTGAAGTTCCATTATCAAAGAAATGCATTAAGAATACCAGTAATTAGAATTTCAATAGTATGTTCTATCACCTGTAATTATAGGTATCATATGTACAATAAAACTGACAATAGAAATCACCTCTAAAGACCATTTGTCTATACAGTAAAACATACAGCAACCGTCTCTATATAGAGAATAGAGACTATATGCCTACACAGTAAAACCTGCTATAACAACCGCCTCTATTTAGAAACCACATGTCTACACAGTAAAACCTGCTTTAGCAACCACCTCTATATAGAAACCTCATGTCTACACAGTAAAACCTGCTATAGCAACCACCTCTATATAGAAACCACATGTCTACACAGTAAACCTGCTATAACAACCACCTCTATATAGAAATCTCATCTCTACACAGTAAAACCTGCTATAACAACCACCTCTATATAGAAACCTCATGAGTAAATTTTAACCTGCTATAGCAACCACCTCTATATAGAAATCTCATCTCTACACAGTAAAACCTGCTATAACAACCACCTCTATATAGTAACCTCATGAGTAAATTTTAACCTGCTATAGCAACCAACTCTATATAGAAACCTCAAGAGTACATTTTAACCTGCTATAACAACCACCTCTATATAGAAACCTCATGTCTACACATTAAAACCTGCTATAACAATCACCTCTATATAGAAATCTCATCTCTACACAGTAAAACCTGCTATAACAACCACCTCTATATAGAAACCTCATTAGTAAATTTTAACCTGCTATAGCAACCAACTCTATATAGAAACCTCAAGAGTACATTTTAACCTGCTATAACAACCACCTCTATATAGAAACCTCATGTCTACACAGTAAAACCTGCTATAGCAACCACCTCTATATAGAAACCACATGTCTTCACAGTAAAACCTGCTATAGCAACCACCTCAATAAAGAAACCACATGTCTTTACAGTAAAACCTGCTATAACAATCACCTCTATATAGAAATCTCATGAGTACAGTTTAACCAGCTATAGCAAACAACCTCTATATAGAAACCACATGTCTACACAGTAAAACCTGCTATAACAATCACCTCAATAAAGAAACCACATGTCTACACAGTAAAACCTGCTATAACAACCACCTCAATAAAGAAACCACATGTATACACAGTAAAACCTGCTATAACAATCAGCTCTATATAGAAACCACATGTCTACACAGTAAAACCTGCTATAACAACCACCTCTATATAGAAACCACATGTCTACACAGTAAAACCTGCTATAACAATCACCTCTATATAGAAACCACATGTCTTCACAGTAAAACCTGCTATAACAACCACCTCTATATAGAAATCTCATCTCTACACAGTAAAACCTGCTATAACAACCACCTCTATATAGAAACCACATGTATACACAGTAAAATCTGCTATAACAACCACCTCTATATAGAAACCTCATCTCTACACAGTAAAACCTGCTATAACAATCACCTCTTTATAGAAATCTCATCTCTACACAGTAAAACTGCTATAACAACCACCTCTATATAGAAACCTCATGAGTAAATTTTAACCTGCTATAGCAACCAACTCTATATAGAAACCTCAAGAGTACATTTTAACCTGCTATAACAACCACCTCTATATAGAAACCTCAAGAGTACAGTTTAACCAGCTATAGCAACCACCTCTATATAGAAACTTCATGTCTACACAGTTAAACCTGCTGTAGCAACCACCTCTATATAGTAACCTCATGAGTAAATTTTAACCTGCTATAGCAACCAACTCTATATAGAAACCTCAAGAGTACATTTTAACCTGCTATAGCAGCCACCTCTATATAGAAACCACATGTCTACACAGTAAAACCTCACATAGCAACAAACTTGATAAAAAGGTCATCTGCATTAACAGTAAAACCTGCTATAGCAACCATCTTTTTATAATATAAAGATCACCTGTCTATACAGTTAACCTGCTTTAGTGACCACCTCTATAAATACAAATGGTCTGTACAGTAAAACCTGCTATATTGACCACCTCTATATAAAGATAACCTGTCTATACAATAAACCTGCTTTAAGCCTTGGTCACAACCCGCCGTACGTGCAAGTGCGTGCTGTCTACGTGTAAAAACGTGGGGGAAATTTGGCGATCCGTACGTGGCAAGTACGGCCTCCGTGCGTTTTGGTGAATACGCAGGAGAACGCAGACACGACGTAGCACTTTTAGTGCATGCAGAACTTTCTCTGCGTGCAAGCTGCGTTCGCATTACAGATTCACGGCAGTACGTGTGACGTGCGTGCCCTGCACAGCCAACGACCCCACAACGCACTGACGCCGTGAGTCTTTCTCAACGGTCCCTTTGCCTGTGGATGGCGCACTAGGCACTTGCGTGCTGCGCACGTGAATCGCGCGTGGCCGGTACTTAGCCCGCACTTCCCAAATTCTACTATGCAACGAAAACGCTTAACGCACGTGCACCGTACTGACTAAGTACGTGCTCCGCACGTACCACGCGCGTTGTGTTCGCTGATTTTTGTGGTCTATATAAAGACGAACCGACGGACGAATGTGTTCATTTCGTCTGCAAAATGCCTGCTTTTGCAGCATCTGAATTATGAGTCTCTTGGAAATAATTGGCGGCATCTTTAGTCAGCAGGAGCTAGGACATCTAGAAAACCTCGGAAGATTGACCTATATATACCTACCCGACAGCAAGCGGAAAAAAACTCACGTTCATTGTACTTGCACGCACTTACAACGTACGAGTGAGTAAGGAAAGCGTGCGTCAGCTGCATGTGTACGTACGGCTCCCTACGACAACGTGGCAATCGCACGGAGATTGTACGTGGTAAGCACGATACACGCACGCACAACTCACTTACCACGTGCGCAACGTATGCTGAAAGCTGCCGCCCACGGCCAGGCGTGCCGTACGTGTCACGCACTTACACCTTACGGGTGACGTGCGTTGACGTACGTCCTCCCTGCGCTTGCCACTCCCTACTCACGTTTTCAGAAAAACGTGGTGCCCGTGGCGTCCGCAGAAAACGTACGAACAATAAACACGCACGGCGGGTTGTGACCATAGCTTAAGTGACCACCTCTATAAATACAACCAATCTCTACAGTAAAACCTGGTATATTGACCACCCCTATATAAAGATAACCTTCTATACAATAAACCTGCTTTAGTGACCACCTCTATAAATACAACCAATCTCTACAGTAAATTTTGCTAGTGGCTACCTTCATTTAAGAAATGACATTCTGATCATGGTATTTCAAGGGGTAATGAAAGATAGTGTGGCACGTGCCGAATTCGATGAAGGGCGAAGCCCTTCATTTTGAATTTGGCACGCGCCACACTATCTTTCAAACTCCATGCAAGCTTACATGTGCAGCCCTCACAGCTTATTCTTTATAACAGGTTGAAAAAAACGAAACAGCTTCCCCAACAAGTGCTACGGCTGAGGTGAGAATATCTTAGTTTTTTCTTTAGGAAATAAATAAATGACGCGTTATTAAAAACGAGCACTGGTTTTAAAACCGAAAGTAGATTGAGCGTATGAAAAAATACAAAACCCAACGATCAAAAGGAGGAAGATGTTACCTAAAGTATCTTGTTTCCTGTACAAAATGTCATAGCTCTACCCCATTCACAAATTATTGAAACACTGGAAGGCCAAGACTACTATAGGTCTACTATAAAGACCTACAGTACTGCCCGTCGGCTATGATGAAAGATAGACTGAACTGACAGGTAGTGTGACAAGAAAATCAATTTTTGACATTATTAAAAAGATGATTTCCATGATTGGCACGCATTGTTTTGTTTAGCCTTGAGAGAGTTATTACTAACGTATTTTGTTCTTACTTGTTTTGCTTCTTTTGAAATAATTTCAGGCGGACGGTTTTTTGGTGAAAGGGAGATAACTTGTGCTCATATACCAGATGAAAAGATGGTCTAAACCAGACATAAATAACGTGATTGGTGAAGACTCGGGAGGTGTTCATCCTTTCGGAGCACCCGACCTGAAGTTCACGTATTAAGTTAATTTACAATTTTTAAAGTTTTTACTTTGCTATTAGTATTTTGATTTAGACGTGAACTGGCCAAAATGTTTGCTTTTTAAAACGAATCCTTATAGTCTCTTGCCAAATCTGGTAATGATGTCTAGATCTATACTAAACTGTTGTACTATCCAACGTAAACTTCGTATTTATATAACCCGTGATTATGAGACAATCGCCGCAATATTTTTCTTTCTTATTACCTTTATCATTATATTGTCAAAAGTCGATATATTGAGCTCAATTTGGTAGAACAATCAAAAAAATAATAATAAAATAAAAAAAATAGCATAATATTAACGCGTATTTTTCTCTTAATAACGCGCAACTTTTGTTTCTTTCGCGAAATAACACATAACATCGGCGTAATAATGCGTTTTTTATGTGAAATCATTGAATGACGCATAATTTTTGTGTAATAATGCGGAAACATTCGCGAAATAAACGCGTTATTACGTGAAAAAAATGGTTTTGTTCTACCAAAATGAGCTCAATAGGCTTCCATATTGTGAATTCCCAAGGAGATACAAGGAATACTGGGAAATATAATGAAACATATAACGCAGAAATTTAACATTTAAGTCAATAACATATAAACTTGACAATATTTGGAGACACAAATAATACGCTAATCAAACTAACGAAATGGCTAACATTTACAACTCATGGATATTCCATGAATAGAATACATTACAACAAAACAACACATAGAATACGAAATATAAAAGATATAATTATAGAAACCACTTATTCCAAACTCGACTAGAATCACATCATGAAAAAAGGGTGTTATTAGCTGATCTTATGTTTTGGGTCCATATTTTTCAATTTGTTCAAATGATTGTGTACACAATTACTTATATCTGCATAATCAGTAAGATAATACAGTAACTGAATAATGCGTTGAATATATAAACTGCTGAATACCCAGCGACATAGTCTCAATAATTTTATCAATCCTGAATAATTAAATGGCACACGCATTGCTTTTTAAAGAGTTTTCGAGAAATAACGCGTTTACAAATGATGGTAAAAGCTGTCAGGATTACGGTCAGGAACTAAGCAAGATCAGTCAAAACTCCGAGTTTTTTGCACGTTACATATAGAGATACATTCTAAATCCAACTCTCATGGACAGGAGGTGTCCTTTACAACGTCTCTCGTCGCCTAAATTCGAATCCCACTCATGTATATACTATTGCGATTTCACGTTTATTCACTTGTCGAAATTCGGCGGGTTTCTCCGGGCACTTCTCTTCTTCCACCATTACAGAAGTGTACATTTATTCGATATTTTATTAAAAAAACGTTATTACGCAAAAGTTACGCCTTATTTCGCGAAAGCAACGCATTATTACGCGAATGTTATGCGTTATTACGCCAAATAAAATGAACGCGTTATTTCGCGAAAGTTATGCGTTACTTCGGGAAATAAAATGAACGCGTTATTTCGCGAAAGTTACGCATTATTTTGCAAAAGAAAAGCGTTATTATGCGAAATAAACGCGTTATTACGCAAAAAAAAATGTTCTACCAAAATAAGCTCAATAGACTTTCGTAATTGTCTGATGACCATACTTGTTATCATTGTTGGTAACACTACTCATGCTTCATGTACCCGGCATGTGGCAAAATTCGTCCGGTTACAAATTTGCATGTGTGCGCCATTTTTAATTCTGGGGGAATTTAATTCAAACATAACAATGCATAGAGGAATCCATTTTTACTTCCTTGCTGTCTAAAAACAGAACATGGACATTTTTCCGAGGGTTACAACAATTCCTTACACCGGGTAGACTATTTTTGTTAGCAATACCCAAACATCTAATAAAGAAATTTCAATGTTCCTGCGAATTTTGAAGTTTTGTAGCGAGAGTCACTTAAAAAGGTGTTATTCTTTTAAAGCAACATGTGGCAAAAATGGATTTTTGCTATCTTGCAGGGAATATCAAACATAAACACATTGACTTTTGCTAGTTTCCGAGCATAAGAAAGAAGCACCTAGAAAATTTGTTCCGAGTTATGCCAAAATAGTCTTACAAAATTGCCGAGTAAAAAGTTCCTGAGACTGTTAAAAAATGGTAATTTTGAGAAAAATGCCTTTTGTGGATGAGAAAAAACTACGAGGTTCTCATTTATATTTACGTTAAACAACAAAACAAACAATGGTCTTGTAATAAAAAAAGTATTCTTCTCGCAGCAGCACCAGCACGATCCAGTTTTTGAACTCATTATTAATAAGTCGCTTCATTTAAAAACTCGCGTTAATCAATTTTAACCTGTGGATATTAATGATTTGAAATTAACGCGTCACGTGATATTCTCGCGAATGTTTATGAGTTAAAAAGCGGAAGCATTTCTGGCCGGGTTTGGGGTTATTTCGATTGACGTCTGTGCACGTCTTATGATATTTTACGTCTGTTTTACGCTCTCGGCCCCCGATTGGTTGATCATATATTCACGCCATACCCGTGGTTTATACAGGTGTTTCAATTCCGGTTTAAACAGGAACTGGAACGGACCAGCCAGGCTGCAAGATATTGTTATGTATGACTTAAAAACTGGTAAAATAACATAAAAGTAAAAAATAAAGTACTTTTGTTACACTTGGCGTAGAAAGATACCTTAAAAATACCTCAGTACAAAAAAGTTAAAAAGTTAATCATTTAAAACTGCAAAAACCATGATCATCTATCAAAGACGACGTTTTTGTCTCATAAGATGAAATTATTGACAACAATTTTTTAAAGTGTATGCAGCTATATGTTATTGTTATTCGCATTATCCCCGAGGCGACTGAGGCGGATTCCATGCGCGTTTGATAAAAAATGGTTTTATTTGAATGTTAGAATATTGATTTAAAAAATATACCAGAACTTGATTACTTGGCCAAATTATTTAAACACATGTTGAAAAAATAATAGATCTACATATAGCATTTATGAAATCTTAGATAAATACGCTGTGATAAACACAGACAGTATAGTCGAACCCTTCCAGTTTTTCTTTTAGAATGCTATAAGCTACTTCCGAACAGAACCCGGATATTGGTATCTTCTGTATCTAGGCAAATCGTCATTGGTCCATGTTTATATTTACTGGTAACATACACCAACTGCTCTGTATTATTGTAACACGTTACATCTAACAAACAAAACACCACATAAAATTAGTCTTCATTGTTGGCCTTTTATAAATGGCGATGACGTATCGATCATAGGCCTCATTCACAGGCACTTTTTTCTGATATTTAAAAAATAACACTTTAATACACTTCAAGCTATCCAAAACGTTGACTCCCTTTGTTTTTGACGTAATGCTGGGGAATTTAAAAAAACAACATATACCATTCTTTTCTACATGTATTCCGATAAAAGTGAAAGTACATAGGGATAAGAGATACAAGAAGATTGATTTATCTAATCAGAACATTAACCGAAACTCGATACAGGATCAGCATTCACAGTTGACTGTGGCCATGTCAGAAAGTGCTATGGTCAAATAAAGTTTATGTCCTCTGACACGGTTTAGAGACAACAATGACAGACATTTTAAACACCATTCTTTAGCGGAATACGTGTAGAAAGGAATGGTATATGTTGTGTTTTTTAATTCCCCAGCATTACGTCAAAATCAAAGAAAAACCAAGAGGGGGGGTCAACATTTTGGATAGCGTGAAAATGAATACCTTGTGTTATGTTTAGGTAATTTTTTAAATATCAGAAACAAAGTGCCTGTGGCCTCATTGCCATTACTAACTAACTAAGGTCTTAATTAAATTGAGCGGATTTTTGTAATCTTCTAATAGAACTAATAAAAATATTTTTACAAAACTAAATACAGATTTTTTAACCTAGAACTCGCCTTTAAAATGAAACCTCAAGTTCCAGAATATCTTAAAAATTAACAAAATTATAAAATTTGTAAAGGAAAAACTTATTGTCTGTATTAATGTGTTTATGACTTTAAATTAAGCTTTATTTCCATAGAAATGCAAAAAAACTTGATTAAAAACTTGATATTATTTACTTACTTGTGTCTAGATATGACTAAATGTGCATCTGTAATTGTCAAAGTATTTCTCAATATTCTGTAGAAAGGAAAATGATGGTGCTAAGGGGATTTTATATTGTGATGTTTATATCGTAAATAAAGTCCTGGTGACATTTTACGTCATATGCACAACAGGATCTGCCATTTGCTTGGGTTTTCAACATGTTAAATCCCCATAGTGCCAAAGTTTTACTCTGTGTATATTGTATAAATATTCTACGCTAATCATGGATGCACATGTAGATTTCCTGTTACTGCTAGATACAAGTAAGTGAAAAAGATCAATATTTGAGCTTCTTTGATTTTCTATGGTAATAAAGTGTAGTTCACCATCACAAACAGTGATTGGAACAGTAGTTCAGAGATGATTGTGAAACTATTCAAAAGTTATGAAAAGTTCAAAGTACTGGGGAGCATCAAAGCAAGTTAAAAAGCCTGTGAGGGCCAATTTCAAGTCTTTCAGACATCTACTTCTTGTTTACTGACTTAATTTATTTTTCAACATTTACGGTTAATGGTTGAAGTTAAAAGCTTAGGTATACCAAGTAGCTCACAGATTTCTTGTTTTTCAATAAAGATTTATTATAATCATTATTTTGTCACACTAGAGGTGTGACAGTATGCTGGTAATTGTGGTTCAATGGGCTTCACATCAATTGTTGCAATACAAGTTTCAAATATATGGTTATGTACTACTATGGAAAAAATTCCCAAAAGAATCAGATTTCACATGTAGTGACTTTCAAAATTAATGTGACTTGAACATTTGAATTTAACATGTGTTATCACATAAAGATTTGAATTTTATATCATCTATACTTTTGTTCACAGGCACTTGTTATGTTTAGGTATAGAGTTGTTTTCTTAATATTGGAACCTGTGTCTGTGCTTTTGTTGTAAACTAAATTGGCATCAAAGTTTGTATTATTTTAGTTTAGTGATAGTCAACCATAGTCAACTCAAATCAGTTCAAGAAACTCAATAAACCAAAGGCTTATAATTGCCTGCGGGTTTTTATTTCTAATAATAGGTACAATACATTTTTGACCTGATTCCATTTAACTTATAGCAGTACAATACTTAGTCAGTAGGTAATCGCTCTACAGTTTCGTACATAATTCTGCAGTTTATTGCAATATTTAATAAATAACATTCTATTTGATTGTATTCATTCAGTATTATGAATGAGAGTCAGGAATAGCATATTCAATGAACTGCTTTGCAGTTCATGTTAAAGATGCTATTCCTGACTCTCATTCATAAAACCCAAATGAATACACTTAAATAGAATGTTATTTCTTATATTTACAATCATAAAAAATGTTGATAGCATGTCCGAAATGTAAAATTATCGCTACAATAATTTATTTTATTCAAGATACCGACAAACATACAGGATTGATGGAACAGCCTTGCTCCAAATAAGGATAGTTACGTCGGGACTAGACCTGGATGCTGACAAATCAAACAATGCATGATGTAATTGGATGACATTCTGTGACGTAATCGGATTGTAAAACGTTACGTAATCAGAGGTCATGACCTCACACTGTATTCAAGAGCTATTAAATGCCAGTAAAAACAAATAGGTTCATCTAAAGAAGGTCAATTCCAATTGTAAATGTGTGATGGTGAAGGAAACCGGAGTTTCTTAAAGAAAACTTATAATATTCAGTAATAGAACAGTTATGCCTAAGACAGGCAACACCAACTATTTGAAACAGTTTTGATTCAGTTGCCTAGTTGCATAATTGATATTAATTATTGGTCGTTTTTTTGTAATTGTACTCTTGGAGACATGTCATGTTTATGTTTGCAAACATTTTATGACTTAACTTACAGGTGTATACATGGTTTATTTAACTTTTGTAGATTTTGTTTGTTGGATCAAAGATGGCAGAAGGGTAAGAATCATTTAAATTTGAATACTGTAAATATATTTATTTTCGCGATGTACTAATTTTCGCTTATTTTGTGGTTGTTTGTTTTATGCGTGGAAGCGTGTGGCCTAGTGGTTAAGGCGTTGGACTCATGATTCGAAGGTCGTGGGTTCGATCCCTGGACAGGGCGATGTGTTGTGTCCTTGAGCAAGACACTTAATTTCACGTTGTTCCAGTTCACTCAGCTGAAAAATAAATGAGTACCAGCAAAATGCTGGGGGTTAACCCTGCGATGGACCAGCGTCCCATTCAGGGGAGAGTCTTGTACTCTCAGTCGCTTAACGCCACTGAAACCGGGATAAGCTCCGGCCTGATGGGCCTAATGGCTCGGGACAGACTTTAACTTTTTGTTTTATGCAAAAAAAAACAAAAAACAAAAAAAAAAATCCAGCAAAAATTATATTATGTTTATTGTGTCATAGCGCATATTTCAAAAATGCGAAAATTCAACTATGCAGATATTTCTAAATTTACTATACCGCAAAAATAAATACAGGCTAAATTAAATATGTTTACAGTAATCTGCCTTTATGTCACTAGCTAACAAGTAACATTGGGACTTATATATAATGTGTGTGTGTGTGTGTGTGTGTGTGTGTGTGTGTGTGTGTGTGTGTGTGGTGCAAATATGAATATATATAGGCAGTGCCCAAGTTTGATTAGAATGGAATAATGGTGTCTTACTCCTCCCATTGGTTTCACTTAAATGGAGATGTTAGTTCTTATATGGTGGAGGAGTGCCCAAAGTAAACCTTAGACCTTTGGCAAGTGAATTTAAGTCCCCAAGAGCGATAAAAACTTTGTTTTTAAATCACTAGTAATGGGATGAAAAAGAAGGGAGATAATGAAATTAGTGAACTTTTGTAGCATGTTATAAAAAGAAAAGGGTGGTATAATGAAATAAGTGATCTTTTATTGATCATATTAGTCTTTCTTCAGGATATATGTATGTATACTTACTTGATTTTTAAAACTTCAATTAAATTAATATAGTATACCATAGCCAGAAGATTTTTTCGACATTTATTTTCAAAGAAATTACCATCCAAATACATAAAAAGATTACAGTATTAAAATTGTTCAATGCCATTTTGTCTGTAATATTAAGTTTTATAAATAAAATAAATTAGTAATTTTAAAGCTACTTAATATTTATATTTATTGTTATTGATATAGCTGTTAAAACTGGATTTACACATGTCTATACAAAGACCACCTCTCTATAAAGAATACCACTGCGGTAGCTCAGTTGGTAGAGTGCTCGCTCCGTAAGTGGGAGGTCGTGGGTTCGAACCTCAGCCGGGTCTGACCTAAGACTTGAAAATGGGTAGTGACTGTTCTTTTGCCAAGCACTCGGCATTTCGAAATGAAAGTCACGGTTCTTTCGGATGGGAACTTAAAATAAACGAGGTCCCGTGTCACGGTGGGCTTGGCACGCTAAAGAACCCTGCTGTATAATGCCATTAGCGCAATGCACAGGCAAAATTTCTGCACCTTCTCTATAGCTGGCGACGTCTCGATATAAGTGAAATATTCTTGACTGGGACGTTAAATACCATTACTTAACTCAACTATCTATAAAGACCACTTTTGTGATTTCATTTGAGTAGCCCCATAAAGACAGGTTCATATATAAATGTATTTTATCCTTTCAGGAATGAAGAATCAAAGTACAGTTTTTCCAAATTTGTATGCAATTCTGAAGAAAGCTTAAAACGAACAGGTTTGAAGAAAGTCATTACTAGCATTCACACTCGTTATGCAGAATTGGATCCAAATTTGAAAGAATTGCTTAAAACATTCCAGGTTGAAGAACATATAGATATTATAAAGAAATTTGACTCTTGTGATATTACAGTTTATTGCTTTGGGGGTAAAATTAAAGCTACAGAAACAACAATTGCTTTGATTAACAAGAGTGAACTCAAAGATACTTTAGAGAAATCAGATGCTGGCATTGTAGTGTGCATTGTTGAACTTGTTTTTGAAGGCAAGCGTATGGCAGTTAAAAAAGAGGTAAGTCATTTTTAGCTCACCTGATCAAAGGTCATGTGAACTTATGGCATGGCACAGCATGTGTACATGCCTTTTCCATTCTTCTCTGAAAGTACAGGACAGATTTCAATAAAACTTGTTCAGAAGTATCCATATGCCAGTGTAATTCAGGTTTGTTTGTGGCCTTGACATGGCAACTAAAACTAGGTCAAGGCAAACTAGGAATGCATGGTATATTTTCGTTTAATTTCGAAAAAATTGTAAAATAGCTTCAGATTGTTATCACTTGACTTTTTAACAGATAATGACCTGAGGTTTTCAGTTTTGACTTATTCTTGTAATTACCTTCAAAATGGGGTTAAGGTCAAAGGTCAAGGTCATGACCTAAGTTTTTACCGTTGTGGTTTTATTAATTATCTTGGAAACTATTACTTTTTTGTATAGGCATGCTTATTGGAATATTTTTTTCAGCTCACATGACCTTTTGACATAGTGCAGCATATGTATGTGCATAGAGTTTCGTAGTTTGATTACATATGAGTGACGATAGAGTATGTATATGTATGATCTATCATGATTTCTAGGCACAAAAACAATACTGTAGATTATATCATGGTGAAGCGTGTGTGTCCGTAAACTTTGATCTTCTTTCCTGAAACCACTGGGCCAATAGAAACCAAAATATGATTTGTATGGTCCCTAGGTAGAGTTTATCAAAGTTTATACAAGGCAAGCCTGTACAAAATCCAAGATGGCCGCTGTTACTATAAATAGCAAAATCACTAAAATGAACACTGTGCATTCAATTTTTCACTGATTTTCTTCAAATATAAAGTATAGAAAGTAGATACCTAGTAATTCAACAAATATAACGGGTCTGAGAAATTTTTCATTGACCCAATTTTAGCAAATTATGCAAATGAAGACAAATTTTTAGCCAATTCTTTGAAAATCTTCTCTGAACCACTGGGCCAGTTGAAACCAAATTTGGTGTGGAAGGTTTCTAGGTGGAATACATCAAAGTTTGTACAAAGTAACCCTGTACAAAATCAAAGATGGCCACCATTACTGTAAATAGCAAAATCACTAAAATGGCCATTGTGCATTCAATTTTTCATCGATTTTCTTCAAATTTAAAATGCAGAAAGTATTCTGAAAGTAAAGAATGCATTTCACATATATAATATGTTTTTCGAGAAATTTTTCATTGACTTAATTTTAGCAAATTATGCAAATTAGGTCATATTTTGCCAATTGAGCATTACATGCCTATTGGGGCCTCTTGTTATCGCGAGAGATTTATTATGTGTAAATTTGCGAGGACTCTCAGTCGCTAATTTATATGTCACGCAAATATTCCCAGAATCGTGAAAATTAAAAAAGCCAAATTTAAAACATGCCTGCAATGGACTATAACTATGGATGTTATATATAACAAGACAAGACCTCTTGGGAAAGGGAGATTATTGCCTCCTGATCATGAATTTTTATATTCACATGGATTGTGATTGCAAATTTACATATTCACGAATGATGCTTAGGGATCAGTACACGAAATGTAATACTTGCAAATTCAAAGGAATCTACAGTGGTTGTAATAATGCTGATTCAGTTCTAAACAGTGGTACACTATGGATATTATGTCCAAGTGGCAAATCATAGGATTTCATTATTGATTTAGTATTAATTTTTTCATTTGATTGATTTTCTGCTAATCAGTTGGTTTTGCAGCACATGTTCATAATGTGTGTGAATATTTCATGTAAAGCTACAACTTATTGTTTCAGAGCTTGGATATTATGAGACATTGCCTTTTATCACGGCCTTATGACACAGAGGTTTTAATAAACTGTTACTATGGATTCCATGCTACTGAAGCTAAGTATATTGTTTTTGAGACCTTATATGAGATGGAAATCAATACACCAAAGGCAATCCACCATGCTGCTGAAACACAATTAGAGGATATTGTTTTGTACAGAGTGAAATCAGCAATCCAACATGTCTGGCAAGTTGCTGAATCTTTGAGAAGTAGTTTTCCAGAATTGAAGGATATTGAAGTAATGACTGATTATGCATTTCAGGAAAACCTGAACAAAGAGAATATCTCACAGTTGGCAAATAGTGTAATACTTACGGATGGTGACAAGGAAATTGGTCAAGTTTCCAGTGGCAAAATGATATATTACAATGGTTTGAAAGTAAGACAAATTAAGGCACAACTTATTGAGAAGTGTTCAAAAACCATTGTCCACCAAATTGGTTCCACGGTTACAGAAAAACTCTTAAGGCATATTTTGAATAATCTTGAAACTGCTGAGTTTAAAAAACATCTTCCCACCAGTCTGGATGATGCAGGGTTCAAGAGGTATATATTTGAAAGATTTGCAGCAGGTTTTGGTGTAGGGATCACTGTTTTCTTGACATTGATTTTAGGACCAATTATATCTATTATTTCAGCTCCTGTTATGCTCTATGTTTTATTCCATCCAGTAGATGTTAATGATCCGGAATGGCGAGTCAGCTGTGTTCGTGATATCATTGCCAAATTTGAGAAGAAAAGGAAACAAATTATCTCTGATACAACATCTTCTGTACAGAAACATTTTGAATTAATGTCAAAGGAATTGAAATCGTTAATGGAGGAAATTAATTTTCCATTTGTATCTGGATACAATGGTGAGTAGGAAGTTTCAGGGCTTTTTCTACCCATAATTTAGGGCAGAAATAGTTCCACTTTCCTTATGGCAAAACAATAATATTGTCCCAATTATTTACTAGTTATTTTTCCCAATTTTCTGTAGTTATCTTATTTTTGTAGTTTAGCTCACCCAAAGTATGATACTGTTATAACTTCATTCACATGGTATTTACTTGATTTTTTAACATAATATTTTTATACCCCCTGCAATGAAGTCAGCTGGGGTTTTACTCATTTCATTCTGATACAGTTATTCTGAAACTATGCACAGATGACAAACATCATAAGAACCCATCACCCAGGATCAAATTTCTCCACCAATGGTTGGGAGTGGGGGTATTAATCTCCTTCAGAAGCATTTCTAGTTTACACAGTCAATTGTATAAATATGCATCGATTTTGATGATTTTAAAATTTTCAAAATTTCTTGTTTGCATGGACTGTTATGCATTTGATTTTGAAAAATTATAGGTCAGCCACTTTTCAAAAGCCCTGAGTTTATGGTAAGAGCACCACAAAAGTACATTTTATTTTTATCACACTACAGAGATAGTAATATGTCATTATTTCAGGATTTTCACAGTACTTGTATAAATTTCCTCATTCATTTTAAACCTTTGATAAAGAATCTCTTTTTAATCTTTTCACGTAGATTCAGTGAATAGCTCTTATGGGTATCAACACCATGTTATCATATGCATACAGTGTTTTTGCTTGCCTAAAATTACTATTGAATAAAGGTAGTTTCCACTAGGTAAAAATGACTAAAAATTTCCCAATTTGATCCTAAAATTTCCAAAACAACAAAAGGCAACATTTTAACAACTTTTCCCAATCTTAAGGGCAAAAGGTAGTTTTTATAAAACCCAACAAAATCCTTGGCATATATTCACACCTTCTTGCATTCATTTGTCATTATATTTATAAATACTCTGCCAAAATATTGTGGGCAGACTATAGTGAATAGCTGGTCTTTTCAAGGATATTGCAGTTATTATCCCCCCCCCCCTGCCACCAGTGGTGAGGGGGGATATTGTAATACCCTTGTCTGTGTGTGTGTGTGTGTGTGTGTGTGTGTGTGTGTGTGTGTGTGTGGGTCTGTCCCAGTTGGTTTCCGTGAATTTAAAAGAGAACAGAGAACCGTACATTCGATTGAGCTGAAACTTGGTCAGTTGATTTGTTATGGTGATGGGTGGTGTGGGATTGCTCGACAGTGTAATCGTGCATCCAAGATGGCCACCTTCACTAAAAATAGACTTTTTCACGCAATTTAAGGTTTGCGTGCATTTAAAAGAAAACGGTGCATGCGATTGAGCTGAAACGTGGTCAGTTGATTTGTAATGGGGATGGGTGGTGTGGGATTGCTCGACAGTGTAATAGTGCATCCATGATGGCCACCTTCACTAAAAATAGACTTTTTCACGTAATTTAAGGTTTGTGTGCATTTAAAAGAAAATGGTGCATGCGATTGAGCTGAAACGTGGTCAGTTGATTTGTAATGGGGATGGGTGGTGTGGGATTGCTCGACATTGTAATAGTGCATCCATGATGGCCGTCGTTACTAAAAATAGACTTTTCACCTGATTCATGGTTTCCATGCATTTACAAGAAAACCATACATCTGATTGAGCTGAAACTTGGTCAGTTGATTTGTTATGATGGTGGGTGGTGTTGGATTGCTCAACGGCATAATTGTGCATCCAAGATGGCTGCCATTACTAAAAATAGACTTTTTCACCTAATTTAAGGTTTCCGTGCATTTAAAAGAGTACCGTACATCTGATTGAGCTGAAACTTGGTCAGTTGATTTGTTATGGTGGTGAGTGGTGTGGGATTGCTCGACAGTGTAATTGTGCATCCAAGATGGCCGACATTACTAAAAATAGACTTTTTCACACAATTTATGGTTTCCATGCATTTGTAAGAAAACTACATCTGATTGAGCTGAAACTTGGTCAGTTGATTTATTGTGGTGTGGTGATGAGTGGTGTGGGATTACTCGACAGCTTAATTGTGCATCCAAGATGGCCACCGTTACTAAAAATAGACTTTTCACCTGATTCATGGTTTCCGTGCATTTACAAGAAAACCGTACATCCGATTGAGCTGAAACGTTGTCAGTTGATTTGCTATGGCGATGATTGGGGTGGGATTGGTTGACATCATAATTGGCATCCAAGATGGCCGCTGTTACTAAAAATAGACTTTTCCACCTGATTCATGGTTTCAATGCATTTACAAGAAAACCGTACATGCGATTAAACTGAAACTTGGGTCAGTTCATTTATTTTGGTGGTGATTGGTTTGGGATTGCTTGACAGCATAATTATGCATCCAAGATGGCCACTGTTACTAAAAAAAAAAACTTTCAAAAGACTCATGGTTTCTGTGCATTTAAAAGAAAACTGTACATCCAAAAGAGCTGAAACTTGGTCAGTTGATTTATTGTTGTGGTGAGTGGTGTGGGATTGCTCGACAGCCTTATAGCATATCCAAGATGGCCACTGTTACTATAAACAGCAAAAACCTATAAATGCACATTACAGCCTTATTTATGTACCAATTTTTGTTGAAAATTTAAATATAGAAAAAAGAACTTGGGTTAATAAACATATACAACAGGTTTTTCTGGAATTTTTTTTAGTTTTACTTTGTATGGAATTCACTGATGTTCACCATTAAGGTGGGATAGTGTTCTTTGAACACCTTGTTGAGTTTTGAAACTTGTGTTTTCTGGATATAATGTAATAATTTAGTTCTACATATCTTTTTAATATCATTATCATCATTTTCAGTTTATTTATGATGACCAACATTGGTCAAGTGATCAAAAGAAAAGATGACAGAGTTTGAGGTTGTTAATGGTTACCAGCTCATTACGTTAGTGACATCATTTGTAATAATGCACCATATGATGGTGGCAATTTAAATGTAACGTTTTGAAAATATTATAATGACATACAAAATCATTTTGAAATTAAATTATAAGAAATAACTTTGATATTATTTTTTTTAATCATTTTTAACCCCCAAAACCGGTGTGTAAACTTTTGTATAACCCGCTTCGCAGAGTTATATAGTTTACACACCGGTTTTGGGGGTTAAAAATGATAAACCAAAACAATATCAAAGTTATTTCTTAATTACACAGAAAACTAATATTGTTTTACCATATCTAATTAACTGTTCTAAATGATTTCAGAGGCCATGTTTAAGGAACATAGGAGACTAAAAGGTATATGTTCATCAGAATTGCTAAATGAAAATCTGAGACAAAATGTCAAGAAGATCATTATTGGAAAAAACAATGGGACTCTTCAAGCAAACATGTATGTGAAAAAGGACGCAGAATTGATGGTAGAAATAGATAAATTGATCAATCTGCATAAAATTGGAGATAACACGGATGAAGATAAGCAAGTTCAAAGATTTATCATTGAAAACAAACCAAGAATTGATCCAAAGATATGTGACGCAATAAAACAAGTCATATCAAGTGAGAAACAACGCCTATTCATGCTGCACTCAAATTTGTCAATTATAGGACCAAGTCCAGTCAAGTCATCTGACAATGGAAAAACTGTTGAAGTTTGTCCATGTATTGTATTTTACTGTATTGGAAAAGGTTTCATACCTGTAGGGGAGCCATTATTTCCAAAGACTTTAAATGGCATAGGCATTGATGTCAGAGAAGGATTATGTACTCCTTTCTGACAGAGTTAATGCTGCCAAATATAAAACAGCATCTTCTGGCAGCCATGAGTTCCTGTGCCAATAAAGAGGAAACACCACCATACAAGTGATCATTACTGACACTTCCAGCCATGGTTCCTATGCCAGTAAAGAGGAAACACCTCCATAGATTGCTCATTACTGACACTAACAGCCATGGGCCCTGTGCCAGTTAAGAAGAAAAACCTCTGCACATGGGTTTATTACTCATGCTAACAGCCATGGGCCCTGTGCCAGTAAAGAGGAAACACCTCCATAAAATTGCTCATTACTGACACTAACAGCCATGGGCCCTGTGCCAGTTAAGAAGAAAAACCTCTGCACATGGGTTTATTACTCATGCTAACAGCCATGGGCCCTGTGCCAGTAAAGAGGAAACACCTCCATAAAATTGCTCATTACTGACACTAACAGCCATGGGCCCTGTGCCAGTTAAGAAGAAAAACCTCTGTACATGGGTTTATTACTCATGCTAACAGCCATTGGCCCTGTGGCAGTTAAGAGGAAAAACCTCCACACAAAGGTTTATTGCTCATGCTAACAGACATGGACCCTGTGCCAGTTAAGAGGAAAAACCTCCACACAAAGGTTTATTACTCATGCTAACAGACATGGGCCCTGTGCCAGTGAAGAGGAAAAATCTCCACACAAGGGTTCATTACTCATGCTAACAGCCATGGGCCCTGTGGCAGGTAAGAGGATAAACCTCCACACAAGGGTTTATTACTCATGCTAATGGCAATGGGCCCTGTGGCAGGTAAGAGGAAAAACCTCCACACGTTTATTACTCATGCTAATGGCCATGGGCCCTGTGCCAGTTAAGAGGAAAAACCTCCACACAAGGGTTTATTACTCATGCTAACAGCCATGGGCCCTGTGGCAGGTAAGAGGAAAAACCTCCGCACATGGGTTTATTACTCATGCTAACAGCCATGGGCCTTGTGCCAGTTAAGACGAAAAACCTCCACACAAGGGTTTATTCCTCAAGCTAACGGCCATGGATCCTGTGCCGTTAAGAGGCAAAACCTCCACACAAGGGTTTATTACTCATGCTAACAGCCATGGATCCTGTGCCAGTTAAGAGGCAAAACCTCCACACAAGGGTTTATTACTCATGCTAGTGGCCATGGGTCCTGTGCCAGTTAAGAGGAAAAACCTCCACACAAGGGTTTATTACTCATGCTAACAGCCATGGGCCTTGTGCCAGTTAAGACGAAAAACCTCCACACAAGGGTTTATTACTCATGCTAACAGCCATGGGCCTTGTGCCAGTTAAGACGAAAAACCTCCACACAAGGGTTTATTACTCAAGCTAACGGCCATGGATCCTGTGCCAGTTAAAGGTCACCGGTCACCAAAAACCGAAATTTTTTTAGTACTATTTTCCGAAAGATAACATAATAAAAAGTCGATTTAGCCACAAATAACATTTTTTGATCATTTCTGTCTTTTGTTACAGCGTAAAATAAAGTCCTAAAACTGTTGAAAAACGGTGTTATCTCCCTTTGGTAGGAAAAGGGTCCAAAACCGGAAGTGACGCAGAAGGTTTTATCCATATTATTCATATTTATTTTCATTAATATTTAATATCATTCTAAATATCTTAACTTCTCTGTTGAATTTATTTATTTATTTATTTATTTATTCATTTATTTATTATTTCGGTGAGTTAATAGTAAATATCAATATTAATATGTATATTAAAAACATACATAATTTTGCAAGCACTTTTGACCGGATTCTGTAGTCTGTCACTTTTTATCTTCTCTCTAGTACAGCTATATTATTGATTTACCTCAAATTGATTTTAATTCATATTTGTTTCAGAAATTGTCCCATTTTTATTTTATTTTTAGGTTAAAATCAATATATTACTAGAACACGCTTTCGAGTAGAATTTTTGTACAACGAAAATATCAAAATACAGGTCTAAAAAATAACTTTGTATTGTCTCGGAAATCAAATAGTTCACCCCAGTATTACTTGAATATGTTTGTAAACAATTTCCGAATTTTAATTAAAATCAATAGCTTCCCTATTCGCAGTAAGTTTAATTTAATAATAATAATGGAAATTGGAGTTTATGTCGGTGTGTAATATTTTTTTATTTATCAAATATTGTTTAATTTTTTTTCGATAGAGTACTGGTCAGATTTCCAATCCCCATTTTGTTAAATCTTCATTTTTGATTTAATTCCAGTGTTTCCATGATAAATTAAAAAAACGATATTTAAAATTTTCATTTACTAATAATAATACTTTTATTACGCCTAATTTTAATGAGCTGAAAAGAACTCATATCAAAATGTGTTACCAGTGGGATTATACCCGACTAACTAACGGCTTAATCAAAACTCGAGGGAAACTTTCTTTAATTTTTTTCACAATAAATTAATATCGGTTAAAGTGTGATTTACATCCCCTCACATACCAGTAATTAAGAGATTATCAATATGCTACATTGGCAAGCAACATCCTGTTTAGAAGTAGACATCTATCACTTGTAATCAACAGGGTTTACCTTACAATTTGCAACATTAATTGACACGTGTGTATAAATCTTTATGATATACCCGGTAAATGTTATCTGTCGTTTTTGATGGATTCTAAAAAGATGTGTTTGAAAAAATAAATGTTAAATTAGATTAGTTGATTTGAATAAGAGACATACAAGTCTCGATTTGTGTGAACATATGAACTGGTGAACTGACTGACACACGGAATTAAATTAATTTTGAATATTAAAATTGTTAAAATCTATGATTTTTTTTATTTGACTGAATCCATTCATAATAATTTATATTGTCTGAAATGATTATACCACTCTTATTTTCCTGACTTTTCTCGTATATGAAAAATAGCACCAATACATTCAAAGCAATTACTGTATTTCCATAAATTGAGAGCACATGGTTTTTATCATTTATTTTTTTCAATTGAAAATGTCTCCATAAACTATCAATAAATTGCATATTAAATGCACTGACCTAAACAAATTATATTTTTAAATGACAAAAAAGTTATTCAGTTCATCTGTACATAGAGAAATTTTGGGAAAATTCGACGAAGTTAATACACCAATTGGGCCTCATTCAAAGTTACATCAGGGTATTTAGGGTAAGGTAGGTCATTGTTGTTCGGGTTTTTTTTTCATATTTCATCATGCATATTCCAACTATAACATAATTATAATATTTATAGTTGTTCCGAGTAATAAGGTACAGAAGGGATAATTTTGACATGGTTATATTAGTTTTGTTAAAAACTTAAAAAATTGTACAGAATTAAATTCACTTATGGATGAATGAAAAAAAAAATTTTCCTATTAGGTCAGAATATTTTGTAACAAGTTTTGACAATATTTTGCGAGTTTGTTGGAAATTACGTCTTTATTCTTGCGTTTTCCATGTGCACTCAATTTGTAGAAAGCTGCATAAGGGACTTGTGTAAATCTGGCTTTAATTTGTTCTTAAATTTGTGAGAAAAAAAAATTATCGTTCATTGTGGTATTATTATATCAAAATTTCATAAAATATATAATTTTGACTTGAAATCAAACTTTAAAACCCTTCAAAATGGCACACAAACCCACATGTTACATAGGAATACATATATAGGTAATGTGTCTTTCTTCAGCAGCTTAACACCATGTACGTCATCAATTAGTTTGCCGGAAAGTTATGAGCGGTGTCGGAAATTACTGAGTATTAGAACTTCGTTCAGGTAAGTTTTTAGTATATTACAGGTAACTGTAATGTGTGAAAACCCACCAGACACATCGAATTTGACAATTCTACCCATAGGAATGAAAATTACAAAATTCATAAATTTGGTGACCGGTGACCTTTAAGAGGCAAAACCTCCACACAAGGGTTTATTACTCATGCTAGTGGCCATGGGTCCTGTGCCAGTTAAGAGGCAAAACCTCCACACAAGGGTTTATTACTCATGCTAGTGGCCATGGGCCCTGTGCCAGTTAAGAGGAAAAACCTCCACACAAGGGTTTATTACTCATGCTAACGACCATGGGTCCTGTGCCAGTTAAGAGGAAAAACCTCTGCACATGGGTTTATTACTCATGCTAACGGCCATGGGTCCTGTGCCAGTTAAGAGGAAAAACCTCCACACAAGGGTTTATTACTCATGCTAATGGCCATGGTTCCTGTGCCAGTTAAGAGGAAAAACCTCCACACAAGGGTTCATTACTCATGCTAACAGCCATGGGCCCTGTGCCAGTAAAGAGGAAACACCTCCATAGAAGTGCTCATTACTGACACTAACAGCCATGGGCCCTGTGCCAGTTAAGAGGAAAAACCTCCACACAAGGGTTTATTACTCATGCTAATGGCCATGGTTCCTGCGCCAGTTAAGAGGAAAAACCTCCACATAAGGGTTTATTACTCATGCTAATGGCCATGGTTCCTGTGCCATTTAAGAGGAAAAACCTCCACACAAGGGTTTATTACTCATGCTAATGGCCATGGTTCCTGTGCCAGTTAAGAGGAAAAACCTCCACATAAGGGTTTATTACTCATGCTAACAGCCATAGGCCCTGTGCCAGTTAAGAGGAAAAACCTCCACACAAGGGTTGATTACTCATGCTAACAGCCATGGGTCCTGTGCCAGTTAAGAGGAAACATCTCCATAAAAGGGTTCATTACTCATGCTAACAGCCATGGATCCTGTGCCAGTTAAGAGGAAACATCTCCATAAAAGGGTTCATTACTCATGCTAACAGCCATGGATCCTGTGCCAGTTAAGAGGAAACATCTCCATAAAAGGGTTCATTACTCATGCTAACAGCCATGGATCCTGTGCCAGTTATGAGGAAACATCTCCATAAAAGGGTTCATTACTCATGCTAACATTGTTAACAAAGATGTTCTATGTCGGGATATAATTGTTTCAGTTATTGCTTTGACTCTTTATTGGAAAGTTGAAGGATATATGTTAATATTTCTGACATATATTTTGGCCAAATCTGTTTCAATTGATGCTACAAATGGAACAAGAGGGGATTTGGATTTTTGTATTCCACAAGGTCAGTATAATATTATTTAACATTCAGACCTTCACAAAAATGTAATATTTACAATCAAATATTTTTCCTTCTATAAAGTCTTTGAGGCAAATTGATTTCATAGTTTTATAAGTTAGATGAGTCACATGACACAATTCCATGACATTTGACGTAAACAAATAATGATGTAATTATCCCCTCTGTCTATTGCAATGTGGCTTAACAGCAAACATTGGAAACTTTGTAAATTATGGTGGGGACTTCTAAGAAATTCAAATTTAATTCAGCTGTGTAAAAACCCAGACTTGTAATCTAAAAATGGTGCAGTTAAAGACACCTACTATGCAAGCCATTGTGATTAGTGAATTTTTTCATGGAAAATTAACATATTAACAAAAGATATATAGTATGGAAAAAAAGATATATCACATACCAAATTTAGGCCATCAAGGGCAAGGTTACAGGACCATAAAAAACTTTGAAATTGCCCTTATTCAATGTTTCCGCTGAATTGTTTTCTCCTCTATAACTTTTGTATAAAAAGAGTTATCAAAGTTATATTAACAACAGATATATTATAAAGTATGGAAAGAGGATGTGTCACATACCAAATTGAGGTGGTCAAGGTCACAGGACCATAAAAACTTTGAAACTGCACCTTTTCACCGTTTCTGCTCTATAACTTTTGTATAAAAAGGGGTATCAAAGTTATATTAACAAGAGATATACAGTATAAAAAAGATGTATCACATACTAAAATAAATTCATCAAGATCAATGTCACAGGACCATAAACACTTTGAAGAATTGAGTGGGAGAGTAAACCCCATTCAACCAATGTATCATAAATGAAGCAGGAGCATATGTGTCATATTGAAACTTTACTCTTGTTTATTTTAAACATTTTACATTGTAGGAAATGTGTTTGCTGCAGTCTTTAGTGTTGACTATATTGGTTAGACAGCAACCTAATTAAGTGTGGACATGCAACGAGTCTTACATCATGGCAAGTAATGAACAACAGCACAGGTTGTAAATATGAAGATTGTTAACTTAATATGTTTCTCATCTTAGAAACCACTACAGTTCAAATGAAGCTAGGACTGTTTTTTAAACTTGGAGATCAAAAGTGGAATATATTTAATATAAGATGGGAAAGTTTGCTTCCTACCTCAATAAATATATTGTAAGACATATGCAACATTCATACACACATTCACTCACCATAGCTGCATAACTCATGATATTTTATATTAAAAAGAGGGAGAGAGAGATGTTTACATAGTGTGAAATTCATTAATACATTATGGTCAAAGGGGAGATAACTAATATAAAGTAATCATCCTTGGATTTTGTATTTATATGTATATATGAAACCAACACTGGTAGTTTTGTGTATGCTAAAATATTTATAAATAAAAATTCTTCTCAATCTGTATTCATATATTTATATTTGAAAGATCACACAGACTGTATCTATTATAAGGAATACTGTATAAGAACCATTTGTGGTTGGAAATTTTCACGTTTTTGATCTAAGATATTTCAGGGTAAGAAGTTTTCATAGTTCCTGTGTAGGGAAAGGGTATCAAGGAAATAAGAACTTCCGCTGAGAATATATATTCACGGTACAAGTATTATCATGAAAATTGTGAATATTTTTTCCTCGTGAATATTTCTTCTTATACAGTATATTAATTAGGTAGGAAGAAGGTATTGACACAACAGAAGAAATATCTTTTCTCAAAACACGATAGTACAACATGCATTTTTTTCTGTCTTACTGGGAGAAGTACAACTAAGCACCCAACACTGGATAACTCCAAGTTGACACCGCTACTGGTCAGAATACTACATAGTCAATCCTGCCACAACTATATTAGGACCACCTGCTTTTAAAGGCCAGAGAATTTTTATCTGAATTACTCTACATTTGTGTAATTTGAACCTGTACATAAAGGCCAATTTTACTGGTTCCTTTAAATATGTGACCTTATAGACAGGTTTGATTGATTATATGTATTGGACTTCTTTAAAATTATGCATTTTAATAACTTATTAAGTTTTTGAAGCAAAACAGTGTTGGGTGTTTAAATTGAACAATATTTAAGGTGAAGTTTACAATCAATGTGCAAACCACCAGTCTAGTACATGAGGACTTTAGTTTTTTCAACAAATTTGAGGCATTAGGATAATTTGACAATTTATGGCAATACAATTTATTTGCCTTATGAAAATACATTACCCAGGCATGATACTAGTACTTCATATTCTAAGGCTACAAACAATCTGTGTATACATTATAAATGCAAAGTTTCTGCATCCATTCCTATTCATTTTTATATTCAACATTGTTCATAATAAACAATATTAGCCTTTATTTATACATAACAGTATTGCGTAACCATGTTCTTTTTATGACTTATTTTGGATCGTTGGTAATCTTAGAGTATTTGCATGTCACACCTGGTACACATATTTTTACAAGGCAAATAAATCGTAGAAGACCTCATTCATAGATTGTCCAATTTACAAAAAAGATAAATAAATAAATAAACTCATAGTCCTTTATCCATGCACTAGAATGATCTTTTCTTCATTGGTTGGTAAACATCATTTTAAATTTTGTTAAGTCATCACAAGGGAAATTGTTTTGACAGGAAGGACCTTAAATGTTAATGTGGGGGGGGGGGTTAAAGTAGGAATCAGCAGAGGAATTAACTCCGTAATATTATTAACATTTACTCTGTTTGAATTTAAGTGTCTCTAGATATGTTACTTAATGAGAAGGAAACATAACTTTGTAATAGTTTTTGAAAAATCTGTGAAATTATGCATTTTAATAACCATTATTAGGTCTTTGCGGCATAACAGTTTTTGTTGTGAGGATGAAACAACATTCAAACATAAAGTTTACCAATCAATTATGGAACGATCATTCTACTGTGCATAAAGGCTATTTTGAACATGCATTTATTACGATTAAATTTTTATTTGTATCTTTTTGTTAACATTTTAATTATATTTCAACAAAAAAAAAGAGAGACCTAAGTGGAAAAAAATATGTTTTCTTTTAAATCAGTCTATATGAGTGTGTGCATACCATAAATTTTACCACTTTTTCAATAAAATCAAAATGGTTAAGTATAAATACTTCTATTAGGTACCTCATTGGTTATATGTAGGTCGTCCAGGTGTGAATTGTCTCGATTCAATCACGCAGGTAAAAGGTACATTGGTTTGTAATTTGGGGCCCAAATGGATAGCTGGAATACATATTTTCTGTCACAAATGTGATTTTTTCTATATACAGACGTTAACCAAAACATGCAGCATTGACAAAAATATAATTTTTAGTTAGGTCTCTGAATAGTAAATAAATATGCACTGTTAATTTGTCCAAGCAATTCTTTATTAAAATGTAATTTACAATATTCCATGTTCAAAATAGCCTTTATGCACAGTAGTGCATGGGAGCCAGAGTTGTTTAAATATGGCGTTTTTTGAAAATTTGAAATTTGACATCATGGTTGATGTCTTCTACGATTTATTTGTCGTCTAAAACTGAGTGTTAAAAGATGACGATTTACTTTGAAGTCTTGGATTCACATTTATATGTCGAGAACTTTTTATCATAGAATGATATATTCAGAGGAATTGGTCAACTAAAAAACCTCGAAAAGCTGCCAGAAAACAAAGAACAAAACGTTTACGTACATGTCTTATAGAACAAGAACGACTGCAAATTAAGTTGTTTCTACTGCACAACGCTCACATAGAATGTGACCAAAACAAATATATATACCAGTCCATGTCCAAATCACAATCCCAAAACAAAACAAAAAAGTGATACCTGATGCTCCGCTACTGTTTAGCTAGCTACATTCTCCAAATGTGAAATAAAACTAAGTATGAAAAGAACACGGAACTGTGGGACGTCAAATATATCTAGGATAATTTTAAACACATATCTATACATCATACTTTTTAACAATATCGTGATGACGTCCATAAAACTTTTTGAGGGCTCTGTTTCCTTGATAAACCAAGACCTTCAATATCCTAGTGTTAACAGTTTATTTGACAAGCAACTTGCTTCGTTTCATAAAGTCCTCTTAGTAGGGACAAGCTTTACCCTAGAGTATTAATTGTGACAAGCAGGTGAAAAAGGTTAATTGCTGCATAGGAAAGGAAAGTTGCCTTACATAGCCTTTCGTAGATGTCATAATTAAGGTCAAAATTTGCAGCAGAACTCGAGTAATTGGAAATTTGTCCATTTTAGTATAAAAATGTTAGAAAACATACCGATCCATGTTCAAATAAAAATCCATAAAGCAAAGTAAAAACTTTGAAAACTGGCAAATTTAGTTTAAACAATCGAACTTCCACCAGGGAAGTGGGACCAGGTGCTCCGGAAGTGTAAATCCATCATATTTAGTTGACAATGAAAGGAACATGCATATTGAACCATGCGACGTCAAATATATTCAAGACAACATATAGACTGGGAAAACGACTGAATGATATTATTATGACATATGCAGTCCGTAATTCAGTTAAAACTAAAACCAAAATACACGCAAATAAGTAGAAAAAATATCTTATTTTATTAGTTTCATCGCCATTTCCGGAAGCGATATGTTAGCATTCCGCAAAATGATGTCATGAAGCACGTTGAGAATGGTTTTGATAAATAAGGTCCGTCCAGCATTCAAATAAAAATACTTCTAATAGAAATTTTATCGCTAAGATGCTATATTATTAAACAAGAGACCCAAAAGCTTCTGTAATGCTCAACTAGTAAAATGTGTTTATTTTATGAATAGCAAGCCAATGTTACGTTAAGGGTAATATAAGTAGGAAAATTCAAGTGAAAACCATTTGGTTGAAAAAACATGAAAGAGGGGTATCATTATGAAATTACCTACACAAGTGTGAAGATTTATAAATAAAAATAAAATAGGAATTGATAGTTTAAGAGTTTATAAAATATTTGTTGCATTTTTTAAAGAAAATTGTGCAAAAATACACGTGTTGGGGGGGGGGGGGGGAAAGCTTACACCTGTATAACGAATTAATTTTAAAAAAAATGAAAAGATATTAAGGTAGTCAACGTCAAAGAGCAGTGCAAAGGGGCCAGAGTTTATTAAAGAAATACAAGGTTTTTTGAAAATTCTACAATTTACGGTTGAGGTTATCTACGATTTATTTTCCTTTTAAAAATGCGTGTACCAGGCGTGATATTTATACTCTTATAATCCACTTATAATCCAAAATACAACAAGTCACTAAAAGTGCACGGTCACACAATACTGTTCTATTTGAATTGAGGTGAATATTGTTTGGTTTGAACAATGTTGAACTGTATAAAGCCGAATATGCCTCAACAATAATCAAGTAATATACAAACTTAGCTTTTATAATCCTTCCTTGGATCGTTGGTAGCCTTAGAATATGAACTATCACGCCTGGTACACGCATTTTTAAAAGGAAAACAAATCATAGAAAACCTTCACCGTAAATTGTCGAGTTTTCAAAAACCTCGTATTTCTTTAACAAACTCTGCCCTCTTTGCGCTGCTCTATGATGTTGACTATCTTAATATCTTTTCATTTTTTAAAATTAATTCGTTATACAAGGTGTAAGCTTTTTTCCCCAACATGTGTATTTTTGCACAATTTTCTTTAAAAAATGCAACAAATATTTTATAAACTCTTAAATTATCAATTCCTACTTTATTTATGGAAATACAGTAGTGGACTTTCCACATCAAAGTTGATCAAAGGTGATATTACACCTCATTTGCATATCTCTGAATGTATATGAAATACAATGTAATGGCCTTTTTATATTTTAAACTTGAACAAAATTGGTTGAAAATTGCATCGACAATGACTTTTTTGAGTTTGTACTATTTAAAGTATTGGTGGCCATTTACGATTTTGGAGATCGGCTAATATAAACTTTAGTCCACCTTATCTACATTTGTATAGCCCCTCCATCCCGAGGAGGGCGCGGTGGCCTAATGGATAAGACGTCAGTCTTCAAATCCAGGGTCTTTCACCGCTGTGAGTTCGAGTCCCGCTCGGACCACATGTGGGAAAGTGAATTTTTCTTGCTGTTGGCTAGCACGGTAAAGTTGCCCTGAGTGCGCGCTAGCACAACACACTCGCACTTCACATGCATACACAAAATTGTTCATAGATTAATCCATAGAGATTAATAAAATAGTTCTCGTCGCGAATAGCTGAAAAATTGCTGATGCGACGTTAAGCAACATTCAACCAACCAACCCTCCATCCCGAATTAAGTTCCAATTGGCCCAGTAGATGCAAAGAAGAGGATTAAACCACATGGACGGACTAAAACAACATTCTTTGTCATGTCTTAAACACAGCTAGCTATAGCCAGTTGAACTTGGCTGGTACAAACAGCATTTTATTGAAAATTATCGATAGTAAAATTAACATACATTATATATATATATATATAAATTACATTTACACACCCCGGTTTCACAGCCATTCTTTAGCTTAGATTTTCCACATTTTAAATTTAGCAAATCTCTTTTTGGAACTACTGATGAATGTTTTTGTCAAAACAAAATGCAAAAAGTTTTGTCTAGAAGTGATCTTAAACTTCAGGAATGACACCTTTAATTCATGAATATCTTGAAAATTAACAAAATTATAAATATTAAAATTTTGCAAGATTTAAATTCAGGAAAATCTTGGCTGAGGAATGATTGTGAAACTGAAGCATGATCTTGAACAGATTTTCGTTGGTTATCTTGTTATTTCGCCTCCGCTAATATGTTCTGACAAAACTGTTTGTCTAATTTTGTGATCAATCAACTAAGATTTAAATCGATAAATGCTATGGAAATGAAAAAAAGAAGTCGCCAATATAGTATTATAATTGTTGATGTTTATTTAGTTTAGCCTGCAACATGTATGGTTCGTCAGTTCGTCCAACTTTGAATCCAGGAACTACTTGTTGTCTCAGCTGATATCAAGCATGCGCGGTGTATTTTGTTACTTCCGTTTTTCATGTTTTCATGGTTGTGGAACACCGAATCGTAACTTTAATGGATACCACTTATTTTTAACTTGGATGTAATGTGGGAACATAATCCGGATAGTTACTGGTATATTTAGTGCTTCTTCTTGTATAGCTTTGGCAGCAGCATTCAAGTCATTTACATCAGCTTGTGAATTTGGTTTTGTTTCCGTTGATTTCGCCAATAACTGCTCTTTCACATTTCCTGCAACAATGTAACAATTTTAAATGAATTAAAGAAAATCTTAATAATAAAATATTAATAATTTTAATTCATCGTTCAGAAGCTTGATATTTGATATCGATATTAAAAATATGAAATAACCGAGTATAGACAACGTAATTGGATTTAATGATTTAAAACTGTTCAGTGCAAGGTGACCTGACCTCGGTTAATTATATAAAGGTCCACTGCGTCTCTAACCTAGGTTTCAATCCTACTACCACCAATCCAATCCGAGTGTTAAAAAGTATGTTTGTTGACTTGACTAAATAATGTCCGTAGTTTTTTTCGGGTGGGGTTCAAGTCTGTCTGTTGACTTGACTAATGTCCGTGTTTTTCTCAGGGAGGTTAGGTTCTGTCAACATCCAAGAATACATTTCTCGGTTCAAGAAAAGGTTACATTATCTTTTTGTATTTTACAACAGAAGTACTTCCAACAACTTGACTGATCATCTATTGGTATTTATGTCACAGCCTATTTGACAACCAGCTGTTCGGGAAAACACCGACAATTGGATACTAACTTAAAATTATGCCTAGTACCGGCACACGGTCTCAATAGTTAGGAGTTTATAATTCATCATTTGGAGCCTTTGTATTCGTGTTGCGTACTTATTTTGTAATGAATCGTTAATTATTTGTTGAAATAAGGCTTCATTATTTCTTCAATTTGTTTGTTATTTCATCTTCTTGATACTTTCCCTACGGTATTGACCTTAGAAATCTTATTTATAATACAAATGTACATTTATCATGTTATCGAGAATGTATTATAAGTATATTTGATATTTCCTTTTTCTACTCTTAATGTATCAAACGAAAACTACCAAGATATAACCCCATGTCCCTGTACATAATGGTCGTTTTACTGCGACTATCGTCTGTTCGGCAAGTCTATTTTGCCCATGACCTGGGGCTAAAATTGGGCCTCATTCACAATGTCAAAAACATAAACATTTGCAATACATTCCGAAGTTTCATTTTTTACCCAATAAGCCATACATATTTACAATTGATTGCAAAAATATAATATGGTGGCACTTCTCCCAAATATACCTACATAGTTTAACTTTTACAGCTAAGCTAACCAAAAGCTATGTCGTCCACTCGATCCTTTTACATTTGCATTTACTCTTCTGTAGGATTATAAAGAAATTGAAATATCTCAATTTTACGGACATCGCATGCCTTAATTTTTCCAAAGCCACGGAAACTATCAAAAAGCAAGAAACTTAACCTATGTCATTTTGCTATTTCACATACTAGATCTATTTTGTGTTGTTTGTAGAAAGACCTTTTATCCCCCACCCACAATAGCACCTGAAATACATTTAGTTGATAGCCGCTAACATAACCAAGAACTGAGCATAATGCAATGAAAAGAAACAGGAGAAAAAAAGAAGAAAAAAAACCATTTTGACCGTTGATGACAAAACTCAATTTTGGACAGACACTGGAGTAAAGTCCAGTCATGTACGTGTACGCATGAGTTAATAGTATTATTAGCTTGTCCCTGGTCATTTTATATTATCTTATATCATATTGCTATACATACCAACTTGAGGAACTGTTTTATTTTTAGATTGGCTGGTAGATTTAGATGGCCGTACTTTTTCAGCATTGTGATCCAAATTACTCCTGGTATTCCCATGATTCACATTGTCCGTGTGTCTTTCACTTTGTACAGGAACCGGAATATGTTTCTTTTCATGGTTTTGGACATGCGCATTGTGTGTTATTTGTCCTGGTAAGTGTTGCTTCTCTTGGCTCGGCGTATGTGCGTTACGTGTAATTTTTCCGGGTAAATGTTTCTTTTCTGGACTTTGTATATGTGTGTTATGCGGTATTTTTCCTCCTTGGATGTGGTCATTTCCCTGGCTCTTGATATGCACATTTTGATGTATTTTTGCAGGTAACTGTTCATTTCCTTTGGTTTGAGAATTTGCATTAGGAGTTATATTTCCTGGAATATGCGTCTTTCCATGATTTAGGATATGGGCGCTATGCGTAATTTTTCTGGCTATATGCTCCTTCATTTGATTTGCGATATGCATATTGTGGTTCATTTTTGTTGTCGCTGGTGGTTGATTATGGTTGCTTAGTAACTGAGCGTTTAATATTGCACTCAGACTTCCACCAACTGTCTCGGATGATTCTCCAAGAACAACGTTATATAGTACCATTGCACCACAAACAAATCTGAACATGAGATACTTCTCCATTGTCATACCTATTGATATATAAAATAAAATAATTAGATCAACATAACAGAGTGGAGTAAGAGTGGAGTAAAAATATTTTACGTCCAGTCAAGATTCTTTCATTTATATTGAGACACTCAGTTTAGTGAAGGCGGAGGAAATTGAAGTACCAGGAGAAAACCACCGACCTTCGATAAGCGAATTGACAAACTTTTTAACACCAGGATGTAATCTGCATGGGATTCCAACCGAAAAGGTGAGAGGCGCCGTGATCCCTAAACGCGCGCTTAAGACCAGTGAAAGAAATCAAACCGAAACGGTGAGAGGTGCCGTGATCCCTAAACGCGCGCTTAAGACCAGTGAAAGAAATCCAACCGAAACGGTGAGAGGCGCCGTGATCCCTAAACGCGCGCTAAAGACAAGTGAAAGGAATCCAACCGAAACGGTGAATGGCGCCGTGATCCCTAAACGCGCGCTTAAGACCAATTAAAGGAATCCAACTGAAACGGTGAGAGGCGTCGTGATTCCTAAACGCGCGCTTAAGACCAGTGAAAGAAAACCAACCGAAACGGTGAATGGCGCCGTGATTCCTAAACGCGCGCTTAAGACCAGTGAAAGGAATCCAACTGAATCGATGAGAATCACCGTGATTCCTAAACGCGCGCTTAAGACCAGTGAAAGGAATCAAACCGAAACGATGAGTGGCGCCGTGATTCCTAAACGCGCGCTTAAGACCAGTGAAAGGAATCCAACTGAAACGGTGAGTGGCGCCGTGATTTCTAAACGCGCGCTTAAGACCAGTGAAAGGAATCCAACCGAAACGGTGAATGCCGCCGTGATTCCTAACGCGCGCTTAAGACCAGTGAAAGGAATCCAACCGAAACGGTGAGTGGCGCCGTGATTCCTAAACGCGCGCTTAAGACCAGTGAAAGGAATCCAACTGAATCGGTGAGAATCACCGTGATTCCTAAACGCGCGCTTAAGAGCAGTGAAAGGAATCCAACCGAAACGATGAGTGGCGCCGTGATTCCTAAACGCGCGCTTAAGACCAGTGAAAGGAACCAACCGAAACGGCGAGTGGCGCCGTGATTCCTAAACGCACGCTTAAGACCAGTGAAAGGAATATGGAACTATCATTTGAAAATGACATCCTTTTTTCGTTATCGATGCAAGTATAAATAACAATGACCAGTCCAAATTATACACGAACTGCTTCGCCGTCATGCAATTTGGACTGGCAAATTCATGTCTGTGGATCAATGGTAGCACTGGTGAAGATTGCAACTTTCAAAATCTTAACCAATACTACCGACCCGTTACCTTTTAGATGACACCTGTTACCGTCGTGGATGTCATTAATGTCAAACACTTGTGTCTTTAGCTTGTCAAAAAGAACGATTATTTTAAAAGGTTACTATATATCAAATTAGCTTGTTTTAACTAGTCGACGCCAGTGTTATATATTAATGGGTTGAATGATGTGTGAATAAAGACTAGGCTAGTAGACATAATTTCTTTAAAATTAATTTTCAGATCACTAATAACCTTGATCGACCATTGTACAAATGCCTAATGGCCAGAAGATTCCAGAACTTGCACTTACAACCAAAACGCTTTAATGAAAATGTTGGTCAAGAAGTTCATCATGACGGATCAAATGAGACGAACTTGCGCAAACTTATGCATTTCATTGAAAACAACTAAATTCATCTGGTATAACAATCCTGACGATTTTGCAATTTCAAAACATGTTTGCCTAAACTTGTAACACAGTACAGAAGATCACCAAAATGTTTTGGGTTTTGGACACAGTTTTACAGTAGACCTGTTACGACTTTCGGCAATGCTGTTCATTATAGTGCAAAAAGGTCACATCAAAACTTTCCTCTTACACAGCGGATAATCTCACCATGTAGAAACCCCAAAACAAACCCAGCTTAGAGAATAGCAAATCATGCCTATGAGAGTAGCAAAGCCTTCATTCAAATCCCATCCAAATCTAAACACTGTTGTTACATGGTACAGAGTTTATAATTTATATATTAAATAAAGGAATGTAAATAATCATGCACTCTAAAGAATATAAGATGCTTGAACATATTTATTTGTGTATTTTTTAAAAATACTTAGATGAATTAGCCAGTTCTTCATACAATTCGGTACAATATCAGTCCGTTGAAGGAGATACGTTTAGACAAGGACTGGTGTGTCTCTTTTTGATTTGACAAAAATATCGATTCGAGTAGAATATAGATTCATACACACACGCACACGTGCATTTGTTAGAGGCAAAAATGGTATCATGCAAACAGTAAATCTGTGTAATTATGTGATGACAGACATGTTAGAATCTTTTAGGTCACAGAAGATGACAAAACATGAATATAAAATGAGCCAAAAACCACCCAAACACAATAGAGTTAGTAACTAGTAGGGGACCCGGATCTGAAATTGTTCCTTAGTTTGACATCAGGGATTAATTGTTGACGGTGACTCATGGTTCCGTGGCTTAATATGAATACTTCAAGTGGGTCATCATGACCGATTATCTAGAAGAGACGAACTTACGCATATTTATGACATTTCACTGAAAACAACTACAATCATATAGTATAACAATCTTGGCGATTTTGCAATTTCAAAACTTTTTTGCTTAAAACTTGTAACACGGGTCAGAGGATCATCAAAATGTTTGAAGTTTTTTGGACACAATTGTACAGTAGACCTGTTACGACTACCGACAATGCTGTTCATTAGAGTGCAAAAGGGTCACGTCAAACCTTTCCTAACTCTTACACAGCGGATAATCTCACCATGTACAAACCTAACATATGAGAGTCGAAACAAACCCAGCTTAGAGACTCGCAAATCATGCCTGTGAGAGTAGCGAAGCCTTCCTTCAAATCCCATCCAACTCTAAACAATGTTGTTACATGGTACAGAGATTATAATTTATATATTAAATAAAAGAATGTAAATAATCATACACTCTAAAGAATATAAGATTCTTGAACACATCTATAAGTGTATTTTTTACAGTACTTAAATGAATTAGCCAGTTCTTCATACAATTCGGTACAACACCAGTCCGTTGAAGGAGATACGTTTAGACAAGTCTGGTATGTTTCTCTTTTTGATTTGACAAAAGTATCGGTTAGAGTGAAATATAGATTAAAGTAACCACACATACACACACACACGTGCAATTGTTAGAGGCTAAAATGGTATCATGCAAACAGTAAATCTGTGCAATTATGTGATGACAGACATGTTAGAATCTTTTAGGTCACAGAAGATGACAAAACATGAATATAAAATGAGCCAAAACCACCCAAACACAATAGAGTTAGTAACTAATGTGGGGCCCGGATCTGAAATTGTTCCTTAGTTTGACATCAGGAATTAATTGTTGACGGTGACTCATGGTTCCGTGGCTTTGTATGAATGCTTCGATTGTTCCTCTCATCGAAGACTTAGTTAATTCATTTTGATAACTGAACAAAACTTTGACACCATATAACAAATCCTCAGAAAAGATGTCATATATAAATAAAAATGAAAAGAAGGGAGTTAGCAAAATTTTGAAACATATTTTTTCAAACAAGAAAAAAAAGAAACCTACGAAGTAATTATTTTACTTATTTTTACTTGTGAATATTTAAATTCCTTTTTAAAGTCCTTAAATCCGGCACGATGTTACTTAATATTCCACATTATCTATTTGTTTTCTTTAAGATTTACATCACAGCGAGTCTAACAACTACACAATTATAACGAGTCTTTGTACACCATACTAACTATAAAATGTCTAAATAAAGTGACAACACCACTGTGATAAATATACTGCTCTACAAAACATAAAGAAAACAAACATAAAACAAAGACAAAAACAAAAAATATAACCATTATTTAAAACATTACCTGATAATAAACTCCTCCCTCTTCCCAGCCACGCGGCGAGCCAGCTACCAGCAGACGACACCTTGTCCGTTACAAATATGTAATATAAGAACTTTGATCTGTTTAAGTTTACATTTTGAAATGGCGAAATGATGAATTCTTCCTGTGGAAAACACTTCTTTGCAAAGTTATAATATATGCAAAATATGACGTTCAGTATGTTTAAAACAATGCCTTTGAAAGTGTCATGTAACGTTACGCGATATATATATACTCGTACGAGTGATAAATAATATATTACTGCCGCCACATAAAATTGTCTAATTAATGAATTGCAGAGTCTCGATTATGTATTATAAACAGCTGTCAAAGTTCATAACTTTACACTTCTAGACATGTTGACAATGCCATATGTAACGAGTTTACATTGTTCAAGAACCCTCTTTAAACTCATGTTTGAAATGTTTGAGCTAAAACATCGTTATGAGGACAAAACGAATATTTAATATTTATAGTCAATTTTGACAAAGGTTTATCAACCGGCTTCATGTGTAGCTAACAATTGGGATGGATGCAGGGGTATCAAACAGTCCTCCTTATGCATTTGTACAAGTCTCTCGAGTCGCGCACAGATACGAGTCCTATTCCCTAGAATTTTGATTCCTAAAATCAAAAATTAATATAATAATCCTTGTTCGAATTACAATCCAGAAGCAAAGTAAAAAACTCTGAAACTAACAAATTAGGATAAACACGTGAAATTCCGCCAGGGAAGTTAGGCTCGATGCTCCGAAAGGGTAAGCATCAGACTTCATATTTCAATATCAATTTCAAAAATGCATATGATTTCTTTTCTTGTTTTTTTGGACTGTTTCTTTCATTACCCTATCAAGTGGCTGCGTTGGTTATTGCAGTTACAAAATAACCAGTACAACCGATATAAAACGCTATAACCAAGAAGTGTATAGCACGTAAACGTTATTAATATTCATGACGTATACCAGGTATTACCGTCATATAATATACATGTAATGTCATTATGACTGAGCACAGATTGTCTTTGCTAAAACCTTTAATGTAATAGAAAAGACTTCATTTATATATATATAAATACTGCATAAAATCATCAAACTAATACAGACAACAATAAGTATACAAAATTTGTAAAAATCAGATAAGCATTATTTGTACGTGCACTTCCACCAGGAAAGTAAGGCAAGGTACTCGGAGAGGTAAGCACCCTGTGTTAAGCTAGCAACATCCGCATGGTTAATGGGGCGTTAAATACATCTAAGTTAAATTTTGTAAACTAATATTACCAATCACAAATATCTATCAAAAACTTTAACATTTTGTTGATGGTATCAAAGTTTCTTTTTTTGTAATTTTAGATCTTAAATTAAAACGATAAATATCTAATTACTGCCAAAGTCATACAATTTGGGCGCCAGTACAATACATGGACATTCTGAAATATTTGTATCAATATACCAAGTATTGAACTCCTTTTTTAGATATTTCTGTCTTATTGGGACTAGTCCTATTTTTAAAAATTTAAATATTCTTAAGAATTGGGCCTAGCGATGTTACTGATGAGGAATGCTATTTCGAAACGACCGACTAATGCAATAAATTTAAAAGTAATAATTCAAGACTATTGAAACTTTTATTTTGGCACTGTATTCTAAGAAAAGAAAAGTTGATGTTTGTCGACAGCAACGAACAATGTAAAATGTAACAGATCATAAGGGAATATCTGAGTGCTTGCTTCGGTCTACAGAAGCCGTATATAATTATCACGGATATCAAATTCTTGATAATATTGATTTGCTTTGCTGTTGTGTATTGATGCAAAATAAAAAGGTATTCATTTGTAAAAATAATAGAAGGATTTGGATATTTCATGCTGTATCAATCGGTAAACTATGTTGTCGCTTTACTCTAAAAAATTATATATAAAAAAGTCCAGACTAGTTTCACATTTAGTCCTTACATAACTCAAGAAAATTTTAAATTTCAATAATTGTGTTAATTTTCCAGATATCCTAGAATATTGAAAATCATTTTAAATTTGTTGACAAGTTTTCAAGTTTGTTAAAATATTATTGATAGAAGTATAAAAGGAAGTCATAATTTGCTAAAAATTTAAGAAAAATATCAATTGAGGTAAATCTGGAAATGTAGGGTCTTTTAGCAGACACAAAATTATGTGTCCTGTGGTAATTATGAAATCAGGTAAGTCTACTTATTAATATACTATCTATATATAACACGAGACCATAAACATCAGTGGACACAATACACAAATTGTGTCTTATCCGTTTTAACAGCTTCTAGTTATAACACAGTGCGTGTTTCAAATTCACAATTGAAATAAAGCCCGACTTTTATTGCCAAATGAACAAGCGGTTTAGTGACACTTGTTATTCAGGATTGTCAGTATAAATTACAATTTTATATGAAAACATAGGTCTAATATCTACTGAGGAAGTATATTAAACTCTAATAAAACATTTTAACAATATAATAGCTAGATTATTAGGATTTAAATTACACTACACGTGAGACAATATGATAGGTATAGTTATGACAAGACCTGAGTGTTGAGGTATTATAGCATACTTGTTCTATAATGTTATACTTATTCAAAATTGATTCCGAACTAGCTTCCTCGAAGTGTAGTACGTCTTTGGAGGATATTATCCAACTTAACTTATATCTATCTAAAGTTCTCTACTTTCCAATTAATTGTTGACTCAGGGATAATACAAACCCAAGCTTGTCAAGACTCTCAAAAAGTTTTATGACCATCAGGAATATTTTTGTATCCCAAATTGTCCTAGATATAATTGAGGCCCCATAGAAAGAGGCTCCTTCTATTCTCAGGTTTCATTTTACATGAAGTGGGGGTTGCTTATCTTTCCAGAACACCCAGCTGTACTTCCCCTGGTAAAAACCCACTACTTTAACATAACAGTTTTCAAGGTATTAACTTTGTTTTGGGGTTATGGTTAAGACATGGATCAGTATGTTTGCGTGAGGAATACAATTCCTCACCAGTAGTGCTTGGACCAAAATATGAAACAAATTTTTTAAACCTATAAGTCGGTGTTAAAAATTAATTTCATGATAACTGATTCAAATATCGGTTTGTTTTTTCTTGACATTCCACCAAACGTTACGTGGTTACGCAATACACTGATTCTACTGTATATAAGGTTTGAAATACATATTATACCAGTTTTAATTTTACAGCACTAGACGGCCGTTTCGGAATACAATTCCTCATCAGTAGTGCTTGGACCAAAATTATGAAACCAAAATTATTTTGAAGATGTTGAAAAGCTACCCAAAGGACTGAAATATATTTTACCAAATCAAGCTAAGGAAATACTTTGCATGAGGGAGTATATCTTAGTTTTTGAGAAATTTCAAATTTTAACTTGCAGGAAATTTAGACAATTACAGTATATTTCTGGCAATACCTTTATTCAAATATAAACAAATTGTGCTCAATTGTAAACAGAAAAATACACAAATTATGTAATCGTTGCAGTCAGAATACAAAGGCTAGAAAATAAGGACCTTATAAGATCTTCAATTCTGAAGTAAAAATAAACACAAGTAATATCTTGGTATGTCTAGGCTCTAGAAGTTCTTTACTCCACAAATCAACACCCGTAAATGATCTAATTTAGGTGATCAAATGCTGTCATTACAGTATCGTTGACAACTTTGATGTCTCTGTGTCCAGTATTGCCCTGGGAATAGTCTCATGTTCCTTTCACCTAATTTTGATTACACACGTGGCGGATGTAGCTAGTTAAATAGGATACGCTTACTCTTCCGGAGCACCCGGCCTCAGTTCCTTGGTGGAAGTTGACGTGTTTAGCCTAACTTGTCAGTTTCAAAGTTTTTACTTTGCTTCTTGATTGTGATTCGGACATAGATTAGTATGTTTGTTTTCATTAGGACAAATGATAAGTAAATGGAACAGATTACACCCAGTTATATTATGTTAATCAGACCCTCAACAAAAGTTTAAAGACACGGATTCTATATGAAAACAATATTTCTGTTTGTTCTTATTTAAAATGCAATATATAATCGATGGTCCAAAAAGGTGTTTGTATTTAAGTATGTGTTTGTCTTATTCATTGGTCCAAAAGATTTTTGTATTTGAGTTTGTGTTTGTCTTATTCACTCACTTAAGTTGTGAACTTTGTCTCGTTGACTGTTTCTGGGTACGTGTTTTTCAGTTAGTACAATTTTCTCTTTTATTTGAAGGACTAATGGTACTACAAATTGTTAGATAACTTCATATATATGAATGGAACATTATATTGGATGCAATAACTAATTAACCACACTGAGTACACTACAAAGAAAACAAGAGTGTAATTATAGCACATATACATCTATACATAAGTCAACCAATTAATTGTCAACCTATGTTCGATTTCGTTTTAATAATATGCCTGTCTATTGTTTATTGCAACAAGGAATTCTCTATATTTACAACTTGTCATTTTGAGAAACGTCATATGATAAACCTTAACATGACATGTCAAATCAGGTGAGTGTTACTTGTCTTTTAAAACTAAAACTAATTAACGGTGTGTATTGTAGTCGACATTTTATTTAAACGTCGCGATAATATTAACAAAATGTCAACCTAAACATAGTTATGTCACCTGTCTTAGTTCGTGTTCAGTTTTGCCTACAAGACACTCGTGAATTATATACACTTGGTCATAAATTAGGAGGCACTTGGATTTCCATGGCATATGATTCTTACTAAACCTGTTTTAACGTTTCAGCATTAAACGACGACAAAAATTGTGGAAACCCAAATATTTTTTTAGATATTAAAATGAGAAAGATTAAAAGATAGGCCTAAATTTATTTTACTAAACCCACCTAGACAATAGTTTGAACGATTAAGCATAGCTTAGTTTTTGGGGAATTTTAAAATTTACAAACAGATAGTTTTGATTAACAAATGTTTATCTGACAATGCAATGCATTGCCACCTGGGTTAACAATATCATCGGCATGACAATTCCACCAGCAGAGATATCAGCCCAGTGGCTGTAATTATTACTTTATCTGTTTCAATTTTGCAGCACTAGACGGTCTTCTCGAAATAAAAGCCCTCATCAGTAATGCTTGATCGAGCATTGTGGTAATTCAAATATTTTTACCTAATTAAACTGAGAAACATACAAGGACAAAAATGTAAGTAAACTGTCGCCAAATTTATCAACTCAACAGATATATAGATGAAGTTCTGTCCCTTAACAATCCTAAACTTAGAGACTATGTCAATGCCATCTATCCCAGTGAGCTTGAAATAAAAGAAACGACTGATTCCACAAATTCTGCTTCATATTTAGACTTAAAACTGAATTATGACGCCCAGGAAAGGCTTCATTTGAAACTGTATGGCAAACGTGATGATTTCAATTTTTTTATGCAGCAATATACCTGCTTCGCCTGCTTATGATTTATTTGTTTCTCAATTAATACCTATGGGAAAGCTTCTTCCCACTACGGGGACGAAGCAGGCTGCTTGCCAATAAATTGTTGACTCAGGGATATTGCAAGCCTAGGCTTTATCAATGCCCTCAAACGTTTTATGGCCGTCATCAGAGTATTGTTGATAAGTTTGATGTCTCTGTGTCCAGGATTGCCCTAGATATATTTGACAAAACATGGTTCCATGTTCCTTTCACAAAATTTTGATTACACACGTAGCGGATATAGCCAGCTAAACAGGAAGTGCTAACACTTCCGGAGCACCCGGGCTCACTTCCCTGATGGAAGTTTTTAAATTGCTTCTGGATTGTGATTCGTACATAGATTAGTATGTTTTTGATTAATTGCCACATCCTCCTAAGGCAATACATTAAACAATCGGTATTTAAAAAAACCACGAAGCAGATAAATATATTTAACAAAATAATATACAATATTCCTAATGGATAATATTTTTCTTTTGAAAATATTAGAGATTGCTTGTGTATATACATAAAACTGATCCTTACCAGTATACGTCTTATCTGATAATTTTCAATTTTAGATTTATTTATTTGTTTCAAATTTGACTGTATAACGTTGTTGACAATAAAAATTCAAGCAAGCTTAAAAAATTCATGATAATCAATTGATGAGAAGGACATGTTTTAAAATTAATCAAGACTACTAGAGTTATATTTCTTCAATGATGAAAAGTTTTTACTTTATTTAATGAACAGTGTTGAACAACTAAGGACTGTTTAAGCCTGCTAGAGTTATATTTCTTTAACTCCACATACAGATATATAAATAACGTTCTGTCTCTTAACAATCCTAAATTTGGATCCTAGTAAGCTTAAAATAAGATACGAATGATGCCTTAAATACTGCTTCATATTTAGACTTATTCCTGAATTATGACGCCCACAAAATGCTACATTTGAAACTTTATGACAAATGTGATGACTTCAATTTTCTATTGTCTAGTTTCCTTTTGAATGCAGCAATAAACCTGTTTCTCCTGCTTATGGTGTATTTGTTTCCCAATTAATGCGCTGTGGTATAGCTTGTTTCCACTATGGAGACTTTGTTCAACGAAGCTGTCTGCTTTCAAGTACATTGTTGATCCTATTTCGCAAGCCTACGCTCATCAAAGCCCTCAAAAAGTTTTATGGCCATCATCACAGTATTGTTGATAAGTTTGATGTCTGTGTCCAGGATTGCCCTGAATATATTTGACGTAACATAGTACACAACTTTGTGGGTTTTACTAGCTAATCAGGAAGTACTCACCCTTCTGGAGCACCCGGCCTCACTTCCCCGGTGGAAGATTACGTGTCTAACCTAACTTGTCAGTTCCAAAGTTTATACTTTGCTACTGGTTTTTTTTATTCGGACACGGATTAGTATGTTTGTATGATTTTTTACTGAAATATAACAGAATTTACAACTTTATTTAATGAATTTACACAACCAACGTTTGTTGACACCTTTATTTATTGCATCAGAACAAAAACTGGCGGGATTATATAGTTAGATGATTAAAGGTTACTAAACCTATTTTCTGTTTGTAAAGACAGCTGCATTATCTGCTTTTAACCATTACTATTTTATTATTTTCATGTTTTTACAACGGATTCCACAATCAAGAACAAGACATGATACCAATTAACAATAGCGAATGTAAAACTTGTCTTTTTGTTCTTGTCGTTTTGAGCACCCAGCCTCACTTCCCTGGTAGAAGTTTACGTGTGTAACATATTTTTTAGTTTTACTTTGCTTTGGGATTGGACTTTGGACATAGTATGTTTGGAGTGATTGCTTTTATAAATAATCTGTATTTACTCACGTTCTCTGTTGCATTGGTACTTTGCACAAGTTATAAATGTCTTTCTTCTATATTAGTGTAGCTTAAAGGTGTGGATTTTACTTTCTAACTTAATGCTCACAGACAGACATACATAATGAAAAAACAAACATACTAATCCATGTCCGAATCACAATCCAGAAGCAAAGTAAAAACTTTGGAACTGACAAGTTAGCTTAGACACGTGAACTTCCACCAGGGAAGTGAGACCGGGTGCTCCGGAAGGGTAAGCAACTTAAGTTTGTTGTTATTGTTCCAGCTAATAAGGCTTCCGACGACATTACTGTATTTTGACTATCTTATTAAAAAGTTGGAACAACAACATTACTTGTTATGTATGTACAGGTGCGTGATGATTAAATGCAAATGTGTCGGGAGCAAGATGTTAAGGTAATTCTAAAGAATGTTTTAGATTCCATATTTGGTTTAATTCACGCATAGACTTTATCTAAATGAGACTGAAGCCAATCTTGGACCAAATTCTTGGTAGAATTACTGATAATTATTTAGTTATACATTTAGACAGACCTGGTCCACGTTGCACGCACAAAGCTTAATTAATAATTATTAATTAAACCATGATTAGACCAACACTACATGATTTGCTAATTATGGCTTAATTATTGATTAACTTTAATTAAGCTTTGTGCAACCGGAACTTGCTATTCTTTCTTTTGTTGATTTTTTTTGTGAAGTTTAGGAATCAAATACAAGTTAGGAGGGTAATGTTCTTTCTCAGGGATTAGTCTAATAGAGGGAGAACTTGGATCTCCTTACCGTCATCACAAAATTGTTGATAAATATGATATCCCTGTATCAAAATTACCTTGAATTTATTTGGCGTAACATAGTTTCATGCCGCCTTCCTTCTCGATTTGGATTATACGCTTTGTGGATGAAGGGATGTATCTACCTGAATAAGAGGTACTTACTCACACTCATACTTATTTCTATGGTGGATCCTCACGTGTTTAACTTAATTTGCAAATTTTAAAAGTTTTTACTTTGCTTTTAGATTCTAATTTAATCTTGACTTTGTATGTTTGTTTTAATCTATTGTCATATATCAATTTTTGAATTTAATCATAAAATACATTAAAAAAGTGGTATATGACACTATCATCGTATCAAAAATAACACCATGAACGGAATATATTGACTGTTATAGGGTTTGTTTTGAATGTTGGGCGGCATGCATTTTCATCGACTAGACTTACTAATCCTCAACTAGCTTGAAATTTATACGATGCCAGCTGATAATAAATAAATTGTTTACTTAGTGATATTACAAGCACAGGGTTTTCAAGGTCCTCAAAAAAAAAAAAATAAATAAATAAAATAAATGTATAATATTATTGATAAGTATGATGCGTCTCTGTATCCAAAATTAGCATAGATATATTTGACGTCTCATTGTTGTACGTTCCTTTCATTCTCAAATTAAATTTCATATGTGGCAGTTGAAGCTAGCTAAATAGGGGGTTATTACCCTCACGGAGCACCCTAGTCCGACTAATCACTCCCAATAAACACCCATTTTAATTTTTGACTTGTTAGGGGTTTGTGGTCTGACAGATTTCATTATTGAGTTTTTGAAATTTCTGGGAATACTGGAAGCTATTGACGCGAGATTTTGTTTCTGTCGTTTTCGCCAGAAATTTTAAGAATTCAATAATGGAAGCTATCAGACCACAAATCCCCAAAAAGTCAAAAATAAAAATGGAGGTTTAGTGGGGTGTTTAGTCGAACTCCGAGCACCAGGTCTGGCGTCCTTGGTGTAAGTTCACGTGTTTAACTTAATTTTTCAGTTTCAAAGTGTTTGATACTTTAGTAGGTATGTTTGTATGTTTGTATTTGATGATATACTAAGTATCAAAACTGTAAAAAAGGCTTGTATCACCTGGTGATCACAGCAGTATCTACATCATTATATTGATGCAGTATACAAACTTAAAATGGAAGATCAAGAGACTTTTAAAGTTCAGACTTCACGTCTACAGGGAAATAACTCTTGTTACACACCAATGGTTACTTTAGGCATATATGCTTCACTTATACTTATGATGAATGCCTGAGATGTTACTTAATAAAACATCATTAATCAGGTAGTTTCATATTGGCCAGTTTAGCCAATATCACACACCGAGGTCAAAACATTGTGCAAAAATGTGTAGCTTAATACGTCTTGTTAAATATTTTATTATCATTCTGTGTTTTACGTACAAAAGCAACTTATAGTATCAAATAAACATACTTTGTGATCAGGGAATGATTTTAATTTGTACGAGACCTGTAGACGATGTAAGAAGCATCCAGTCCATTAACTAAATGACGCACAAGAAACGATGTGCTCCAGCATGGCGCTGCTATCTCCAATTAAATAACGGCAACTGGGAGAAGACTATGTTACCACAGACGAGGCCATGTTTTACATGGGTGAAGTTATGGACGTAGAAAATGTATATTACATTCCTGGAAATCAATTTTCGATCGACAAAAAGTTAAGTTCCTCAAACGTTATGCTTTTCCACCCTGATTTATGGTTTGGGGTGGCGTCAGTTTTTATGGCAAAACATAGCTGAGAATCATCAACAAAGGTGTGAAAGAAAATGCGTACTGATACATAAATCTGTTCTTAAACCATTTCTTGACAAAGATGTTCCAAGATTGTTTAATGACCATGAAAATGATATGATGTTTCATGAGGACTCAGCATCTAGTTACACGTCTAAGAAAACCATTGAATATCTGAAGAAACGTAAAGTAAGTAACATTACACCGTCTGAGTGGATTCCAAAAAGTCCCGACTGCTCTCCAATGGATTACAGTATTTCGGGAATCCTTATAAAATGTCGTCTTTAGAAACGAAAGTTTATCTGGTCTTAAAAGAGCTGTCAAAAACGAATGGAAGAAACTGGAACAGAGGTACATAAAAAACATAAATAAGACACATTTTGAGTTTAGCAAAGCATTGTAGAAAGGTATATAACTGCCATGGTTCACAAATAGAACATTTGTTACAGTGAAACCTGAATGATGTTGTTAATCAAAAGTGTTAAGGTTTCCGTAAGTACTGTCATTGGCCATGATGTTCAACTAGAGTTATTTCCCTGTACACGTGAAGGCTTCAACTTCAAAATATCCTGTATATTTACAAAATTGTTCTTAGATTAATCCATAGAGATTAATTAAATAGTTCTTGTCGCGAATAGCTGAAAAATTGCTGATGCGACGTTAAGCAACATTCAACCCAACTTAACCAATATTTATTTATTTATTTATTTATTTGCATATATGACTACCTACTTTAGCAAAGTAAATAAATGAATTTAAAAATGTATATAAATATGTATAAACGAAAATCGATGCCAGGGTCCGTATCTGTATATAACATACCTCATGTATCACATACTATGGAAAGTAAAATCAATTGAATTGTCATATTTGGTACATAATAGCAAAATGAAAGCCGACTATTTTAAAGAACACAAAAACCTAAAATGAAACCGATGGAAATATACCCTATTTCAAAGGGACGGTGGAATTTTGACATTAGCGCTATTCAACTATTGTGTTTCGAAAATTATAACTAGAACATTTGTATAAAAATTTTGATCCCCAAACAGAAACTGGCAGCAACCAACATAACCAACAACTCAAAAGCATTACAAAAACAAGACTAGACAACACACATCGGGACCTATGAATATAAAATCCCAGTGTTAGGAAGGGCACTGGAGTTCATAACGTAAATCCTAGTTTCGATTTTTTAAAAAGATTCAATGCGGTCTCGCGTTTTGGCATACTATTTACAATTAATAATCATTTGTAAATCTAAAGGCGTGTATCTAATATTTAATGAATGTCCCTTTCTATGCCTTTAATCAGAGGAGTTTTGTACCGTCTTTGATACTCATTCATCTGATGTAACTTAATTTTTGACAATATTTTATGCTACAAATAACGAGTTTCAAAATAATTCAAATAAATTTATAAGCTTAGAATGGTTTTTGAAAATGACACCCTAACATGATTTTGAAAACTAACAAAATTATTAAGATTTCATAACCACCAGATTAAATTTAAGACCGAAATGGTTGTGAAACTGGACGTAATACACTGACCAGGGAATATCCACCCCGATTAGGATTTAGATTTGGTTATCAATCAGACAGCAAGAAATAAGAATACTAAGAAGGTTGTATAAGTTCCTTAATTTGGTCTCATCACAATATTGTTAATAAGACTAAATATGATGTCGATGGATCCAAACTAACCCTGGGTATATTTGGCGCCACAAATTTCATGTCCCTTTCTCCATTTTGATTTCACGCATGATGTGGTGTGTTTGCTTTTCAGGAACGCCCGGCCTCACTTTTCAGGTGGAAGTTCACGTTTTTAACTTAATTTACTAGTTTTTAGTTTTGTGATTGGGGTTTAAAGATGGACCGATATCTTTATTTTTGATTTTAGTTGTTGCTTTTATTCATGTTTTCTGTTCAAACGTTTCTTTGGTAACGCTTCCTACAGCTTACGTGTAAATTGCTTTTTGACAATAAGATAAGCGTTATCAGTAAGGTTTCGGGCTCCCATATTAATATACTGATAAAAGGTGACTGCACAAAAAACTGAACAATAGGTCTTTATATTTTACCAATATGAGAGTGAAAGAATTTTCTAAAGTTGACTTGAGTAATGGTTTTTAACGTCCAAGACAAGAATATTTCACCTATATCGAGACATCGCCAGCTATTGGCGAAGGTGCAGAAATTTTGCCTGTGCGTTGCGCTGATGGCATTATACAGCAGGGTTCTTATCGTGCCACGTCTTCCGTGACACGGAACCTCCCCACCCGAAAGAACCGCGGCTTTCATTTCGTATTGCCGAGTGCTTGGGTGAGACCAGGCGGTCGGGGTTCGAAACCACGACTTTCCACTTACGAAGCGAGCACTTTACAAACTGACATACCACAATGGTAGGTTTTCTATAGCTTTTGTTATCACTAGTCATTGGACAACAATTAAAAACTGATAAGTGACATGCTGATGTGAACAAAACAAACACAAAAATATCGTTACTTTTTCAAATATAACAAAGAAACAAAGTTAAAACTTTCAAATCTGAAAAAATATGTAAAACACATGAACATTTACCAGGGAAGTGAGAACCAGTGTTCCGAAAGTTTAAGCATCTCCCTTTGAGCTATATCAACTCCGTGGGAAATCAAAATGGGTAATAGAAGGAGTATGGAACTATGTGACGTCAAACTTATCCAGGATATGGAGAGACATATGAACATTCGAATTGTTTTCTTGGATAGTATGTAATTCTTCTGTAATCAATGTGATATGAGGTTCTATTAAACATAGTGTTAAACGGTTGTCCTTATGATGTAGAGAGTTCAGTAGGTCCGTGGTCTAAGGCACTCTTACATACCACAGCGTCTCTCATCGCTGGGGTTTGTTCGAATCCAACTCGGGAAAGATCTTAGTGCGAGAAGGTTTGTAAGTTCGCTTGCTGAAGATAGTAGTTTTTTCTCCTGGTGCTCAAGTTTCATTTAATATTCTAGAATTGATCTCGATAAAAATTGAAGGAATCTTGTATAGGGCGTTAAACTCACTCCATCACTCCACCGACTTCTTTTTTCCACTGATGATATTTCCTTTGCTGCAACATAGGATAAGGTATGGTATGCAATTAGTTTCCATGTTAAATTCAATAACTATGACAAATATATTTCGATTTCTGCGACACATTATTGTCAAAAGGGAAAACTATGAGTTCATCGCCAGTCTGAATTTGTCAGAAATCGAACTGGTAAAGGTGATATAGAAGATACCATGGCAATATCCGCACATAATCAAAAACAAACATACTAATCCATGTCCGAATCACACTCCAGAAGCATAATAAAAACTTTGAAACTGGCAAGTTATGTTAAACACTTGAACTTTCATACATACAGGGAATTAAGGCCGGGTGCTCCGGAAGGTTAAGCAACTTCTATTTATCTACCTACACCCGCAACGTGTGTAATCTAAATTGTGTGAAAAGAACATGGAACTATGGGGCGTGAAATATATCCAGGTGAATTCTGGATAAAGGGGTATCAAACTTATCTACAATACTGTGATGACGGCCATAAAACTTTTTCAGGGCCCTAATAAGCCTAGGCTTGCAATATCCCTTGGTCAACCATTTATTTGTAAGCAGCTTGCTTCGTTGTATAAAGTTTCCATAGTGGAAACACGCTCTATCATAGCGTATTAACCGGGAAACAAAGACACCTTAAGCAGGAGAAGCAGTTATACTGCTGCATAGAAAAGAAAATTTGACAATAGAAAAATTGAAGTCTTCACTTTTGTCGTACAGTTTCAAATGTAGTCTTGTATATTACAAGTAAACTCTATAGAAGATACCAGTGACAATGTTCGTACACTATATAAGAAGTACATTCTTGTTAGGGCAGATGATTTTCAATATTTTTTTTATATATTTTTTTATTAGTTCCCAACTGATATCGGCATTATCCTAATTAGGCATTCATGAATATTAGGGAGACATTTGGCTTTGGAAACCTTTTAAGCTGTCTGATTGGTGACAGAGACGAATGAGGGATATTGATGAGGTATTGAAACCAATACCAATCGTAATTATAACATAATCAATGCCTAGTGACAACACAAAATGTATCTGACAAACACACCTATCTTCATTATACTTTATTACTCCAGTTCAAAAGTACGAGAGATAAATAATATCCCGTGTTATACGATTAACAGAAAATTATCAGATTACTTAAAACCCTATTTAATTTGTACAGTACAGACCTGTCAAAAGTTTAACACTAAGCTAACGAACAAGAGGTGAAGCTCGGCTTTCGAGATGTGGATAGATAGTGACGGAAAAACAGAAAAATATCTGAATACTTAAAACCCAATTTAATTTGAACAATACGGACTTGTTGAAAGTTTAAGCTAACGAACAAGAGGTGAAGCTCGGCTTTCGAGATGTGGATAGATATAGTGACGGAAAAGCTACCGAAAAATATAAAGCAACAGCTGAAAAGCTACAGAGATGAAGATAACAAGAGCACGAGCTGTCGATTCAGCACTAATATGTAAGGATCAGTGTAAAACTTTCGACAGGTCTGTACTGTATTTTACACCTTTTCTTGGTCACGTGTTTAGCCTGATAACTTGTCATTGATCAGTACTGTCATCAGCTGTAGGCAGAGATGTACCGTCTTAGAACGAAAACCTTGGATTTATTTTTGAACTTTTGTCACCATTACACATAATTACAAAGTATTAGAAAATTAAAATCTGTAATTATTTTTTTTCAATTTGTATTTAGTTTCACTCCTATTTATTATAATTAATGAGCCAGATTACCAAATAAAGCCCACTTACCAGTGTTTAAAATACGATTTACAATTAAAGAATACTGAATATTCATTATGGAATTTTGTTAAAACTACACTACACCACTGGTACGGGAGAGTACACGAACACCTTTCATTATAACAAAGCAATCACAGAAATGTTACGATGGAAGACAAAAAGAATCTTACTTCTTAACATTTGTAATAGTTCTTCATGGAAACCACAACCAAAACATGGAACCACATATGAAAATATTTTTCTATATTATACGAATCACATATGATCTCGCGTTTTGATCCTGTACTTAATCTAATGTAGTCGTTAATCTCGTTCTTTATTTTTCAAATGTTTAGCCTGATTTTTAACACAGTACTTACCCACTCGGCCTTACTTCCCTAGTGGAAGTACACGTGTCTAACCTAACTTGTTAGTTCCAAAGTTTTTGCTTTGCTTCTGGATTGTGGTTCAGACATGGATTAGTATGTTTGTTTTTGATACATTGTAAATTTTTATAATTCCATAGTAAGGCAATCAACGTTGATGATAATTTCAAAATATTTAAATCAAGCACAAACATACCCATCCATGTCCAAATCTCAAAAGCAAAGTAAAAACTTTGAAAACGGACAAATGTAGTTAAACACGTGTACTTCCACCAGGGAAGTGAGGCCGAGTAGGTAAGTACTGTGTTAAAAATCAGGCTAAAGAAGAACGAGAATAACGACTACATTAGATTAAGTACAGGATCAAAACGCGAGATCATATGTGATTCTTCAAATATTTTGAAGATTTTAAAATCCTAAATTTGCATTACATATTCTTTTATACCTTTCCCTAAGAAGTGTGTATTCAGATTTCTTCAGGTTGCTATGGTAAAGCTTGTTCCCACTACGGTAACTTTACACAACGAAGTCAGATGCAAAGTATAAATATATAACAAAAATTTTAGCTTCAGATTATTTTGTCCAGTTTTTACACCGTTAATATTTTCTAACGTGAAATTTACAAAAAAATATTTTATACTGAAATATTCGTTCATAAAGCATAAAAGCTGGCATATACTATTTAAACAAATATAATAATGGAATGATAAGGGTATTAGTTGTGTTGGTTACGGAACCGAATTATAGATCTTTAAAACAAAATAATTAAAAAAATAGAAATATAAAAAATCTATGTTTTCTTAATTTTTATTGATAGCATATACATGTATCGGGGTAGTTGGTTCATTGTTACGTAGAAAAACAATTAGTTTTATTTTTTAAAATTGCGCATTTTAGACCACTGATTATAAAATAAATGAGATGCTAGAGTACAATTACTATAGCAACACCGTTGAGTTTCAGTGCCCATCTAAAATCAGAAGTTATAATCAATGTTGTTGTTTTGTATTGTTTGGCTGTTTCTGTTATTATGCAGTACTTATTCGTGCTACTAGAGTTGATTGTGTCAAGTACATGTCTTCAATATCACTATCTCATTACTGTCAGAACCACTGCGGTAGCTCAGTTGGTAGAGTGCTCGCTCCGTAAGTGGGAGGTTGTGGGTTCGATCCCCGGCCGGGTCTGACCTAAGACTTGAAAGTGGGTAGTGACTGTTCTTTCGCCAAGCACTCGGTATTACGAAATGAAAGTCACGGTTCTTTCGGATGGAAACTTAAAATAAACGAGGTCCCGTGCCACGGTGGGCTTGGCACGCTGAAGAACCCTGCTGTATAATGCCATCAGCGCAACGCACAGGCAAAATTTCTGCACCTTTGCCTATATCTGGCGACGTCTCGATATAAGTGAAATATTCTTGACTGGGACGTTTAACACAATTACTCAACTCTCATTACTGTCAGTATTATTTTCAATTACAATACTGACCTGTCGAAAATTTTACATTAAAGACAGGTGACGAGATAGTGCTAAATAGACAACCAATCTCGACCCGTCGTTTCCCGACATTTTTTGGTCTGTCACTATCTATCTCTTTTCGACCAGTAGCTCTCCATATCTCGACCATTCGTCTGTCTAGGTTCAACTACTTTTCGTTTGCCAAGTGTTAAACTTTTGACAGGTCTGTACTGTATGGAATTTGGAAATTTGGTCTAAATTAATTTTGACCAAACCTAAGGTATATTTTCAAACCCAAGCTCTACATTTGGGTTTTTGTAGGCCATATCTTAATCGTACTGCATCATAACATCACTGTACAATCCCGAGACAGATCAATTCTTTATCAATATAACTCCTCTTTTACCTTAAAAAATATACCATAATAACATATTTAAAAAAATGATAAATCTGTTTCTTTATCGTTTTATCTAAATTACTTAATTTGGTGTAAAATTAAAAATTAAAAAAGTAGATGACATTTTAAATTACCCATAACTATCCCGATTTCACAACGGATAAAACTTGAACATTAGACTTTTTGTCGAGAAAACAATTTTAGTCTAATATTGATAATGATAACAAATGAGATTTTTTATGTTCTTGTCAGTTCCCAATAAAAACTTAAACTGAGTTGCAAACAAATGTTAAAGTGGATTTTAAAAAAAAGTATTCCTCTTCGGGGCGGTCGAGATGTCTAAAGCAGAAAGCAGAAACTTACAGGTTGTAACGCCTCCTGCCGTCTAGATTGAAGACCCACTTGGTCAGAAAGTGTAAATGTTCGTTTGTAGTACGAAGTCGGTTTGTCTCTGGTCACTTTGGTTTGCTCCATCATCTCAGAAGAAGCTGTCTGCAAATAATAATAATAATAATAAAAAAAAAAAAAAATAAATGATGCGGCCTTAAAACAATTGCCCTACTCCTACTATAAACAGATTGTTGCGGCGAAAAGAAAGGATTTAATTGCATTGCTTGTATATGACCAAATGAAAGGGGCGAATGAAGTTTTAATGTGGATATCATACAAGAAGTCTGACAATACATATACCTGGCAATAGCCAACGGAACCAAGAAAATGGAACAATACAAGTTATATAATGATTGTAGGAAAAGTCAAACATCACATGTAAAGTCAAACACAAACTGAGATTCCTGACGCTAAACGGGCACTAGAGAAAATGACATGGCCAATAGTGTGATCATAGTACCATTGATGGACCATTCAACATCATACTTAAATAAAAATGGAGTAATTTGGGATCCGTTATAACGGCTATCAACTAAACTTCTAGATGATAAGATGGTTAACAAATTGACATGGGGTGGGGAGCAGTGTGTGGATTTTCCAGATAAGAGAAAGTTTTTTCTGTTTGTGTGTTCTAACACAGCCTTATAGAAGACCAATTCTTATGTCAGTCCTCATGGTACCCTGATGGTACATACATAGATCTGGATTGTCTTCGTTGATTTTTAGCGCACAATATTCTGTTCCGTTTAAACAAGATAACTTTAAATAACCCTATCCCCCAACACTGCTACCATGAATGGCGTTAAATCCAGACTGTCACTTTGTTAATCATTGCTTTGTAATAAACTTGTAGCATATCATTTTTCTCATAAATAAGCAATTAGTTTCATCTCTAATCAGTTAATAAAAACAATTATAAGATGAAAAAGTTGGTATGACAATAACATAGAGGTTTCTACTAAACAGCATCTGTCGCCAAACCAATGGTTAAAGTCAGCATGGAACAGACGCAATTATTTTTTAATCCGTCAATATGATCCTTATTAAATAAAAATCAGAATTTTTGATTGACAACCTACCTGGCGCCCCATTTGACACGTGACAACAGATGCGCGATAAATTGTTTTCTGATGAAGAATATCTCCTGTCCTTATGAAATCAATACGATTGTAGCTATCATTGGAATAACAAGAATATTCCAACTCACAAGATGACCAGATATTAGAAAGATTAATGTTCTTTTATTGCAAAATAATTGGTTTGATGTAAAACATGTTTATCCCTAATCAAACTGATTTGTTGCCTAATTGAGGGGTCGGTATTCTAAATGGATTGTCCGTGTCATATAAACAAATATCCAACTATCTTATCTGCACAGACACGGAATCCGGCCAAATAACCGGTATTGGGTTCTGGCAATTATAGTTGATCTGTGTGAATCTGACAAAGATGTAAAATATGATTGATGGTTTATAGGGGTAAGAGTGTATATTAATGGTCAGTTTTTAATCAGTGACAGGGTAATGATCTTAAATTATTGTTTTGATTATCATGTTTGTAAACATTGTTAACAAATTACTAACCACTGTGGGCTATTGTGAAAATAATGATCGTTAAAACCTGCCTAAGAATGACAAGGGATCGAGGTTAAAGATCAACGTCATCCAGAAGTGTAAATTGAGAAAAGAATTAATATAGATTATAACAAACTGTATCAATGGTAACATGATGGTAAAAGAATATTAAAACAAAGTAAATAAGTAATTTATAACCTATATGTTTTTATGGATAAGGATTGTTTGAGTAATTGTTTTAATTTAAAATACAAACACATACCGGTCCATGACCAAATCAACATTCCAAAGCGAAAGTAAAATTGCCTTAAAACCTGACAAATTCGGAAGCGAGACCGGGTGCTACAGAAGAGTAAGCGCCTCCTCCCATAAAATATGGGACATCAAATATATCCAGGATATACATGTATTCTGAACATGCGGATTTCAATAGTAAATTTTATCCCCGATAGAAAACCAAATGTAACACGAAATGTTCTTTTGCTCACAGGGAATTATGTTTAAAGTACGTCAATAGTTTTCTATCTGAAAAATCTATATTTGGCTATATTTAATACAACCAAGAAAAAGACACAATGATTGAAATAAGGAAACAAGACAGGACAAAATGCACATTTACGTTTTTCACGAAAGGTTACATTTTGTGAGATACTTGTGAATAAATAAGTGACAAATTAATTTGAATGAATTGGTTGTCGCGTTAAATTGTTGTTAGTAGGTCATAGTTTGTAGAACTATATTTTCACGATTTTATTTGACGTTTGTATAAGAAATAGACAGTTGGAACTGAAAAATTGAAAAACTGGTTAAACTTGTCGTTAGCAATTAAAAACACAAAGAAGAGCACAATAAAATACAATTAAATGCTTGAAACAGCCAAACAAGACAATAACAGGCAAACATATTGGATAGTTCCCGACTTTGGACGATTACTAGGTTAAATATCCAGTAGATTGGTTATCGTACTTTCAGAGGGCTCCCAACTAAAATGATTTTAAATTACTTTTTGGCTTATTTTTCGAGATTTAGAAACGACTGTGTTCCTTTCGATGAAATTCATTTATAAATATATTTGGTGTTTTATCGAATTCGCGATACAACTAGTGTCTCGACATACCAATTTGTATCGTGTATCGCAAAACAACCATATATGGTAAATTGTTAAAATTTATTTAACACCAGTTCAATTTATAATAACACAGTAATTTAAACTTTAGTAATTAGCCTCAAAGTAAAACAAACTTAGCACAACAGGTCTAAATTAAAAAACAAAAACAACATACATGCATGAACTATAGAAAAAAAAAACATTTTAATGGGTAATTTTCTTTTTGCTTCAGATTTGATTTTAAAGAGATTGTGTATCGTGATACCAATCGTAGATGTATAATTTCGTTAGTGGACTGCAATTTCTTCATCCCTAAAACATTTAGAACTTGGTCAATTTCCAGAAGGAACAGATTTATTGCCAAGGGTACGGCAACTGTCCAACTGTCACAGTCAGTTATGTTGCACTAGTTCACATTGGCACAAAAAATCTCATCGGTACTTAATGAAGAGGAAAGGGGGATTTTCGATGTGTAATTGCAAAATCGATATATATACTAATCTAAAATAATTGGTTTGTTATTTATTTCGTTTAATATTATTTTTATGAATTAAAATGAAATTATACTACGTTTAATGTGTATTTTTTTTTTATCAAATAATTACTCAAAATCAAACATACAGGTCAACGTCCAAATAATAAACCCAATTGAAAAGTGAAAACTTTGAAAACTTGCAAATTCAGTTGAACATGTCAACGTCCAGCAGACAGGGAAGTGAGACCAGGTGCTCTGGGAGGGCAAGTACCTCCTTTCAAGCTGGCACACCTACTATGTGTGCAATCAAAGAGAAGGAATGGAACATGAAGCTATGTGACGTCAAATATATCCAGGTTATTTTCTTTTACACAGAAACATTGATAAATTTCTTTTTTGGTACTCATCAAAATTAAATCAAATAACCCTTTATTATATAGCAAAATAAATTTCGTTTACTTCCGTCAAGTATTTCATCTAAAATAAAAATTTTTGTCGTGCAATACATAAACATTACACTAGTTCTTGTAAATGGATATAGAACTAGTGCAATATGACAACAACACAGTGATGACGTCGACAACAATCGTTTGACGTCATAAATGACAGCGCCATTTGACAAAGAGTGCAATATGAAAAAAATGATTCGGGAAATCTCGGACTGGAACAAAGTTAGCAAATATCGGTATTTATCGCACGATAACACCTCGGGATTTATCGTTTAATTTCTATGCAAGGCATATATTGCTATGTAATAAGTAGTTTTATTTCTTGTGTTTGTGATGTGTACATTGTACTTGGCGTAAAAAGTTTCAGTGTCATTTCCGTTGCTGAGGGTAGTTTTTTTCCTCATATTACACGTACTCCGGATTTCTCCACCATATCAAAACTGACTGTCTTGTTAAAAGTGAAGAAATCTTGACTGGGGCGTAAAAGACCATGAGTCTACCAAGTGACCCCATTTTTAAGTTCCCATCACCCAAATGTCCACTTGAATAGAACCCGATATATATGTAAATAAGTTTTGATATATAATAAATTAAAACCGCACTGGGCGTAACTTTGTCTTTAAAATAAAACTAATTTATCAGTAGGTAATGGTATATTGCCTCCTAGTGGTTAAGAATTGAACTAATTTCATAAAGGGTATATTATTTACGTCTGCAACCAATGACCTGAGACGAACACTCTGACAGTATGGCTTTACAATGGAAGCCGTCAGTAAAATCTCTCGTTAACAGTCCAGCCAATGATATAGATTCCCGATTGTAATACATGCAAGGTCAAAATGCCATGACTAAAATTATATTCAATTTAATCATAACGCAATCGGAGAAAAAAGCCACACTTATTTAATATATATGACTTTAAAGAAAACATTTAAAAACACCAATATTTTTTTAAAAAAATGATCAAGTGATGACACAAAAAGGAGTTTAAAAGTTGTGATTGGAAAAGTGAACTTATCAATTTTGATAAGAGTAAAATGGTTTCAGTCATGAACCATGTCGGACCAAAGAAAACTTCCGGATTCTCCATTGATTCTCTCCTCGGAAATGATGTAAGCAAAGCAAGAGGATCTCCGTCTCCGGTAAACTCAGTGTCCTCAAGTGCGAGTTCAGAAAATGAGCCAAATCCGATTGAGCATACCGAGTTAAAGCACAAATCAGTATGTCACAAAGAAGGTGGTAGTAAATCATATTATCAAAATGTTCTGAGAGACAGAGTTCCAGAAAATAGTGCTATAACAAGTTGTTATGGAAACAAAACAACAATTTCATCAGAACATTTACCATACCTCCAAAACATTGAAAATGGAATTTTAAGTAGATTTCAGGGACTTCCATTGTCACCATTTCATTCCAGTGCAAATATTTTAGCGCATACAAATCATATCAATGGACATCTTTCTTGGTTGCACCAACGACATAATGGTTCTCCGATCAACTGGCCAGGAGGAATTGGTGGTCACCTCAATTCTAGATTCTCAGGTGAGATTTAAGTACACGTAAACAAAATCTTCAATAAGAGTTTGGGTATGTCATGTACAATTTAAAAAAAATATATATCATTCAATATATTTTAAAAAAGGCATATGACAGGTGTAATGATTAAACCTTGATGTCAGGTTACAGAAAAATTGAAATGCCTTTTTTAATTTTTGAAGGAAAATATATTAAAAAAACATTTATATTACATAATAATTGTTAATAGAGCTCATAAGCGTGGAGTTTCGAAATTCATTTAAAGATGTAAAAAAAATTAAATCGAGGAATAAAATACAAATATATCTAAAATTATCAACAATTTTTTTTAAATATATAAATAGAATAAACAAACAAATAAATAATTAAATTAATAAATAATAATAATAATAATAATAAAATAGATAAAATGAAAAACTACCCATTTATATCATGATAAATTAGATAAAATTTAACCAACATATATCATGATAAACTATATTATCAAAATAATTATCAAAAATGTTTTAATAAGGATTTTAAGAAACCAAGGACATTTATAATGCAAGTTTAGATGAAAATTTTACAGCTAAACATGTGCATGTCACAATGCAATATATCTTAAATATAAGTATCAACATGACAACTAAAACACACAAATTAATGTTGACTGAATGTGGATTGTCTTTATTACGAATGTAACACGATATGTATGTGCTAGAAAAAGTCAAATCTTTTAAGGTCATCAGTAAATGGTATATATAAAACGCTGACAATATAAAACGCGTGCAAGTGCTTTAAAATCTTGAAAATATTAGCTTTTCGGTGAATTCTGTTGAAAATAGAACTTGTCCATTAAAATATCCGTATAATAATAAAAAACATGAAAAACATAAAACAATTAAATTTTATATTAGAATATTCAATTATTTAAGTTACTTTATATTTTCAATTTCAGATACTTAAATCTAGAAGATAAATAAAAGACCAAAATAACAAATTAATATTATTAATTACAATCCAATTTTAGTCCTACCTTTAAAGCACTGCAATGATGTTCTTATGTTGTGTTGACACAAACTTTTATTTTAATTTTAACTGAGTTAAAAATATAAAGCCTAATTCTGAACCTTGTAATGTTTGTTTTCATATTTCTTGGTACAAAGAAAATACTTTAAGACTGTTTTCAATTATTCTTTAGAAACTGTATTAATCTATAAGAAGGAATATGTAACAATAAAGAATTGAATTGAATTGGCTCTACTGGAAGAACAAAAACTCAGATGGGAAAAAAATCCGGATTATACTGCATGTCCACTTATATATGACATTGTGACCAGGAAATGTTTTGAAACAAGTGAACAAGTATATATCTATGCTTCACTAATTTTGAATTTTTATGAAATAAATAAATAAATAAATAAATAAATAAATAAATAAATAAATAAAACATATATGACAACAAAAACAACAACAACAACAACAACAGCAAAAGCAGCAATAAAAACAATAGTACTACTAATACTATAATTATTTTTTAAATGAATTTTGTAAAAAGTTCGAATAAATCGGAAATCGTTCAACTTAAAACTTATTGTGCAGAATAGAATTGATAAATGTGCGACCATGTAGATTATATACAGCGATTACGTAAATTATTGTCGATTATAATCTTAAGTTTTATATGTACAACATATGCAAATTTGCACACGGTAATTTATAGTACATTAGGTGTTTTCAGGACCACCAACGTAAATGTATTTAAAACTAGACTTAGTATATCTAAATTATACAGAAACATCTTCATTTATCAAGTATATTTTAAATGGAATAAAATCTCTTTTTTCGTTTTATTTAATTTTGCTAAAATTTCTAAAATGACATCAAAGTATTTTTATTTCATTAAATCTTAGCTGGAAGGAATTGTGTTATATACGATAGAGTGGTCGTGATTTTTTACACCTTAATACAAAAACCACAGCTGATGAAGTGGTCAATAGCGGTCATGGATATCCATTTCATCTAATTAGAGACAACTAAACATACTGCCCACTCTATCTTTATGACAAGTGTTTTTTCTTCAAGGTTCACACGCGTTTGATCATTTAAATTCAATATTTTTTTTATAAATCTAACGAGTCGATTTTAAAAGAAAATATGTAAATAAACTGTGTTAATAGCTGGGATTTATGGATAATTTATCAAATCTTAATGGTACTTGTAAAGGTATGCACGAACCAAATATACCCTTAACTTGTTTTAGTATCGCATGTCCAGGGGTGTGTAGGTAGTTATTAATAAGGATAACACCTGGTTCTTCAAAGTTCCACCAGCTAAACCATTTGGTTAACAGAAATTGAATCTTGTTTATTGGGCTATTTTTAAAAAATTCTACATAAAAGCTATTGATCAGGAGAGAAAATGGTTCTTCAAAGCTAAGTTAACTTAACCATTTGGTTAACAAAAATTGAATCTTGTTCATTGGGCAATATTTTTTTTAATTTCAATGTAAGAAGTGATATGTACTGTTGCTATTTATAAAATTGAAATGATTTAATTTAAAACTTTATGTAATAAATTATCGATGTATTTGGTTAAACTAACAGACATTTGAACAACTGTTTTAGATATTCAAACGATAAATAAATAAATAAATAAATAAATAAATAAATAAATAAACAAATAAATAAATAAATAAATAAATAAATAAATAAATAAATCATTCCACGTTTTAGACGATTTGGCAAAGGGTGCTAGAATACTGATTTCATTTATCATAGTAATTTCAACATTGTAACATATATAGAAGGTTTATCAACTTCGATAGGTTAATAAAATTTGCACTACATTTATTTATAATGATAATTATGAATTTTTCTAACAACAATCCAACAACCACACGAACAAATAGACTTAAAATAGATAAATAAATAAATAAATAAAACATGTCTGTCCAAAACACATCCCAAAACAAGGAAAAAACTTTGAAGCTGGCATATAAGGTTAAACACGTGAACTTCCACCATGGAAGTGAGACCGGGTGCTCCAGAAGGGTAAGTATCTATTGTTTAGCTAGCTACACTAGCCACATGTGTAGTAAATAAATAAATAAATAAATAAATAAATAAAAATTAAAGCCACCACACATACATAAATTAATAGATAAATAAATAAAAATTAAAGCCACCACACATATTGAGACCCCTAATTATAAAAATACCGGCATTGTAAGATCTATAGATTGAATGTCTTGTGGATATAGTGCTACCTAAGAGCCTAAACCAACCCATAATTTTATGACGGGTTCATGAAAGATATAAAATAACACAAAAGAGTGTAATAGCGAAATAGTTGATTACAAAGCTTATTGGTCTTGACAGTAAGATATATAACATGCAAATTATGTCTGTGTTCTAACAATGACGGACTTCCCAGTAAAAAAGCCATTATCTTAAAATAAAGAATAAGTACCTTGGTATTTCAACTGTCATACATGTACACATGCAGTAGCAAAAAACTGCAAGGTAATTGTGGCTCCTTTTTAATCTTGCACACACACAGCCGTTTTTTACATAGAATTTTTTTGACGCTAATGAATTCATTTGTCTCCCTGAAAGTTAGTTAAATTATAATGGAAAGAAAAGGAAAAAGCCATATATGTATTGTGTTGTGTTTTTGGTTGTGTTGACTGATGCCAAGTTACTATTTTTCGGTCACAAATGTCTTCTTCTACCTTGGATATTTTAAGTCCATAGTGTGATATTATACCCCCTTAGAATGTTATATATGCATTGTTGATGAGTTGAAAATTATCGATTTTTTATCTGAATAAAATGAAAGTACCTGGCAATAAAAAGGAGTTGAGTAATGGTGTTTAACGGCCGAGTCAAGAATATGTCACTTATATCGAGATGTCGCCAGCTATAGGCGAAGGTGCAGAAATTTTGCATGTGCGTTTCACTGATGGCATTATACAGTAGGGTTCTTTAGCGTGCTGCGTCTACCGTAAAGACGCCTTATTCTTGATAAACAAATGTCATAATGAAAGAGTTCTGTCCAGTGGTGAGATAAAAGATATTTTTGACGTCTATAGTTCTATGTTCCTTTCACTGTCATTTTTGACTACACACATGGCAGAAATAGCTACCTAAACAGTAGGTGCTTACCCTTCCGGGACACCCGACCTTACTTCTCTGGTGGAATTCGTGTGTTTTTCCTAATATGTCAGTTTGAAAGTTTTCTATTACTTTGCTTAAGGTTTGTGATTTAGACATCAATAATTGTGTTTTTGTTTTTTATTTCTTGTATTTTTTTAAATGTATCATTGTATTTTATTACCAGTGACATAGAAACATGACGTAAAGATAGGATGTAATGCGTTTTACCGAAAGAATACAACTACTATCACATTCTCAAAAGCAAAATAAAAACTTTTAAAAACTGTCAAAGTAGGTCAAACACGTGAACTTTCACCAAGGAAGCGAGATCGGTTGCTCCGGAAGATTGTGAACATCACCTGTCTAGCCAGCTACACTGCGGTAATGACGGGAACGCAGAACTATGTGACGTCAAATATATCCAGGATAATGTTAGATACAGTGACATTTATTTATTTATTTATTTATTTATTTATTTATTTATTTATTATTTATTTATAAGGTAGTGAAACGCCATTAATGATTCATTTATTTATTTATCTATTTATTAGGTAGTGAAACACCATTATTTATTTATTTATTTATTTATTTATTTATTTATTTATTTTTAATAGGCAGTGAAACACCATTAATGATCCAACATTTCCGAAAGCCAAAGAGAATAAGAACTGCCTTTTCTCCATCGCAGCTGTTACGATTAGAACATGCTTTTGAAAAGAACCATTATGTAGTTGGCCAAGAAAGAAAGGACTTAGCATCAGGGTTAGGACTTTCAGAAACTCAGGTAGCGACATTTTAAAGTTATTTTTGAAGTTAATACCATGTATTTATAGAAATTTGTAGCTGAAAAAACCTTGTACTTTACATTAGATAAGGCAATGGACACATTCACAATATTTATGTGTATTATAGAAATTTATTGTTGAAAACCTTGTTAACAAGTTAATGCAATGATATTTTACAGTAATTTTTGAAGAGGAATATAAACAAAAATTGTAACTGAAAAGCGTGCACTTTACAATATGCAAAGCAACCAAAAACATGTCACAATTAACAAAGAAAATAAGACAACAAGCAAGAAAACGTGATGAAACACGTATACCGTAGTCGATCGATTTTAATTACACACTTGGCGGATGTAGTTAGCTAAACAGGAGTTGCTTACCCTTCTGGAGCACCCGGTCTTACTTCCCAGGTGGAAGTTCACATGTTAATCCAACTTGTCAGTTTCAATGTTTTTACTTTGCTTCTGGATTGTGATTCGGATATTGATTTGTATGTTTGTTTTTGATCCTAAGATATCTCGTTAATTATATATCTCATGACAGGACATACATGTATTCTGTTTATCAACGTTAACGTTGACCGTAGTTTTATTTGATATAACTGGTTGTTTGAAATGTGTAATCCTTTATTGGTGAAACAAACAATGGAAACATGGGTTGGTGTAGGGTTTTTTTTATCAAAATTTACACATTTCCAGTTCTTATTTCTTTCTATCTAGGAAAAAATGAAAATCTTAATCACTTTTGAAAACCATAACTAAATTGAGAATTCTAAGCTTTTTGGAATGGTTGAATCCTACGTTATATACAAACATACAAAAATATAAAGGAATAAATAAAACATAATAAAAATAAATAAATAAATAAAAAGTTAGAAATAATAAACAGAAAATTAATCCTTGGTAATTTTGTAAGATTTATTGAAAAATCTAATATCTGAAGATTACAAAACTGCAATTTAATGATTGCTAGTTTTTGAAAAACGTATTTTTCTACAGATATTTCCAACATTACTACACACCATTACGGTGGCTAGATGGTAGAGTGCTCTCTTCGTAAGTGGGAGGTCTGGGTTCGACTCCCGGGTCTAACCAAGACTTAAAACAGGTAATTACTGTTCTTTCGCCAAGAACTAGGCATTAAGAAATAAATTAAAAGTCACGATGTCCTTTGTAAGAGGTCTTATATTAAAAACTTATGCTCCCTATCACGGCAGGCGAACCTTCCCTGCACATTGTCCTGAGCTCACTGCAAAGGCCAACATTTCTGGCACTTCACCTATAGCTGGTGATGTGTCAATATAAATGAAATATTCTTGACTGGGACGTAAACCCCATTTTACCAATCGACAATTACCTTTATAGAAGTATGGCGCATAAACATGCCAAAAAGGTGTCAGGTATGAAGTATTTAATATAATTATCATGATTTAATTTTGTCAAATCTTACAGCATGCGTGTCATTTCTATATAATAATAAGTCACCTTTAAAATCAGAACAGGATAATGACAGACAAATCCGCTTTAAATAATAGAATATTTAAAAATCACGTAATTGTAAAATAAGACAATTTTTTACAAGCAAGTAAAGGATTTTTGTTTATCACGCAATTTTTATTTTATTTTATTTTTGGGGGATTTTTTTTTAAAAATTCACAATCTACAAGGTATTTAGTACTCACCTGTAGGTTGTAAAAAGTCAGTACCTTGTATATATCACAACAGATATATAGATAGATTAATTAACCATGCAGTACTAATTACAGGTATTAATGACAACTTGTTCATATAACTTACAGGTATTTCAATTATAAATGAAGAACATTTTGTCATATCTGTTTTTTAGGAATTTAATATTTGAATGTATATTCATACATTTCTCGCTCAACCACACTAGCTTCAAATGTCTTCTAGTTTTAATGAAGATTAATGCATTATATCTAAATGCCAGTCAACGTTATACATTTGCACATAAGTGACATTAACAAAAGTTTGTACATATCTCTTGCAACTTTTGACTCTGTCATCAGACTTGAAATTATTTCTCTTTAGGTAAACCATTAGACACTTGCATGGTGATTACAAACCTAGACATCAACTTATAAGGTACTATAAGGTTTTTGAAATGAAAAGAAATTAAATGTTAAAGAGTTTGACATGTATTGCAAATGAAGAAGATTGGCAACCGCAAGTCATTTACCATTGTTTGAATTAACAAATTTTGTCGGATTCAAAATTTTATTCAATATAAAACAACCACATGCTCTATTTCTTTTACACATTGGATAATTTTTCAGTATTTATGGCATATATCGGTGACTGATTCTGTTTCTATATGGTACTCTATGGAAAAAAGTTTCCTTCCCGTCCATTGATTGTTTTACCGCAGAAACCCGCGTTTCAGTTTCATTGGATTTCATCAAATCAAAAACAAGCGTACCAAATCCATGCCAATAATTCTTTGTAAATATCAGAAATTTGTATGTAGTCTATTTTCAAACATGACGCTGGTATATATTCTCCTCATTTTTCTTCTGTATGAAATTAGACTAAATTTTATATGAAGTACGTCTCTGCTTTGCAATCAAGAGTCTTACTTATCCAAAGGGAAATGAATCCAAACTTATTTCAGTATGTTTCATTGATAGTCTATTTACTAAATGCACATGTTACGTTATATTCAGATGCGTAATATTTTTTATTCACATACATTAGAATATTGATGTATTTTTAATTTCCCTGGTATTAAGCTTAATATGCAAGTTTCTCAGAGTTTTTTTACCTTGCTTTCGGATTGTGACTTGCCCATGAATCAGTATGTTTGTGTTTTATTTGTACAGTTATTGAAATTTTACTCCCGGGCTTTCGAAGAAACAGGGGGATATTAAATTAGAGTTTCCGTCAGTCCGTTCTTCCCCTTGTCCGAAATTCTTGTGTGCGTAAATTCCCTAAAACTATGAAGCACTGTTTCATGAAATTTAGGACTAAGCATTAACATTAATAGTAGATGCATATCGTTAACCCGATTGGGTTTGCTCATTTACCTGGGAGTTATTGCCCTTTGAAGAATTGCAAATCACAAAAAGAACCTGCTGGCGGGGGATCCTAATTTCCGAATTTACTTGTTTATCTTAATTTTAATTATAAAATATTTTTTATATTTAGTATTTCATCATATTTTATTATCTTTAAAGCACTGTGACGTCACACCTGTATTTATTTTAAACTTTGATCATGCTGTAACAATCACAGTTAACAAATTTCGCACAAATATAAATTGTGCAAATAATACAAAAATGTCAATTCAGGATTTAATTACAGTATATAAATTAATTCTATTGAAAAAATGCATGTCTTCGTGCAATGCTTGTTACGCCTTATTTGACAATTTTATACATAATATTTTATTCTTTTATGCATAATTAACTAAATTTTTATGCTTTAAGTCATAACAATTTTGATACACATTTAGACAAATACTCTTATCACAGTACTCTGCAATGCAAATTATCTAAAAAATGTGCAACTTCTACATGCAACGTTAGTTACATAAGTATAATATAGAATAAAGTATGCCAGTGTGTGTAACTGGTGATTTGGAATTACACGAGTTACACTCTTCAAACTTGTGATGTTATCATAGCGGTAGGATTATAGCAAGCAACAACGCTATATGAGATTATGCGCGTTTGTCATAATCACTGTTGAGAAATAAGTGGATTAATAAGGACCCATATTAGTAATATAAACACACCACTGTATAATAACTCCGTTGCCCTACCAAATTCTCAATTTTTATAAAACGTGGTCGTAATATGTTTTTTCACTCTTGTAACGTGTTGCATTTAAGTTATATTTGCTATTGCAGACTGCATGTTTCAATGAAATAAATCCATGTTTTGTACCAAATTTGTTATTCATATCTGCATCTGTGAATGGAAACTTTATTTGTTATGAAATGATGAACTTGACAAAATGATGATCCAACGCGTACTTAACATATTTGCAACATTTAATTTCTAATTTCAATGACTTAGGTTATCTTTTTTTTAACAAAAATAATAAGTTTCTGTTAAAAGTGGGACATCTTCGATTGCTAAGCAGTTTGACTAAGCAAGGAATATTTCAGTTTTATAAATTCCCCTGTGCTCATGTTCTTAAACTTCCTAAGTCAATAACACAAACGCTCATAACGTTATATAAAATGTTTAACATAAGAAAGATAAAATGTTACAGAATATATCCTAATAATGGTTCAATTAACGTACACCACCTTAGTCTTATTGGCGTTTTTGTATACCTATTGCCATCGTCCATGTCATAGATTTCATTAAAACGTATTGTAACATAGCTGTTAACAATATTTATTTCATATTATAAAATATGTGTTTTGGGACCTCTGGTCTCATGGTGTCTTTATTACAACCTTCAACTTTTGTATAGATATCTGTAAATTATATTTTAGCTTAATGCGCGGAAACAAAATAAACCAAAACACTGTGTTTCGTTTGGGTTCTGTACAAGGTATTTGACATAGTTGCATCATATCAATATATAAATTATTGAGTTAAATAACTTAAAATGACCGTCATCACAGTATTGTTGATAAGTTTGATGTCTCTGTATCCAAGATTGCCCTGATAAATTTGACGTCTCATAGTTCCATGTTCCTTTCACACAATTTTGATTACACACGTGGCAGGTGTAGCTAGCTAAACAGGAGGTGCTTACCCTTCCGGAGCACCCGGCCTCACTTCCCTGGTGGAAGTTCACGTGTCTAACCTAACTTGTCAGTTCCAAAGTTTTTTTTACTTTGCTTCTGGATTGTGATTCGGATATGGATTAGTATGTTTGTTTTTGATTACTTATGAAGTTTTACGTATACATGTATTCGCAGAGTTATGTCACATTAAAACGGAGGTGGAGTGTTTGTGGTATTTATGTCTTGAAAAATTTCCCTCTTATATCAGCTGTGTATTTATTTTCTCAGATACTCAACAAAAAAGTTTAGGACCACATCAAAAACATGATTTAGTTTTGTTGAACGTAAATCATATCATTTCATATTCACATTTCTCATGATTTCATGAAGTAGATTTAATTTCATGCACAAAAATTATTTCATAATATCACGTTCTGTCTCTTAACAATCCTAAATTTGGAGACTATGTAAATGTCATCTATCCTTGTGAGCTTGAAATAAAAGACACGACTGATACCTCAAGTTCTGCTTCATATTTAGACGTATACCAGAATTATGACGCACACGAAAGGCTACATTTGAAACTTTATAACAAACGTGATGACTTAAATTTTTCTATTGCCAACTTTCTTTTTTTATGCAGCAATATACCGGCTTCTCCTGCTTATGGTGTATTTGTTTCCCAATTAATACGCTATTGTAGAGCTTGTTCCCACTACGTGGACTTTGTACAACGAAGTAGGCTGCTTGCAAATAAATTGTTGACTCGGGATATTGCAAGCCTAGGGTTATCAAGGCCCTCAAAAAGGTTTTGGCCGTCATCACATATTATGATAATTTTATGTCTCTGTGTCAGGAATGCCCTGGATATATTTGACGTCTCATAGTTCCATGTTCCTTTCACACAATTTTGATTACACACGTGGCGGATGTTTTGTTGACAAGAAGAATAAGAACAAAATACAGATTTTAAATTTTTCATTTTTTTCATATTTACAACGTCCCTAACTTCTTTTTGTTTAGTTAGTTAATAGGCTGTGGTAAAGAATGCTCAGGTACAATATCTTAACACAATGAGGAAGCTGCAACAGATAAATAGTTGATTCGGGGATATGGCAAGCGTAGGTTTATCAAGTCCCCAAAAATGTTTTGTGTCAGTCATCAAGATATTGTTGGTAAGCCTCTGTTTTCACGATTATCATGGGTGTATCTGATGTCTCATAGGCCCATGTTCCTTTCTCAGAATTTCACATATTTTAACACGTGGCGGATGTAGGTATCTAAACGGAGCACACGGCCTCACTTCCCTGGTGGAAGTTCATGTGTCTAACCTAACTTGTCAGTGTCAACGTTTTTAACTTTGCTTCTGAATTTTGATTCGGACATGGATAAGTATGTTTGTTTTTGATTTTTACTTTGCTTCTTAGATTGTTAATTGGACATTGGCCGGTGTTTGTTTTATTTATTGTTGTTTAATGGTTTGAAGTTTGCCAAATTTATATTTCACATAACAACAATCTTTATTCTGTAGAATTAAATAAATTCCATACCATTATCTGTAACAGATAAAGCATTATGTATGTACGACAGTATTGCATTTTTAAAGTTTATTCTATCTAGCTACTTAAAGGTTTACTTGAAAAATTTGTTTTACAATTTTGATCCAAGCACTATTGATAAGGACTTATACTCGAAACGGCTGTCTAGTGCTGTAAATTTACACCGGTAGCGACATTTTGGGGTTTAATTAGGAAAACAATTATATCCTTTGGTTATTGGTTGCTTTAGCTATTGGGAAATATGTATCCCTGACAACAAATATCTATAATTTTTCTGGTTGCAAAACAGATGTCAAAATGGTTTTATATAAGAAAACATACCACTGAGTAAATCAACTATTTTGATATTTCATCAAAACATTATATGATTCGAGAAAAAAACCCAAAACAAACAGTCAATTTGAAATTGAATAGCACTAATGCCATCAAGACATATGATTAATTAATTTGTTGCACACGAACGTCATTAACTCGTGGTATTCATTGTACTGACCTCAAAAACAATTTTATTTATTTTTTATAACTTCTTAATTGATTTATGAGTTTCTAATTAGTATTTTATTACATTTTAAATCATACAGTCATTCCAACTATTTTATATATAGACAGCATACATCGATCCTTATTATTGCATTTGACATTTTGTACAACTTATTAAGTGCAGAAACACAGAAAAGGTTATTTGTAATCTAATCGTATACAGAGTGCAATTATTTTGTAAAATATACATTTTATATTTTTAGTAAAATACCTTCTGATGTATCTTAAAATAAATCTTTTTTTAATTATATTTCAATCTTTGTTTGAAATATTTTAAGTATATATGATATATTCAATGATACATTACACCAAATGTATTTTGATATTACCTCCCTCTGTGTACTAAGTCTAACATGAAAACAATGTGCTAATTATAAATCTATCTGTATACATATTGTGGTCCAAATATAGCTTCATATTGAATTTTATTCTTAAAAAATGTTCTAATTAAATACAAACATAATAATGTATGTCCTATGTCCCAGAACAAGACATGTTTATTTTAACCACACCACTGGACATTTATTCAATGTCCATACAAAGGTCGATAGTTTTATAATCCATGTCCTATGTCCCAGAACAAGACATGTTTATTTTAACCACACCACTGGACATTTATTCAATGTCCATACAAAGGTCGATAGTTTTATAATAAGTGGTGTCAATATATAGCCTTGTTTTACTTAACTGTAAGAAAGTTAGTTATTGACAATTTCATACGTTGAATGAATGCACAGCATTGTAGTGGTCACGACAAAACCCACATTTCTGTTGAGCCTTAATTGTTGATTTTTGCCTGTCATCACACTACAGTCCAACCTGCCTTAAAGGTCACATCTATATAAGGGTCACCTGCTTATAAAGGCCAGTAGAATTGAATCCAAATTGTTCTTTATTCATATTATTTGAACCTGCATATAAAGACCACCTGTCCATAAAAGCCACTTTTACTGGTTCCATTGGGTTGCCTTTATAGACAGGTATGACTGTAATAATTAATTTTCGAAAAGAGCGATACAAATGCGTCCAGCCACTGATGTATTGCCAATTGCAATGTTAGATAAAGCTTGATATTTCCTTATTCAGGCTAAACTTAGTCAATGTACATGTTTCTACATTTATTGTTGTGTATGAAGAAAAAATTACTATCCGAATAATGTTGTCGATGTGTTTGATACTTATGGAAAAGTTTGTATTTAGAATCCATGACATGAATACAAACATAGCGCAGTCATAAGTAATGCATACAGTTTTCTAGCTCTTGTAGGGCAATATTTAATTTGTTATTAATTTAATAAGGACAGTAACTTAAGTTATCAGGCCAAAATCCAAGAGTCTTAAATTACTCATTTTACAGTTCTGTGTATCATCTGTGTATTAATTACCTTGTTATTATTATTAAAATGTCACATAAATAAGATGTCTTGACACAAAATTTGATCATTTATAATTGTCATTGCTATGTGTCTTGTCTTTTTGGATAATTTTTGTGTTATTACAATACTGATTGTTCCCTGTATAAATATGGTGCGAAATGTTTCGCCTTCCGTTGTCGGAGGTTAATCTGACGGAAGAATTACCCCCTACACACAATAGCTTACCTGTCATTCAGATGTTTATCAATTACCTTAATTGTGGCACCCGATCAACCACTATTGTGAATCTGATTTAAAAGGTAATCAAGCATTAATTAACAAAACTAATGAGTCGATCTGTAAATTCAAAAAGGGGAATCTCGGAGTTACCTATTGTATATAACATGAGATATTGCTGGCATAACAAAGGTTAACTATTGAAGTCATAAAAAACGGATATTCTTTGTTATGGTCATACATTTTTATATCTTATTTTTTCATTAATTAATGAACCGATTTAAATTGGGTTTAAAACGTAATATATTGTTCTGTGTCTTGTTTCTATTGTTTTAATGATCCCGTGTGTCTCTAAAAGGGTGGCCTATATTTCAGATTACTATATACACATAAACTGATATGATTGTTATAAGACTCTTCGTTGACTTGAAATGACACAACATAATTGCTCTACTATCACGTAATACATAACACAAAATTATAAAAAAAACACACGAATCCGTGTTCTAATCACAATCAAAAAGCAAAGTAAAACCTTGCAAATTAAGTGAACTTCCATCAGGGAAGTGAGGCCGTGTGCTCCGTATAGATAATCACTGTGTAGCTTCATCCGTCATACGACAATGTAATCATGTTAATCTTAACCGGCCCTAATAAGATGTTTGCTTTACATAACTAACTATGACTCTGTACCTTCACAATTTTGTAGAATATTCCTTCTAAATTATCCCTTTTCTTATAAATTGTTTACTTTTTATCTGGTTTGAATGTACACTAAAACACAATAGAAATCTAAATTTATGATTTGAGTTTCAAAGAGGAGTAATCATTATAGACTTGCACCGTTACCCTTTTCATTCATGTTATCTCACCAATGTATTTGATACACATGTTGTAATATTGATATTTTAGAATAGTGATCAAGACAGTTTTACTCGTACATAGGCGATCCACTGACCGGTTTGACTTTCTTACACTTAACACCAAAATCTTTTTAGCTGCTATTTTATCACAAGTAATTATGACCATTTAATGGCAGTGATTAATAAAATATTTTGTCATTTATTTCTAAATGAATAACCAATTTCAAATACAAACATACCAACCCATCCCAAACACCAATCCAAAAGCAAAGTAAAAAAATTGAAACTGACAAATTAAGGTAAACACACAAACTACCACCGGAGGTCGGTTAGGTTAGGTCGGTTGCTTCTGAAGGGTAAGCATTTCCCTCATAGCTTGCTACATTCGCCACGTGTAAAATCGACATTGAGACTAAAAGGAATATGAAACTATGTGGCGAAAAATATATCCAGGGTAATTATATATACAGAAACATCGTATCATTAATATGATGACGGTCATAAAGGTTTTTCAGGCCATTGATAAGCATGGGCTTGCAATTTCATTGCGTTAACAATTTATTTGCAATCAGCAACAAAGTTTTCGTAGAGGGAACAAACTCTATTATTGCGTATTAGTTTTTAAACAAATACACCATAAAGAAAAAAAAGAAAAGTTTTTGGAAAATTAGTTTAACAGACTGCTCCTGGGAAATCTCAAAACCGTTATTATCGCTAAAATATGTGGATATAACATAAGTTCCTAAAATGGAAAATATAAACGTGTTGCTGTGAATTCTTAAAATTCTTTTGATCACAATCCTGTGGCATTTTTCGTCAATTTTTTTATCCATCATTATTAGTGTGAATCAAAAACAAACTTACTAATCCATGTCCAAATCAAAATCCAGAAACCGAGAAATGAGGTCAGAACATTGAAAATAAAATTGCTTGCCAAGTAATATTCAATTATTTACGTATCAAATAATCATTTTTTAAATGTGAAATTAATTACAATTCAAAACCAAACATAATAATATACAAATACATGTACTTTGCATATTCCAGAAAATTTACTGATAATATAATCTATTTAGATTTTTTTTATTATTCTACATTAAAAAAAACCAAGTCAAGTACTGTATAACATGGATTGATTTTTTTGCTTAAAAATTGCATTGCTTTTGTTTACCCATGAAAGAACGCATTTGAAATTTACTAATTTAGAGAAGGAAAATTAGGTTAGGAGACTAACTTTTTCATGTCAGCTGAAAATGCCGGTTTTAATAAGGTGTTCTATTGATACGAAGTAAAAGGAATTTGTAATGCAATTAAACTTGAAGTAATCCCTGCCAATCGCGCAATGATGAAATTTGATTGGCTGTTGAATCTTGCATTGCACCGCTGTTACTCAACACATGCTTCAGCCTGCAGTATGTCTAATTAGCGCATGTATATGTTACAAATATTATCATTAGTATTGCAAATTATTCAATAAGTTTTGTACCCGGCTCCACAGTTTACATAACCCTTAATCACAACATAAATGAAAATTCTCTTCAATGTTTCATAATTGGCGTAAATCATGGATTTGTAAGAGACTTAATTTGTCTACTTAGCCGTACCTGACATAACGCCCCTCATGATAATTGCTTAACTTGACGCTTTCAAAAGACTTCAGAGAACTGAACAAAAAACTATTCTTGAGTCAATAAAGTTATTTAATAAGGGTTTTTTGCAAACATTTATCATATTCATCGAGATTGTATTTACAATTTAAGACACCATACAGATCTTTATAAAACGGAATTGGAAAAGTAAACAGCTAGACCTATTTATTTCTAAAGCGCCACAGAAACCATGATAGGTAACACAATACGTCACCACTGTAGATGAATAGGTTTTCAAAATTCAAGTGACCTTTGGCATAATATATGATGAATGACAAAGCGCGTTTCCATTTTTGATGCTGATTATTGCAAAACAGTGTCAATCAACATGGCCCCGAAGTGTCTGAGCATTATGTTACAAATTTGAAGTATACTAATCTAGATCCACCCAAAAACCTTTTCTCGAGTAATTTCCTAGTTAATTAATCCATTAAGATTCATTTACGTGACACAACGCGATATCTGGAACCTATAAAACCTTCTCATTATCACTTTTAAATAATTCTATAAAATATAAAAAAGATTATAATAGGATTGGTCATTGGATACAACACACTGAACAGATCCATGGCTTTTTTGATAAAAAATAAATTAAATGTCAATATTTTGGGGTTAAATCAAGAATAAAAGGTATAGTAACCTTTGGTTTATACTTATTGTACTTTCTTGGATCAAAGTCAAAATTTCTACTCAAAAATGTTCTTTCAAAGAACCATTTACTAAATGTGTTCTTATTAATTTCCCCAAAAATTTCGAGCGTGTGTGAATCATCTATATTAGGAATTTTAAGTATATTTTTTAAGAAATTGGAAGATTGATTGATTAATTAAAACTAAATAATTTACACAGAAGGCTTTTTATATAACATTTTGAAATAAAGAACTGTTTTACGCACAATGTAAATAACATAAAAAGTGGTCATTTTAAACTATGAGCTTTGGTCTTTAATTTTTCATATATACAATAATGCAATGACATTCATAAAATTTTTGGTACAATTTATATATTTTTAAATATGAAGTACCGCTTGTAAGTTAAGTGTTAAAAATGATTTTAAATTGTTTTTGTTTATCAGAACTTGCCATATAGGACAATGGATATATAAAATACAATATTTGTCAAATAAACAGAATATGTTAAATTTTAGGTTTTCAGGATCTGAATTAACGTCAAACAAAATTGTTTTATGTTTGATTTAACACTCAAAATTGGTCTATCATTAAAAGTACACTTATGTTTTATAGTCTTTTAAAAGAAATAAAATACTGCAAAACTATTATGTTATTTGGCATAATCATATGCATGTGTTGGAATGTCACTCTTGTTAAATAAAAGGAAGTTATTCGTAACTCACTTAAATTTTTTAACTATATTTTTGGTCATTTTTCTTATAACATTGTCTCACATTAGTTTTAAGTCGAAAATTACAATCGTTAACAAATCATTGTTTGAAAAAAATGCGAAATGTTAAAGCCTAAATTGAAAACAGTTTCTAAAAACAAATGTAAAAGAATAAAACTAAATAGCAAACAAACAAAACTAAAATGTTTTTTTTTTTGTTTTCTTTTCAGGTTAAAGTATGGTTCCAGAATAGGAGAACGAAATACAAACGAATGAAAGCAGAAGAAGAAATGACTAGAACATTAGCGAAAAAAATGAAACCAGAAAATTTTCAAAAGATTATGTATAACAACGGTATTGTTTCTGTCCAACGTTCAAATATGATGTCTTGGCATGGAAATAATATTGGCAGAAACAATATGGACGAGCAATCTGACTCTGAGAGCGATGTAGGTTTATGAAGTGAAGACCCGCCCTCCTCCAGAAAACTACCGACATTAATTATAGTATTGTTTAAAAACATAGTTCTCTTAAATATAACAAAAAGGCACATAGTTAAACTAATGAAATAGTAACTGTTTTCCGTCCTGGACTGATGGTGCTTTCGAAAAAGTGTTATATACGCATGTCGTCACATTAAACACCAAAGAAGTCTTTTATTTTTATACAAAACAAAACTGAAACAATTGATGCATTAATGCCATTTACCAAAATTCAATAATCTTCAAAATGTTAGACAATCAATTGTGATAATGATGATGCCCATCTCTCTATATGTGCAGATAGATTTTACTCTTTTACTCTAAGTTGAAAACAACAATTTTGATTCTCTAAACTGTGTATAGACGAACCAAGTAATGCGCAATGGTAGAATTATCATTGTTGTTCTCTTCACCAAAAAATGATGTTTTTGTAATGATGTTTTTGCAATAGAAGTAATTTTTATTGTACATTTCTATTTAAAACTAGTTTACGTGCGAACTATGCAAAAACAAAATAGAAACATATAACTTTGATTTATATATTATATACATGTGCGTATTTAATATTTTATACCATATTGTGAATATATTTTAGTTGATGATATAAATGTTAATAAAATTTAATAAACAATTGAAAATGATTTTGTAGTGTTTGTATTTCCCCTATCGGGTTGTAAATTTCACATTTTACAATCAGTGTTAATGTACTATTTCTCTCAGCATTTATATCTCGCCAACAGTTACTCTTACATGGTCATTTACATTCAATGTTAATGTACTATTTCACGAAGCGTTCAGTTTGTGATACGGAGATGTTAAAAACAAACCAAAGATATTTATACAGTTAATAATGCTGTTTATAGAACGGACTCCAGTGCATTATGACTTAAGTGACCTACTAGATGTAAACTTCAAATAAACACTTCCGATCAATCGGGAGATGACATAAACTGTGAACTGGTTTCCACCCGGTCTCATTTCCCTGGTGGAAATTCAAGTGTTTGAATATTTTTTCTAAACTTTTTGCTATAAATTGTTTTGGATTGTAGTTTGAATCAACCAGTATGTTTTGTTTGATTTGCATTATAAACTATTGTTTTTGATTTATCAACCGTATTTCAGAAATTTCTTTCTCATTATCGGACATAAATTTCCGTGAATATTTATTCATTCTGTCGAATTCTTGATCTTTCATGGTCTTTTATGCTCTAACAGATATGGCTTGATAATGGAATCGTTTTCTATTATCTTGCAGAACATATTCTCAAATTCTGCATGAAGTAGTCTAAACAGTTGTAGTAAGTAGCGGGCAATCTGACATAACTTTTTAACTTCAATAAAAAATACTTTTTCAAACATAAACCTTACACATACATGTTTCTATTCTTAACATTATGTTGTTTCACTTAAATAACAAAAAAATTGGACATTTTGACATAGAAACCTATTTACGTTTACGTAAAATTGACGCTACATAAGGGTAGTTTCTTAACGCCATTTTGAGTTAAAATGAACAACGTTTAGTCAAGGCCATTTCCTTGTCTTTGTACATAAAATCTCGAAATGGACATGTTCTGACATTTTTAATCGAAGTTGTATAGAAGAGGGTTCATATAATTGAAATGTTTTTGACTGGGACGTTAAACACCATTACTCAACTCACAAGAGGCTTGTTCAGAAAAAAAAACTTATTGCGGTGTAAGATTGTTTAGTTATTACTATTTTTTACAAGTCTTTGCAAATTCATGATGTCAACAAAATAAAATTTCAGTCCCATCAGTCATTTTAAAAACTTAAAAACCAACTACGTGAGTGAAGGGCGTTCATTGATGGTTAAATTTGTCATTAGTTATCATTTGTAAGTTTAATCTTCATGAAGATACAAAATTGTTCATTCAATTAGACTCTAATGAAAACATATTGTTTAAAATAAATAAAGAGTGGTAGCCTATTGGTAGATGCATTCTTTTAAGAGTCTAATATAACTGTATTTCGCCCAATTGTTGGAAGGATGTGCATATAAATTAAAAACAAACCTACTAATCAATGTCCGAAACAAGTTAGGTCAAAAACGTGACCCTCCACCAGGGGAGTAAAGAAGCGTAAGCACTCCCTGTTTAGCTAGCTACACCTGCCACGTGTGTAATCAAAATTGAATGAAACAAACATGGAACTATGGAACGTCAAAATATCCAGGGACACAGAGACATCAAACTTAATAACAAAACATTTTTTGAGGGCCTTGATAAGCATCGGCTTGCAAAAACCCTGGGTCAAGAATTTATTTTTAAGATGTATTAAGACCTTCGTTGTATAAAGTTCCCGTAGTGGGAAGAAGCTTCATTATAGCATGTTATTTGGGAAACAAATACACCATAAGGAAGTGAAGCAGGTATATTGCTGCATAGAAAAGGAAAGTTGGCAATACAATAATTGAAGGCATCACGTTTGTCATACTTTTTCAAATGCAGCCTAAATAATTAATAAAAAACTACGTATAAGTCTTTTTGACACTATTCATATATCCCATTTTTTTGTATTTGAGTAATTGTCTACTGTAATTAAACTTTCAATCATACCTTTCCTGAGATATTTTCCGAGTCTGAATAAATATTGAGAAAAATTAGTACATGTATATGTTAATTCTAATATTAGAATTAACATAGAATTTTTGTGTTTTTACAAATAAGGGTAACGAGTTCGTCAAAATTTTGCTGCTTGGGTTTTTTAAGAACAATAAAAAATTATTTTTTTGGGATGATTAAATTCAAAATACATATCAAAGAAATTTGAAGAGCTAAAGAAGATATGTGATGTGCAATAACTATGTAAAGCCACATTTTTGTAGACCCCCCTTTTTCTGCATACTTTGAGTTAGCCATCGGCCTTTCTCATTGAGAGAACTTAAAATTACAATACGCCAATACCCTTATACTATGTGTCATAAATACATAATTTGTTGCATAGTTTAATGAGATTATCATAATTGTTATATTTATTGACAATTAATTTTCACCAGCGAAAGGAAAATAAAAAAATTTAAGACTCGTAAACTTCAACCAGGAAAGTGAGGCCGGGTACTAATGAAACGTAAGAACCTTCTGTTTAGCTTGCTACACCCACCACGTGTATAATTAAAACTGAGATTGAAAGGAACATGAAACTAAAGGTTACCAAATATATCGGGATAATTTTTGTTACAGAAATTAATATTTATCAACAATATTGTGAAGGCGACAAAAAACTTCTCGAGAGCATTAGTAAGCTTAGGTTTGCAATATCCCAATGTCAACAATTTATTTGTAAGCAGCTAGCATCGCTGTAAAATATTTCTGTTGTTTGAACAAGTTGTACCATAGACTATTAACCGTGAAAGAAATACACCAAAAGCAGCTGAAACAGAACGTGTATTTTGCTGCATAGAAAATTGCTCTATCTAACTTAAATTAACAAGTTTCTTACTAGATAAATTGCAGGCAACTTTAGAATGAATCATAAACAAACATAGTAATCCAAGTCCAAATCACAATCCAGAAGCAAAGTAAAAGTCTTGAAACTGAAAATTAGGTTAAACAAGTGAATTGTCATAAGGGAAGTGAGGCCGGGTGCTTTGTAAGGGTATGCATGTTTAGCTAGGTACACCCGCCATGTTTGTAATCAATACTTAATGAACGGAACATATAAATTAAGTCAAATATATTTGGGGCAATCCTTGACACAGAGACATCAAACTTTTCAACAATACTGTTTTAAAACTTTTAAGGGCCCTTATTAGCTTAGGCTTGCAACATTCCCGCGTCAACAATTTATTTATAAGCAACTTGCTTCGTTGTATTACATATTATACCAGTTTTAAATTTACAAGTTCCAATAGTGGGAAGAAGCTCTACCATAGCGCATTGATTGGGAAACAAATACACCATAAACAGGTGAAGCGGGTTTTTTGTTGCACAGAAAAGGAAAGTTGACAATAGAAAAATTGAAGTCAACACGTTTTCAAATGTAACCTTTCGTGGACGTCATAATTGGGGTATAAATCAAATATGAAGCAGAACTTGAGGATCAGCCGTTGTTATTATGGATTATAAATAGTTTATACTGAAAAAACCTGTATTTGCAATGATTATATCAACCAGGTAAATACGAATATCTAAAGAAAAGGTCATAAAACAATACAAGCTTAAGATGAAATAGTCTGAATCAAACACGATTCATGTTATAATTATTCTCTCAAAAACAAAGTAAAGCTTTGGAAACCGGCAAATTAAGTTTAACTTCCATAAGGGAAATGAAACAGGCACTAGCACCACTGGGCATTTTACAATTATATGCTCTTGCTCTCAGCGTCTCAACTTTATTTAAACCAGCGATTTCTAAATATAAGTCGTATCTGATACAATGGGTGACAAAACCAACATAGTATACTTTAGAGTTGGTTGAATTCATTTATTGTCTCGTTTTCTTTGTCGTTTTTGCTATTAACAAATAAATGTTTTTCCAATCGAATTACACGTATGTATATTGTTTGTTGCTAATAAACAAATAATCTTTGTCTTCATGATCTTTAAAATAAGGACAGGGATTGAGATTAACAGGGGTCCAGTAGCCCATGGCCCCCAGAAATGTGTCTGGGCCCCCAAAGTTTTTAAGATTTTTTACTAAGTATTACTATTGCAACTTCTCTTCAAAAGTGAGCCAGGCCCCCAACTCAAAATAGTTAAGCTTTATCCCTGAAGTATAATAAGTATAGCTGCACAAACAGGGGTTCTTATCCTTCCCGGTCTCACATTATCTATTGGAAGTTTACGTGTCTCACTAAATTTGAAATTTTCGCTTTCTTTTGATTGAGATTTGAACATGGACTGGCATGTTTGATTTGTATTGTTACTTACTAATATATAACTATGATTTCGAAACTTTTGTTATTGTTAAATTGAAATTAAATGTCAATCAAACGTATATGTTTGGTAAGGATTAAAGTGATTTACAACAACAAATAAGGTTTAATATATTTTGCTTTTTAGAACAAAATAAGAAGTGTTTACTGCCATACATTTGGATAATTCGTCATCTGGCATATTAAGTTTTTCAGATTATATTTCTATTTACGTAAGCAATCAGTGTTTCTGAATTAAAATGATTAAATTAATACCAAAACAGCCAATATTAGATAAAATTTACATTAATCAACGTGTCAAAACTAAGTTTCAATAACAGAAAGACAAGCAAATGACAACCTTGTCTTGTTCATTTGAATGCACATCAAAATTTACAAATACAACTGTTCGTTCTAGAAGAGTTACTCACCCCAATATATCTAGAAAAAAGATTCTTAGAACAATGAGAGGTTGTCGATGTCAAATGCATTTAGAGTAAATTATAAAGTAATCAGACGAACTATTGTCCAAAAGATTAGTTTTAGCTTCCAAATTTCTTTTTTCAATATTTTTGAAATCTTTGCTTTAGGGATTGGATCTAATTTGATAATCTGAAGTTAGAAACGTGATACAGGCATGACAATGGAGTGAATTACGTCCATCGATATCTCTTGTTTCTCATTTACAACACAACAATTATCGGATAATTTGTCTGACACAAGAAAACACGTCATTTTATTTCAAATAGTTTGGTCTATCATTACAATGCACTTTAGAGGAAAAATTAGCTTGGACTTCTTTTAGATAGAAAATTAGAAATGTACTCGATGAAGGACGCATTTTGTTTGAAGCTTTTATCATTCCTAATAACTTAAAACCGATGCTTAGAGCAATTGCAGATACAAAACAGTGACATTTTGCTATGGATGGTATAGTATGCTTTGTATTATCATTTACTGCAGGCTCGAGACTACAGATCCAAGAAAAATATTTACATTTATACAAAATATGCACTTAATCTCAAAGAGCACAAATCGCAACACATAGTCAAATTCGTTGGGTTTGACATTTAATTTTGGGTACGATGAAGTGACAATTTTGAAGTTGCTGAAGTGCAGTTACCAACTAAGTCACCAAAACAATACATTTCTATGCATCAAGCCAGCGACTCTATCTTATATATGTATGTCCTTTCCTTTTTGGACGATTTTTCTGTTATTAATCGTGTGCTATTGATTTTTAATTCATTTTTCTATCTTCCAGATATTGTATATTACCCGAATGATGTATAAAACATATATTGGTTCTGTTGTATAAAAAGTTCTATCAATAAAAAAGTTTCAACCATGAAACATAGATAAACATTCCATCTATGAAACTAGTAACATTATTTTAAAGGCATGGCAAACACAATACTCTATTAAAGAGCTAGAGATTGATCCATGCAATTATATCAAAGTTTTTTTGGGGGGAAGAAGTTTTCTTGGAGGAGGCATAAGAACAACTATTCCGGTTATTTTACTAACATATCAAATGAAGTTAAAATAAAAAACAAACATATTAATCAATGTTTAAAATCGAAATCCTTAAGCAAAGTTAAAACTTTGAAACTGACAAAAAAGTTAAACAACTGAATAACTTCCATAATTTAATATTTTTGCAATTAGCAGAAACATTAACATTAAGGATAGGGCTGTTTATTAAACATTAATTTATCACACGGCTTTTAATTACTTATTAATGGTATAAATATATTGATGTATTGTATATGTGACATGAAAATGACTTGAGTGAAATTTAATAATGAAATTAAATAAATTGATTACGAAAAATATTGTTTTCGTAGATTTAATATATTTAGGCTCGAAAAATAAACAACTTAATTTATATCAATATTTTATCAATTGGTGCATTTCCTGTAGCTGAGAAATCTTTTTATATACAGATATATTGGCTACCCTTTTGATTGCTCTAAACTTTGTCATATGTTCATCAACAAAATGCATTTTAGATGTTTTCTTTTACGATTTAATAAATGAATGCAAATTTATACAATGTTTATATATTTTTTCAAATATCTAAATTGTATGGTTTTTAAAACTTTCTCTTCTGTACATTAAAAATAAAATTCTGGATAATTAACCATACAATATTTTAATACATTTTCTGAAACAAAATTATTGTTAATAAAAATAAAATTATGAAATATGTATGCATATATAGTTAAGAATCACATATATAATTGATACATGTCAGAATTTTTTTTCATTGTTTAATACAATAAGGTTATTTTGAAGTTAAAATGGGTTTATCCCCTCTATCAGTGTACATTTGATGAATTCCTACTGCGTTTCAGAAATTACATGTTGGAATAGGGGGAATAACCATCTTTTCACATTGCTAAACCAATACCCTATTGTCTTTTGCATGTAGAAATAGAGGTAAGACATCAAAAAATGAGATGCTTAGGGTCGTCCTGTATTGTTGTAACTACACATCCGTCACATAACGTCAAGATTATTATAATCGATGGTCAAAATAAATGTTTGTCCGACATTTTCTTATTTTGTTTCTATCATTAATTTGTTTAATCAATTAAGCGATTTATCTCATTGTTTTATTTTATTAACACTAGGTATGAAGATTGATATAGAAAATGTGAAAACACTGGAAAGGTTTCGATTTGAAATAAATTTTAAATAAATCAATATTATGTTGTCTCTGCACATATAATGTTTAAAAACTTTCTATTAGAGAAATAAACTTCGGTTTTATTGCAGAGTTATTTTGAACATTAAATTATTGCATCCGCGAGAAAGATGCTATAGGTGGGTTAAGTATAAGCTTGATTACGATAAGGCTCCTTACTCCCCTGGTGGAAGTTCACGTGTTTAACTTAAACGTTTTAACTTTGCATTTGGGACTATGATTTGAATATTTACTGATATGTGTATGTTTGAATTTGATCTCACAGTGACACACAGAAAATATCAGAAAAAAGATATTTTTAAAATACATATAGAACTGACAAATTTTTAATTATAATGCACGTGTTAAATAATGGCACTTTTTGTAAAAAAATTTATCTAGAACTGCTTCAGGCTACTGAAATGATTTCCTGTTATTTAGAACTTTTTATTATATTTTATTTGAAAATGTTGAAAGGGCAAACTTCTTTTGAATTAAAATGTACATACATCTCGAAGTTTAAATTCTGATTAAAAATTCACGAAATGTTTTAATTGCTAATTAAAGTTGGTACTTAGACGATCCCTTACCTCTAAGTCTTTTTATAATGCAAATTTATGTAAATACTACGATTTCCAATTTTTCCTGTTTACATACTTTTGAATCTTTTTCCTTTTTTACAATTTGTCAAAAATACATCCACACTTTTTAAACAAAAAATTGTAAATTTAAAATTGGCATCTACTTATAAACATAAAAAGAACTAAACATTTTATTAGGGATATCTGTTGACCGTTTAACCTACTTGATAATTTCTTCATGGCCTTTTGATTTTCTTTTAACCGCCAACGTTGAAATATAAAGCGTATTGTTTCAAAGACCAATACCTTTTGATCGTTAGAAGAATGCTCTTTTCTTTTAAATCACTATCTACAATCTATATGAACACACTAAACCATTGATAAACAAAAATAGTGTCCGATAATTACTTCATTAGGGACAGGTTTAAAACATTTTCACACCTTTGGTACATTTGATCTATATGTTTTTTCTTTTGGGTTGAATTTGCAGTAAAAACTTAATTTTAAAGTAACAATTAGTCAAGCCCATGCAAAAAAGTTCATATGTTGAAAAAAGCAAATGAAGAACAATCCCATGTTTGAAATTATAAAATGTTTTTATTGATATTTTCGCTCGGACACTCCTGTCGTTATTAAAAAGAAATCTCCGTTTTCATATTCGAAATTTCATTTCCGTCTTCATTTTCGATATTATCTTATTCTTCAGCCTACAACAAGGAGTGCTATAAGATCATATAACTTCGATTATTCTGGTTAATAAGTCACGTGATTAACTTTTTTTATTGAGTAATTAATAAAGTTATTTATATGCACACCTAATATTTGCATATACATGTTGAACTATCGCAATTGTATTGATTTCAAAGAAAAGCATGCAATACATTTGGAATTGCACTAACATTTTAAAATTCTTTCTTCTTGAAAATCAAATATCAATATTAATTAAGATATTTGTAAATAAAAGGTTAAGCATGGCAGCAGCAAATAAAAACTACGAACCATGTTTTTAAATATTCTAACCATTTATAAATTGGTTATGAAATCGGAGATGGTAAGCTACAATGCATTAGGTTTCCATAATTAGTAGTTTCTGTATTCTTTAGAACTTTTGTTTAAAATTATTGAGATGTTTGTTTTTTATTTTCTTATAGTCTTAACTATAATATACTATTTTAGGCGCTATGTTAAATATACATTTTATTTTAGTTTAAATTTCTTCTCAATATGAATTCAGTGATTTTGGTTGTTTTTACCATGACTGGTGATTTGATTTCATTGGAAGATCAAATAATTTATTTTTTCATCAACAAAATAACCTCATAATTATGTTATTATTTAATTATATTCACCATTGCTCTTGCAGGAAAGCTGTTGGTTTCAAAGTGTAAATATCAGGGGGAAAACATATTTTAATGATTTTTCCCTTGATAACAGTGAAATTGCAATGCTTTTTAACGTATCAGACATATTGATTTAGATTGAATTAAAACTATGGAAACGAAAGCAAAATATAGGAAATTTTTGTTTGGTAAACGTTTTTTAGAAATAATAAAAAAAAACCTTAATGTTCTAGTAAAGCAAGGCTCATTTACAAATGTGCAATTTTCAATATTTAAATCACATATAGTTATGGATTTGATTTTCTTTTGACGTGATACGAATTTTTCGGAATGTACCCATCAGTTGCGAAATGATTTTAAATACCCATGGTCCACGCCATACACCATATTTTGCATTGATCTCCAAAGTCGAGATTGTTTATATTAATTTTGTTCTTAAAATTTTTGATTTCGTAAAAATGAGACGTTTTAAAAATATTTTAAAATTTAAAAAAAAACATAAAGAATTTTGAAATCTATTAAAACCAACTTCAAAATCCAAAAACTGCATAAACAGTTTTAAAACTTCACAGCAATTCTATATTTCAGAGTTTTTCCAAAAAAAAAAATAAATAAATAAAACGATAGTCAGTGTTTTTTCAATGGTAAATCTATATACATTCATGACAAGCTAATCTAGAGTATTTCTGTTTTATATACAAGTAAATATTCAAGGGATTTAATAATATCAAGATTGAAGAATTTTTCGTAAGGACACTTTACAGAAATGTTCAATAAAATTCCAAACGGATACTTATTTCAAAATAGCTTATATAAATTTTCAAGCATTATTTTGAAGTGTTGTTTGAAATGTACATTTAACTCTATAGATAATTAGTATTTTATTATAAATTTATTTCAGCATTTCAAAAAATCCGACATTCATGATATTGCGATTTTCTTCAGAATTCTAGATACGTGGTAAGTCCTTTCTTTCGTTTTTATGTATTGAATTGAATTCTCTTTTATTATTTCACCAATTTTGTCACTGAAGAGTTCGCGGAAACGTTGGTTGTAGTCAAGTACATATTTTCAGTAACAACTTTCCCTTCTTCTATTATGAGAAAACGCCAACGAATGGAAATTTTATTGTATACACACAATTTTACATTTACACGCATTTTCAATTAATTACATTTGAAAACTCAAATTACCTTGTATTTCAAAGTGCAAACTATCATGTTCAGCAAATAATTCAAACAAAACTCCATTTGATGTCATTATGATTGTATTTCACTATCTGATCCAAGTGACTGGTATGAATTCAGACGCTTTTAAGTAAAACAAAACATTAATTATTTGACAATTTATGGATTTTTACGTCTTGTGTTACGTATTATCTGCTTGAAATGGGAATATTAGCACATTTTATTAAACATCAAGTTTCGTCATTGTTTTAAACCTCTATTAACTCATTTTATCAACGGTTTTATTAACAAATAAAATATTGATCTGTACAGCTGTAACTTGTGACAATTCTTTTCATTTGAGTATAATCACATTTCACTTGTTTATCTATCATGCGGAACTAAAACATAGGTTCACGATTATAAGTACAAAATTGAAAACGTTGATATTGTTTTAGAACAATCGTCGACTTTTGAAAGCAAGGCGTCGTATTTTTTATGAACAACTAAAACTTTTAAGATAACAATAATCTACTTAAATTACGAGAATCATTTTGATTGAATTTGGTGATAAAGCATAGTTTTTTACGTTTCTTAATTTTGATCGGACATAATAAATACCGTTTTCGAATTCCATTTTGGGGAAAACGGACTGCCTTAATGTAGAGTTGTGTCCCTTCTGGCAGATATGTATACATGTGGGTTGAAATGTGTGATCTTTTTTCGACATATATGACAAATTGTATTGTGTGTTGTTTTGTTTTTGGTGCTTTGTGTAATATTTTTGTTTTAATTATACATTTCATTAGTTATATTGTTCAAAATATATTAAATTTTAGACGTTTTAACAAAGTATCATTAACATAAGAAAGTTGCGCAAGAAGAATGATAACCATTACATCTTACCCGATCGATTTCATCACGCCATATTACGTAACAATAAAAAAAGTTCCTGAGAGTCAAAATAAGTCGCTCGCATTAAACTGTCTATAGATTTCAACATCATTTATGTTTTGATTTAAAAAAGATTAAATTGTATATTAGAAACTGATTGAGTTGTTATTTTATTAAATGCAACAATTTATATGCAGTGTGAAATGATATCTGGGATTAGCTAGCATTACATGGACTATGAAAATGTGAAGAAAAGACACACTAAACTAAAAATGAAAATAACAAGTTCTAATTCTGTAAAAAGGAATATAATGAAAAACAAAATGCTAGTATATACAAATACGAAGACGTTACGTTTAACGGTGACCATGCAATGCATACTGTCTCCATAGTTTCCAAAGAAGAGGACAAACACTAGTCAACCAATACACATGTAGTACCTAAACATATGAAAGTGATGTCCTAATTACTGAACAAATTTATATGTAAGTATACGTTATCGTTGATTTTGTTTTAAAAAAAAAATCCATTTTGGTAGAAATTGCCATGTTTGCAAATACATACCTCTGTGTCCACGTAAGAAATATAAAATATCCATTTTGAACGAACAACTCTATATTGGAATTGTTAGCTTTCTGTGATCACTTATATAGGGTTTGTACAACTTGGGATTATTTATCTTAATCTTGACCCTTGCCATCCAATTTTCTCAAGAAATTTTCATTTTTCAAATAACATTCAAAATCAAGCACCGTGAAATTAAATGCATAATTTATGCAATATTCAAAAAAAGACTCAATTAAAATTTATGTAAGTTGAGAAGAGATTCAAAACTTTATAAAGAAACAAAATTGTAAATTAACAATGGAATTTAATTGGAGGCGTTTGATTTTTTTCTTACTTTTCATTTTTATGAAGGCATGGTTAACAATATCTTTTGTGTATTTTTGTTCATTGGTATGATCTGTCTCGCCTTTGTCACTTTCAGATAGACGTATTTCATAAATGACGTAAAACAGTGTAAAGCAAGACACCCAACGTGCCAAAGATCTTATATTTTCTTATTCAAACAATTTGCTAAACCTAACGAAATTTATGCCAGTTTCAGGGAGGTTTAATAAAATGGAAAAAAGAAATAGGTTCTTTTTTATGGAAACGCGTTTTAAATATTCTTATTTGTCCCATTTATCGACTATCCATTATCATAGGGGTATTATTTTGAAAAATAGCGCCATTATATATAAATTAGCACGGTGTAATGTAACAAAGGTGATGTTTGACAAAAATCGTTAACTTGGTTTACTTCATGTGCATGTATATAAACAATTGTTGCAACTTTAGCAAATTAATCATACACCAACCTCATTGATAAATATCGGCAAAGTTTATTTTGACTCATTTTACCATTCTGTTTCTTTTTCTTTTTTTAAAAAAATGTTCTCTGTACCGGCAACAGATGACCTACGTTATTGAAATATACTATCGAATCTGTAGGGGGCGCGTCAAACAATTTCTACCATTAAGATACTTACAGCTTTAGTTATTCGAGTAGTTGTGTTTCTTATCTGTACAACAACGAGTTAATAGGAACATAAGCATGCTATTTGTCACCGTAAAAATAAAAAAAACAAAAATACTAATCCATGTCCAAATCACAACCCAGTAAAAACTTTGGACTGACACCAGGGAAGTGAGGCCGGGTGCTCCGGAAGGGTAAGCACCTCCTGTTTAGCCAGACACACCCGCCACATGTGAAATCAAAATTGTGTGAAAGGAACATGGAACTATGAGACGTCAAATATATGCAGGGCAATAATCCTGGACACAGAGACTTATCAACAATACTGTGATGACGACCACAAAACGTTTTTAGGGCCTGATAAGCATAGGCTTGCAACATCCCTGTACAGAACCTATTTACGGCAATATATCTGTAACTGATGAATGTAATGGATAGAAGTTTCAGCGAAATGCGCAGGTATCCCTTTTAGACGAATAGAACGTCCAGTAGTTATACAATACTAACAAGTGAACAACTGAGCCAAAGGCCAGGACAAAGCCTTATAAAAGTGGTCAGACTCATAGCGCCATACAATCTGTTGACTGACCTGTAATCACTGATGGTCATAGGCCATCTTAACTAAGTCTTAGCAGAATGTAATTGCATAAAACATCAGGGTATTAAAACACCACATAGCATCAGCATGGTCAATTGTCGGACTTTAGAGAGAACTTTTCCCGCTTTTTAACATTTGCAGTAAAACACGAATATAACGAACACACTTACAACGAATACATGGACAGTACGAAATGAATTATTGGGCCCGACCGCTTCTTTACATAATTCTATTTATAACAATATAGCGAAGTCGCTTTATAATGAAGTTAAAATACAGTCCCCATGGCTTAGTTATATACGTGTTTTACTGTATATGTATTGAAAAGTCATGTTGTTGGTTAATCTAAATCCATCCAACAGATTAGACAATCGTTGTGGAAAACAACACTTATCAAAAACACAAAATCCTGTGCAATCATTTATTATGTCTGTGTCCTATTTTCGTATTTTGAAGAAAATACCACTTTATAGTGTGGAAAATTGTGGTTTCTGTTTCAGTTAAGATGGTTGTGTACACTATTTCGTCGACTCGCGAATTTACAATCAACAAAATACAAAAAAACTGTTTGTCAACAGTACCGAATTTAAAGAGTCAGTTATCGCAATTTTCTCTTTAAAATGATTGTTTCCGAATTAAAATTTGCTTTTGCAAAAGGAACTATAACGCTCGAAATGTGTTTGATTTCCGAGTACAACACTCAACTGTGTTGAGACCCCAGTTTAATGACTTCATTTAATAATCCCACCTTGGACGTAACCGACGGTAACGTTTGTTTTCTGATGATGTCAGATTGCAGTTTATGTCCATGTACAAAACTAAAGATTTAAGTCGTAATGAGATACAGATTCAATTTCCGAGTGCATTTTAATGTTATCCAAGTACAAGTTTTTTTTATATCTAATTTTTTAAGTTCGATTCTTTAATTATTGGCACACTACAATGTCATTATACGTTAATACTATAAAAGGTACAGGAAGCGCCATTGTTAGATCTAAATCATTCCCAAAATAATCCAGACATGTAGATGCAATTTATCATATTGCGTTTTTACATTTTAGTCTGGATATCAAATTATTAGTATAAAATTATCTTTTACTTTGAAATCAATCAAGGTAAAACTTAGATAAAAGACTCTATTCAGATCAGGTATTACATCCTTTAAATATTTGTTGTTGACTAATTTGTCTAATTCATTTGAGTCAAATTATCTATGATTACGAAATAATTAATAGACTATTTATCCCTACCTTATGATTTACGATATAAACAATGTATTGTGATTAGTTAAAGTCGCTTATGTCCATAGGAATAAAAATGTAATTTATGTTTGGATTATCGATACCGGGTCGCTTGTGTCAAAGATAAAAATGTCTTCTTTCAATGTCTATCGATAGCGGGTATAATTTTCACACTTAAATACAAATATCCTTCAAAATTTTACAAAAGAATAGATTAATTTATAGCCTAATTAAGAGAATGATTAATTCTGATCGTTATTCTGCAATATATCATTGTGGTTTTAAAACCGTACTGAAATAATTAACGCTTTGTTTGCGGCTGAGAATTACATTGAATACACATACAAAATCTTATCTGTTTTTGCAATAGATATATGAGTATTAGTATTAAAATATCTCTGACAAGTATCTTTTAATCACTTGAAGATACAAACATTTAATTCTTTTTGCAAGTCATATTAACAAAGCCAAAATTTGAATGACCGATATTTTGTTTTAGATTTGTAGTGATTAATCATTCTTATATGGTTCATGGCCACAGCAGTTATCGAACTTGTTACTAGAAAATTTTATTATTAAATTCATTAAAACGAATGATTTTATATAGATTATACTAATTATCTCATGATATTGATGCACCCAATAGGCAGTTTTGTCGACCAGCTAACTAGATGAAGTTGTATTTTAAATCCAACTGGTTCTTCAAAAACTATGATATACTCCCTCATGTCCTTCATGCAAAGTATTTCCTAAGCTAAATTCGGTCAAATATAATTTGGTCCTTCGGATATTTTTTTCAAGCCCTCGAATAAATTTTGGTTTTTTCAATTTTGGTCAAAGCACTACTGATGAGGAATTGTATTAAGAAACGGCCGTCTAGTGCTGTAATATTAATACTGATATAATATCTAATTTTTACTGTTTGGAGAAAGCATATAGGTAAGGGTTTTTTTTACCGTGGTCCTTTTTTCAATCAGTTATATCGCTGTTAAACAAGCTGCGACAACAAAACCAGCGGCATTAACAGAAAATTTCTTACACCACATTCACTTCTGTGATATATTGATATTGAAATTAATTATCCTCGAAATAATAGATATTTTGTCGTCGTCGCCGATGAAATAAATAAAAAAAAACAATTTGATACACATTAGTTGGTATTACAGTTGTTTTATTTTATTGTTGGGTATTAATTATTCAACAACATGATGGTGACTTTTCGAATCGCGAACAAGTAATAACCTTTGCGTGAGAGGTCTACATGAAGTTTTTTTCGTGGCACCAATGTGCCGTCGTAACAACCAAAGTTTGCTTTAGCCATTACGGAAATATTGGGGATTTTGCAATACAGAACGAGTCGTGTGCTAGTTTTAATTTAAGAATCGTTTAAATGTGTTGTAATTTTTAAACCTCTTTGTACTATTTGCAGGTTTTGATTCCAAATGTATCATTTTGATGAATTTTCACGGGGATAAACTAATCCTGATATGATTAACCGAACCTCGATGATTCAAGTTTTACATAACTTTGGTATCATATATGGATAGACGTCCTTTAAATAAAGAAACATTCGGACATGCTTTCTTTGTTTTTGTTCTAAAACAAACTCACCACAGCGAAGAGGTTAACAAATTAAATATAGATGTAGAAATGAATAGAATATCTCCGGTATGAAATGTAGTGACCTTTAATGAACTGTATTTTATCATTATCATTCACAGAATGTTTTTTCAGGTTTTGACATGCAAGAATTCTTGTACCCTTGTGACAAGTCCGTGTTTACAAAACGCTTTAATATGTTTCACATACTGGACAGATTATAGTTAAAAGCGTCTGACGGATACATGAAACCGTTTCTTAGACACTGACTTCAATGTTATCTTTTTCCTTAACTATGTTTTTCTTCTACTAAATAGTATAAAAATCATTCAATTAATGTTTCTTTTACGGATTTACACGTGCATATTTAATACCTGTCACATTAATGGTAGGCTTAAATGAAAATATCTCCTTGTAAACTAACATAAGGAATTCCTTTTATCCTCAAATACCTCCTCCTCTTATAAAATGTGGGGTTCGGATTGGTGGATGCATAAAACGTTATACCAGTAATATCAAATTTTGACGTTTTTGGTATACTTTGAATTAAAAGATTTAAAAAATATAATACAATTAAAATAATTATTTTTGACAGATTTTTTTTGGTCAAAAATTATTTTTAAAATGACAATGCAGTGGTGCCATATGGAAATAACTATTTTGCCTTATAATTGGCATATCGCGATCAGAAATAGCCTTTTACATTTTTCTAAAAGATTCGAAATTATTATTTTCGGAATAACAATAGGTAATATTATGCAAAGAATGCGTTAAATATGCTAAAAATACTATTTGACCATAAAGTGTCTTAAAGGAAAGGAACAGCATGAATATAAAAAACGTTATATTTCACCCTTCTTGAGACTCAAATGATAGATCATTTACTGCAATGTGGAACTTCTTCTCACCTGATGAGGCTAATGAAAGAAAAACAAACGGATAAAGAACAGACTTAACAACATATTAGGACGGACAGTTTAACGTCAGTTTATCATAACATGTCAATGGATGTGTCATTATTTTATATTTGTCCTCTTGACGTCCACCTGCCTGTGAAAGAGTCATATTTAATGTCAAAACTCTTTTCAAACTCGGTTTTCTCAGCCAAGTCGTATGGTAATGATGATGGGTTTCTAAGTCTATTGAATTCTGCACACTTTCAAAAATGCAGAGTCATGGCGAATTAGTCATTTATCTGGCAAAGGTCATACATAAACATACTGGTTCATGATCCCATCACAATTCCAAAACCACGGTAAAAACTTGAAAACTAAGTTGAAACTAAATTTAAATTAAGTTAAACAGGTGGATATTGTCCCACTTTAATAATTACCTTAATTGAGTTTAAAATAGTTATATGTAATTATAAACAATAACACAATCATACGTGCAAGCAAAGTAAAACCTGTGAAACTGACAAATTAGGTTAAACACGTGAACTTCTACCAGAGAAGTAAGGCATGGTGCTCTGGAAGGTTAAACATCCATAGTTTAGCTAGCTGCACCAGCCACATATAAACTCAAAATTTAGAATGAAAGGAACATGAAACTATGTGACGTCATATATTACTTACTTATTATCGTCTTTCCCTCTGGGACAGTAGGCACCAAAAGCATCCCACATTTGTCCCTTTCCTTTGCAATGTGTTGAGCTTGTCCTGTGTGTATCCCTTCTCCTGATTGTGACGTCATATATATCCAGGGTAATTTTGGATACAGAGACTTCATACACTGTATGTACTGGCCATCCACTTTTAGCAGCTAAAGCAAAATGCCATTAAAACCCTACTTGCCTATACTTGTAAATTGTTGGAAAGATGGTTAGAGAAAAATAACATTTTGGCTACAATAATTCAACAAAAAACACCAATTATGTCAAACATGAAATCGAGATCACACCCTTGTATTTGGGAAAAACTTATAAGGAGAATATGTTCAACTGACAAGTGCTGATGTTAACAAAATTGAAAAATATAGCTATACATATGTATTTTGTACTCAACAATAACAAATATAAACACCAAATCAAAAGGATCAACCACAAAAAAGCTAGATAAACCTTTGGACAATTTGTTGAAAATCCCTTTGAATTAACATTAGACGCATCTCATTGGTGTGAACAAAATCAAATATTCGTTTTATGCAATCATCAAAAACAGACATACTACTCCAAATTCATAAACAAAACAATAACTACAAAAACTGGTAAATTTACTAAAAAACGGGAACTTTCTTCACGGATATGAGGTCTGGTGCTACGGAAGGACAATCACTTCCTATTTAGCTAGCTTCACCCGTCAGATGTGTAATCAAAATTAAATGAAAGGAACATGAAACTATGGACGTCAAATATAGCCAATGCAATCCTAGACACAGAGAATCAAACTTATCAACAATACTGCATTGACAGTCATAAAACTTTTTGAGGGCCCTGTTAAGCCTGGGCTAACAATATCCCTGTGTCAACGATTAATTTGTAAGCAGTTTGCTTCGTTGTATAAAGTTCCTATAATGGGAACAAGTTCTACCATAGCGTATTAATTAGGAAACAAGAAACAAATACACCATAAGGAAGAGAAGCGGATATACAAAAAAGGAAAGTTGACAATAGTAAAAGTCAAGTAATCATGTGTGCCATACAGTTTCAAATTTAGTCTTTCGTAGTCGTTATATTTTAAGTATAGGTCTAACTATAAGGCAGAACTTGAAGAATCAGTCGTATCTTTTATTTCAAATTCACTAGGATACGAGTAGGTGACATTTACATTGTCTCAAAATTTTTAATTGTTAAGAGAGAGAACGCCATCTTTTTATGTCTGCGAGGAGTAAATGATTTGTCGACAATCTTCTCTCCAATTTTTAAAAAGGCTCTGCTATAATTTTGCTTCATTAGAATAAAGAAACAAGCCAGCAAGCAAAATTGCGCAGTAGTTCTTGCCCATTGGCATTCCGATTGTTTGCTGGAAATTATATTACCAAAAACAATAAAAAAAATTCGAGCATTTTGTTGATGGTATCAGTATTTTATTAGACCACTGAGAACTGCAGTGCTAAGAGGCAGTCACTTGTTGTGATGAATATTTCTTGTCATATTGAAGACGTCATCACAATTGACTACACGAACCACAATTGATAATGCTTTTGATCACAATACCTGCAGAATGTCCAGTTTTGTTCATTTCTTTCACATCTTCTTTTATATTCAGTGGTACCAAAATATATATTTGCCTTGTTCACGCTTTCTTTGTTTGGTTTGGGTTTGTTTCTTGCGCCGTATTGTTGTTCTCTATTAGCTTTTACAAAATACACATTTTTCATCTACAAATTGCTTTCGCATTTGTTTGGATTAAAACCTTTCTAATCGCTCCAAACAGTGTATCATATACTAACTGGAAATGGTTACATTTGTACTTTAGAGTAACCAGGACAGAAAACGATTACATAGATGTGACATTTCGTATCACTTACCTACTTAACAAATTACTGTAATAATAAAATCGTTTAATCATCCAATAATCATTAAACCAGATCTGACCTAAAGTACCAATCAGTCTCATGCCTTTATTGTAATTTGAGAGGTAATTAAACTAAATTTATATTTTCACAAAACAATTTTCTAAAAGGTTACGTGTTTTTCTGGCGAAGATCAACAATTTCGTTATTAATACGGGTAATTAAGACACAAGACACGAAATGCTATACTCTATACATTCCAGACGTCCTTTGTTGTTTCTTAGTTTGAACTTTTGTTAAAAGTCATTTAAAACAAGACTTACATCACATTAGTACACTACAGACCTGTCCAAAGTTTAACACTAGGCTAACCAATCGACAGCTCATCTCGGCCCTTCGTTAGCTTCATCTTGACAGTTTTTCGGCAGCTGCTATCTATCTCTAAGAAGATTTCGGGTCACTAGCTGTCCATATTTCTGCCACTCAGCAGCCAAACTTTGACTTATATTCGTTAGTTTAGTGTTGAACTTTCGACAGGCCTGCACTATATTGCTTTTAATTTGTACTTGCCTTATTTTACCTTAAAATAATTTAAGTGAAATACAAACCCTCATTTTGTTCGATAAAGCATTAACGCGCATGCTTAATATAGCTGTTTGGCAACATAAAGTTCCAAATTAATTCTCAATTTATAAAAGAATATAAAGAGATGATTGGAAGAAATGAAAACTTATGGACCTGCGTGCTGAAATAACATTTAACATTAGTTAATGACATCGTTCACGCATTCAGTGAAATCACATCCACAATGGTCGCTTAAGTGCCATGGGCGGACAATCAGTATTTAGATAATTAACATTTTAATTCACCTTAATAGTTACAAATTACTTCGAACCGGCAAAAATGTCAACCATCAATTATTTCAGCACTAAACTAGTAAACTGATACCGTGATTTGTAAGCAGACATCTTGTAATAAATCATACTGTACAAAGGGGGTTTCCTTTCGTGTTCGGAAATCGATGCAACAGCGAAGCCATTACCGTAAGTCAATCGACCATATATTACGACAATGGGTGATTGTCAGAAAAAAGGTCTAAATGTTGAAACGGATCTTGAGTTTATTTCTTTAAGGGTAATCGCTCGTGAAGAATAACCGTAAAACAGAACATAAATTATTTTTAACTAGGTTTTTAAACGTATGTTTATATTTTACATTAGGGCTCAGGTGGGAAGACGCTGTTTATTTTATAGTGTCCGAACGGGGGTAACAGATAGTTTTGTTTATTTTCACTCTAGGTGTAACTGATATTTGCAACATAACGAAAAAGAAATTATAATGAAATACAATACCAATGCATGGAAGTTAAAGTAAAGCGAAAATTACTGAATATGTTATTAGCTATTCTAAGGTTTGTTTGTCATACGCATCAGGAATTGTAACAATAATTGAATTTAATGGCCCTTAATGATTCGAGTTTTAATATATGCAAAGAAATTAATAATAATTTATTTGACTTGCAACCGTGTCAAGTCAAACGATAAAGGCACGACTGATTTCCACGATAGTATCATGAGTGAATTTATTACTTAACCCCTTAAAATTGAGAACGGAACAAAGTACCTAGAAATGTTTCAGCGGAGCAAGACTTTAATTCAGAGGTGTTAACTATTGACATGCTCAATTGAGATGTTTCTAAGGATAACATAGATATGGGTTTAATTCAGAAAAACTTCAATCAAAAACAATTAAATAATAATTGTATTTGTGATTGTTGTAGCTAGCTAAAATGGGGATGCTCATCCTTCCGGAGCATCCGACCTCACTTTCCTGATGGAAGTTCACTTGTTTACACTTATTTGCCAGTTTCAAACTGCTTTTGGTTTACTTTAATTTTGTGATTTGGACATTGAACGGTATGTTTGGTTTTGATTAAAAAAATAAAACAAGTGTATATAATAACACGTTGTACCGGTTTTAATTTTACAGCACTAGACGACCATTTCAGAAAACAATTCCACATCATTAGTGCATGGACCAAAATTATGAAACCAAGATTGTTTTCAAGATATTGATAAGATACCCAAAGGACCAAAATATATTTTACCAAATTTAGCTAAGGAAATACTTTGCACGAGGGAGTGTATATACATTAGTTTTTGGGGAATTTCATATTTTAATTAGCAGCAAATTCAGACACTGGTATATTTCTGACAATAATAAACAATTATTGCCCACTGAAAATGTGATATCTTAGAAGCAACATCACCAGCAGAAATACTAATAAATTTAACAATTATTTTAAAAACAAAACTATACTCAGGTCTGTATCCTTTATCATAGATACTATTAAGAAATAACTTCAACTCATTGTTTCTGATATGATGATTAAATATGCTGGTATTAGTGTGTGGGGATTTTTTCTGAAACAATGCACTTTGTTGTAAAATTCGCTTTTGATCGTTGTAAAATACTGAACATTTAGCAGGAGTTGCTTACCCTTCCGGGATACCAGGCCTAACTTCCCTTGTGAAGCTTTTGAACATACTATGCGGCAGTTTTCAGGATTCTGATTTGGACATAGATTTGTGTGTATGTCTTTTGATATTGTGAAGTATCTTAAAATAGTATTTTCAGTTAAGTTACTAATTTCGGGGGTTTAACTTTATTCATTGTTCAGTAAATTAGTGGGAAGGGAAACTGGTTTTTAGTAATCGATAATAATATAGGGCGTGTTTTAGGTTAATGTGTTCCTGGGGTTTTATTTAGATCTGTAACAATTAGCCAAATAATACAGCAACACTTGATGTTATGGCCTAAATACTTTCTAGTGGTCAGTCGGTTGTCCTGGTAACTACAGGTATTGTAAACTCTATACTTGCTACATGCATGTATGCAGGACATCGTAACCGGTTTAACAGGTTTCGAACCGGTACAGTACCTGTTGCACAATCGGGGTATATAAGGCAACGTTTGGGGGGTTTTCGAGAGTGCGGAGAGTTCGAGGAGTTCGGGGAGTCAGAGTTAGTGGGAGTTACAGTTAGTTAGGGTTAGAGTATAGAGTTAGTTGGGAGTTCGGGAGACGAGAGTTAGGAAGTTTAGTTTTGGTTGGGTTCGGTTAGAAATTAGAGTACAGTTTGGAGTTGTCCGAGATCGGGATTAAGTAATAACGGTGAAAAATTGGCTAATCGCAAAGAAAATATATTAAGTGTTGCTGTGTTGATGGCTGTTATAATTGCGAGACTTTGTAAATATTGTATATATTATTAGACTATTTCAGTAGAATAAAAAGTAGACTAGAACTTTTATTTTATATTTATTATTTAAATCCTACAACGGAAGTGTAGGTTGGTGTCAGAAGCTGATGTAGGGGACCAGAGGTCCATTGTGAAACTCACAAAAGAGAGTATTTCACAATATACGATATTAGTTGTATGAAGATAACTTAATTTTTACATTGAACAGAACAAATTTTCTCCAAGACAAATCATGTAATATGAAAATATTCCATTGAAGATACTCGGGGTGGATATTTTTCTCCTCTATGAGTCGCCCGTGCAAATTAGCGCTGGAACTACCTTTGTGGCTTCATAATCAAAGCACAATTGCGTGACGTCATCATGTTGGCAACATGACGTCATTTGCGGGAAAAAGACACCCAAGTCTTTAAAATTTAGTTTTGTAGTCTGTACATATTGTATAAACCAAAATCAGGTAGTTTTGAATAGTGTTGAATAACAAAGTTAATGTTTTTCATCATGGCGTCGATGTCTATGTAAATCGAATTTGAAGCCATATATTGACATTAAAATGTGAGAAAAACAATCCATTATGCGTTTATCCATGTAGGATAGCGAAATCTCACCCTCGCGGTTGAACATTTTTGGACAGAGACTCTGCAAGCCTCGTCTATGACTGAAATGTTCAACCACTCGGGTGAGATTTCCCTATCCTACATGGATACTCATGATGAATTCTTATAATCTAGAAGTGTTTTACCCATGTGTATTTAAAACTATCAAAATTCTAAATGGAAGTGTTCTAGGGATCACAGAGAAGTGGATTTAATTGAGAAAATCATCAAAAAGAAATCCAACACAAACATACTAATGCATGTCCAAACCAAAATCCCAAAGCAAAATGAAAATTAAAAAGCTGGCAAATTAGACATGTGAATTTCCACTAGGAAAGTGAGGCCATGTGCTTTGAAAGGGCAAGCACTTCCTGTTTAGCTAGCTTCGCTAGCCAAGTGTGCAATAAAATTGGAAATGAGAGGAACATATGAATATTGGTCGTCAAATATATATCCAGAGCAATTTTGGATACAGAGACATCATACTTATAAACAATATGGTGATAAGGGTTTTAAAACCGTTTGAGGACTCTATTAAGCCTAGTCATTTGTAAGCAGCTTTTATCTTTGCATTAAGTCCCCGTAGTGAGAACAAACTATACTATGGCGTCTTAATTGTGAAACAAATACCCCAGAAGCAGCAGAATCAGGCATAGTGTCCAAAGAAAAGAAAAGCTGACAATGGAAAAATTGAAGTCATCACGTTTTAAATGTAGCCTTTCTGTTAGCATCATAATTAAGGTAAAAGTCTAAATATAAAGTAGAACTTGCTGAATCATTCGTATCTTTCATTTCAAGCCACTTTTGAATTTTCGAATGTAGAATTATTTAGAGAGAGAACGTCAGTTATATATTTTTATGTGGAGCTGAATTGTCTTTCCAGATTAAACAAGGTTCAGCATACATTCTGTTGCATACCAATAACCGAACAATTTGGCAAGCAATTTGTGTCCATTAGTATACCGATTGCAAGTTGGAAACTTGTATCATCAATTAAAACAAATATACTTAATTACTTAGGCCTTGAACCCCTGGAGGGGCATAGGCAATCCACAACCGCCCGCCACTGTCTCCGGTCCTGGGCGATCCGCTCTAGCTCCCCCCAGGAGCAGCCGGTTTTCTTGGCGTCTGCCTCGAGGTCCCTTTTCCAGGTGTTCTTGGGTCTGCCTCTCCTTCTCTTCCCTTGAGGATTCCAGGTCAGGGCCTGGCGAGTGATGTTAGTCGGTGGTTTCCTAAGGGTGTGTCCAATCCATCTTCATCTTCTTCTTTTTATCTCTTCTTCTGCTGGCATTTGGTTGGTTCTCTCCCAGAGATCTGTGTTGCTGATGGTAACTGGCCAGTGGATCTTCAGTATTCCGCGTAGGCAGGAATTTATGAATGTTTGCACTTTTTTGATGGTGGTCTTTGTTGTTCGCCACGTCTCTGCCCCATACACTAATACTGATTTGACGTTGGAATTGAACAGGCGGATTTTGGTGTTGGATGAGATGAGATGCGATCGCCAGATGTTATTCAGGGATTTGTAAGATGCTCTTGCCTTTCCGATGCGGGTCTTCAATCTGCATCTTACCTCCCTGCTGGTTGATTACGCTCCCAAGGTACGTGAAGGACTTTACCTCCTCCAAGTTGTTGTCTCCCAACTTCACTACCTCTGTGCTGGAGGCGTTGATCTTCAGTATCTTGGTTTTGTCAGGATGGATGTAAAGGCCGACTTGGGAGGAGTGGAAAGCCAAGCTTGTGGTCTTGTTTTGCATCTGTTGCCGATTGTGGGATAGCAGAGCGAGATCGTCGGCGAAGTATAAATCGTCTAGCTGAGTCCAGAGGGTCCATTGGATGCCGTCCCTCTGTCCATCTGTCGTCCGCTTCATCACCCAGTCAATGGCGAGGAGGAACAGGAATTGTGACAGAAGGCATTCCTGATGTACGCCGGTCCTTACGTTGAAGCGACGTGTTAACTGGCCTCCATGAACGACCTGACAAGCAATCCTCTCGTACGACTCCTTGATGATTCGTGTCAGTTTGCCTGGGATTCTGTAGTGTCGTAGGAGCTGCCACAGGGTGTCACGATGGAGACTGTCAAAAGCCTTGCGGAAATCCACGAAGTTGATGTACAGTGAGGAATTCCACTTCAGGGACTGCTCGACAATGATACGTAGTGTGGCAATCTGGTCGGTACAGGATCTGTCTTGCCTGAAGCCCGCCTGGTGGTCCCGGAGCCTGACGTCCACTGCGTCCCGCATCCTCTCTAAAACTATCCTGTTGAACACTTTCCCTGGTACTGACAGGAGTGTGATGCCTCTGTAGTTCTCGCAGCTGCTGATGTCTCCCTTCTTTGGTAGCTTGATGATGTGAAAACAAATATGGTCTGTATCAAAAACTCTAACACTTTATTAATGTTATTGTCAGTATATTTTTGTTTGGAGTCCGTATAATGCTTGACAAAGTAACTAAAACCCCTATTCAGCACTAGATATTTGTATCTTGGCTTACCATTTTTGCAAATAATTTGTTTAAAAAGTGTTTGTTAATTTTAAATGCGGATAGTGTTGTAAAGTGTAGAAAACCCAAGGTTTTTAACACTTTTACAAGGGATAAAGTGTTAGAAGCAAGATGTTTGTGTAAGTCTTTAGAATTTTGCAAATTTGGTTGCTACCAGATGTAAAATAAACTTTACCTGAATAACACTGAAGCTATCCTCGTCGACTCTCAAATTTTTTGTTAAAACTACAATGGTGCGATAGTATATTTAGGGTAACCTGTCATATATTGTTCCTTGCATGGATTTTGTGAAGCTTAGGAGTCCAATACAAACAAAAAAGATCAAATTCTCTCTCTTTTATACTGATACCGAAAGAATCAAGAGCTTCCCTATGGTTGAGAAGAATTTCATCTTTGGTAAAACTAGTTCTTGTATAATTCATATTCCCTGATATACTGTCTAAACTAAGCTTCATATTAAAACATTAATTGAGAATCTGCAAGAATTTGTAAGAGAGTGCTGTTGGAAGCCGGATAAGGTTTCAAGCAACTTCTAATTTAGCCCTACGTTAGAAACATAGTAATCATCAATAAAAAAAACCAACAAACATACCAATCTATGTCCAAATCAGACCCAAAAGCAAGATAAGAACTTTGAAATTAGGTTAAACACGTGAACTTCCACCAAAGTGAGATCGAGTGCTCTGGAAGAGTTCGGCACTGTCTGTTTAACCAACTACATCCGCCCTTTCAATAATGCGGATTTTCGTTTTAAGAAATTTATTTTTAAGTTCTTCCTTGCTGCATCAAGGTTTCCCTATCCTAAACTAAACAAATCATCAATCGTAAATTGTTATTAAAAAGTAAGATGGTTCTTAGAACGCATTTGATGCAAAAAATAATAACAGCATTGCTGACAAAATCCGGTTTTATTTGAAAAGTTTATCTAGTTAGTCTCTACGGAACGGAACACATTCAATTGAAAGACGCATTTCAAGACCTTTCTTGAAAGGGCGAACTGAAATTAAGTTTAATTAAAATTTGGCGAATTTCTTATGGAAAGCAGATCCCACATTTTGATTTCAAATTATTAATATCTACAAACCTCATTGTTTCCTACGTGTAAAAACACAATTATACTTGATGCCCTGTAAAATATAGCACTATTTGATAGCCCTGGCCTCTCAATGACGATTCAGAATCGCTGCAAGTCATAATTTGCTACATTGTAGTGCCTAAATAACTGTGGAACTATGAGTATCCTGTTGTATTGGAGGTATTCTTCAAACTATGTTATTTGTCCAAGTGCACCTACTCACCTGTATTATATATTTTGAAGTTAACGAGGTTTTTGTAATTCCAATCATCAAATTATTTCAATTACTTTTATATAAAGAAATATCTTTGAAGAAGTCTTTTGAATAATTTATCATCAAATCTGATAGATGATTATTTAAATACTATCTGTTACAAAATATCTTTAGTAAAATTATAAATTTCGACAAACAAATCAAAAACAAATTAACTAAAGTCGTTTTAAAAATAAATAAAAATATATTCAAAATTAAAAACGCAAATATGAAATATAATATAATTATTTAGATAATGCTTCAACATTTTTATGAGGTAGAAAATATCGATAAACTTAACGTCAAAAGGATTTGGCATTAAGATATTAATTGAACTAATGTTTTCCCACCAACTGTTTCAAATGATTTTAATTAACTTAAACAAGACATCACTTAATCTGTGTATAATTATGCTCCTTTCATCGTTAATTTATATCAACATTTATAGCTTTACACCTACTTAAACGCATTCAATTATTACAAGTTACGTAAACTGAAGCATGCTTAAATAATGTAGCAGAATTGATTTTAAGAGTATTTGTATAATGAAACATGAATAAACTGAATACCAGTTGAGACTAATTGTGGGAACTAGGTAACATTTGGTCATCGATTAACATTAATTACGTCCTAAATGCTATCATTTATATGTTGAAACGTGGAAACACTACAAAATTATATCCGATACATCAATAACTGATAATTACACTGCTTGATTAAAATATAAAAACAGATTCTAAGATATGATTATTACATTGTGACAAATTTGCTCTGATCATTGGTAAAGCAATTAAGCAGAAATTGATAAAATTAATTGTCGTGATTACAAGAAATTGATATTTTCTAAATACCTTTTGGATTATAAAATGCGCCTGTCACATTTACCGTGACAATTATTTTAGTTAGTAACTATACATGACAAATGATCTTTTAGCATGATCAATTAGCGTAATTAAGCTTTGTATGGCATCTAAAGCCGAACAAATTCTCAGCAATTATTCCACTAATATATACACAAATCGGTATATTGCATTTCAAACAGTTGATGTTTTTAATGCAATAAAAGACTGTTTTGTTTATGATTCAGCATGACGCTTATAACGGATCGGTTAATGGTGTGAAACTACAGAAACGCAAACCATTAATGTTATTTTCTAGAAAGCATATCGTATCTTTAAAAATGTTTTTGCGTAACCAATCGAAGACTGTATGGAACTCTCAGAATATGACAGGAAGAGGTTCTAAGGTAAAAAATGGAATTTGCAAGTAACAAACTTGTACTTGACGGTTGGTAATGCAACCAAAATCAGGACACAAAAACGAATAAAATATAGAATAATTTGCACATTGCATTGCAACCAAAAACATCAAACAATTCAAGTTTATGAAGGAAAAAACAAACAAAGCGGTCCAAAATAAAAAAACCCACCAAAACTACAACTTTTCCACCAAGATAGTGAGCTGGATGGGTAAACAAACAGTACTCGTTCATCATTTACCAAACTAAAATAGACTGAAGATACAATCGACAATTTGTTAAAATAGTTTGATAGACACCATATTTGTTTTGTTTGGCAATATAATTTTCCAGCACACAATCGGTATACCAATTGCTTGCTTATTTGTTTTTTTTCTTATGAAGCAGAATTTATGTAGAATCTTGTTAAAACTGGAGAGAAGACAGTAGCCAAATCAATCAAACCAAACCCCACATACTGATATATAGATGACGTTCTGTCTCTTAACAATCCACAGTGCTATTTGAACATCAATGGTGTATGTGGAAATGCATGTAACTGTTACATTTTTTCATATATTGTAATTAGCAACTCAGTAATTTTATAATTATATAATTTATACATTGCACTAGAAACAAAATTATCCCCTGTTTTCGGAAGTTCTAGAGTTTATTATGTCGATAATTGCAATCAATAATCCGAAAATGTGGTTACATATAGTGAATGCACTCTCATGAAGCTCTTTTTCAGAAAATCTTGAAAAACATTTGAATAAATTATTTGCGTAATTGCAAGGACGTCTTAAAGACATTTCTTTCGATAATGATATGCGATTGAGTCTTTTAGTTAAACTCAAGAACATAAAGCCAGTCTGTTAACTTTGATTTTAATGTAAGATACCATCAACAAGTTGTTATTGTTTTTTATAGACAATGCATTTGTTGTATTTTGCAATATAGAATTTTTCATAACGGTATACAAATGGGCACAAACTATTGACCGTTGCCGACTGATTTATTACTATATTCTTGATTCATACGAAGCAGAATTTTCGCAAATGTTCCTAAAATTACAAAATCATTTAACTCCACATACAGTTATATTGATGACATTCTATATAAAAACAAGCATACTAATCCATATACGAATCACATACAGAAGCAAAGTAAAATCTTTGAAACTGACAAGTAAGAGTAAACACGTGAAAACCCACCAGACAAGTGAGGTCGGCTGCTCCGGACTTGTAAGCACCTCCTGTTAAGCTAGCTACACCCGCCACGTGTGTAATCAAAATTGGGTTAAAGGAACATGGACCTATAGAACAGGGCAATCCTGGACACAGAGACATCATACTTATTAACGATACTCTGACGACAGCAGTAATTCGAGGACTTTATTTATTCTTATTTTCGAGAATAGGTAAATGCAACTTATTTAAGAGAGCTTGAAATAAAAGATGCGGCAGATTCTGCAAGTTCCGCTTCATATTTGGACTTACACCTCAATCATGACACACACATAATATATATAGCAAATAAAGCTATATAACGAGCGTGATAACTTAAAATCGTCTATTGTCAACTATCCTTTTCTATGCAGTAATATACTTTCTTCCCTTGCTTTTGGTCTATTTGTTCCACAGTTAATACCTTATGGTAGAGCATGTTTTACTATGGGAACTTGATACAACGAAGCAAACCTCAAGATTCAAATAAATGGTTGACTTGGGGATATTGCAAACTAAAAGTCCCTAAAGAGTTTTATGGTCGCCATTATAATATTGTTGATAGTTTAGATGTCTCTGTATCCATAACTATCATGGATTTACGAATATTTGACGCTCAATTTATTCATATGATTGATTGAATGGGGTTTACCTTCTAGTCAAGCCTATTTACATATATCGATACGTCATCAACTATAGTAAAGAAGAATTGTTTTATTCTTGCAAGTCACATAGGCATTGATGCATAAATCTGAATGAGCGTGGCAGGAATCATGAGTTTTTAGGTTTATTCCGAAGAACCCCGTGACTATTTTTACCACCCACATACAGGGCAATCCTTCTATCAAATTAGATACCATAGTGATAAAGAACAGTCAATACCTTTTTTATCAGTCAGACTCTGTCTGTATTCGAACCCCAATGTCCCCGGCCCAATACGAAACACTCTACAAACTACTGCGCTTCTATCTGTATTTTTCTGATGATGATGGAGATCATTATGATTAACCCTTCCATTAAAAAATATTGATGGAAATATTTTTTGTGTCTCACTGCTTTGATCTTCCTTATTCCATTAAAATATACATCTGTGTAATATCAAGTCATATAAAGTCTTAAGAAATTTTTCATCCGCGTCATAAACTTTTATAATATAGAATGACTTTTTAAGAAAATAAATTAAATAAATTAGTGAATAATATACAGCTGTGTTACACGAAAAAATATCTACCCTGAGGCAGTTATTTCTTCTTCATCATAACATATCATAATTTAAGTGTGATTTTGTTAAATTGTATTAGTAAAAGGTTTTTCGGTAGCAAATGTTGGATCATCAAAGAAATTAGGTTTTACAGCTGACAGATTGATGATTAATTGAAATATGCAGTTTGCAATTAGAAGATTTAATGATTAAATCTAGGTAGTCTTTTGACAATCCTAGAAGACGCGTCGATAAAAAGTTCAAAGGAATTTTGAGTATTTATTATTATTATTATCATTATTTATATTTTATTAAAATAAAAATGCCGGGCCTAAGTATGAAAGGTGCGACAAATCAGGATGAGATGTGCATCCTATTTTTTTTAAAAAGGAGTTTTTATTGAAATATAGTGAAATGCACCCACGTTACATCTATTTGGTTTTACATGTAATAAAAACATAAATAAATAAATAAATAAATGAAAAGATGAATAAATTAATAAACAAAAAATAGATACTGATGTAAAATTGATAAAAAACAAAAACAAATTAAAAAAATATAAATGAATTTAAAAAAAAATCAATAACACAGAAGAGAAACGAAGAATATTTAATTAAACGTAGGTATGCAATAACTTTTGCCTGAACAAGTAATACAAAAGAATAAAAAGAACACTTATTAATGAATATTGCCAATCACGTCAAAATGGTAATATGATAGCTATACCCCAAGTCGCAAGAACAAAAATCAAGATTGAATAAAATTTTGGTATCACAATTTTGGTTCAAGCACTGCTGATGTGTAATCGTATTCCAAAACGGTCGTCTAGTTCTGTAAAATGAAAACGGGAATAGTATGTAATCAAATCAAAAACAAACATACCTATCCATTTCCGAATCACAATCCAGAAGCAAAGTAAAAACTTTGGAACTGACAAGTTAGGTTAGACACGTGAACTTCCACCAGGGAAGTGAGGCCGGGTGCTCCGGAAGGGTAAGCACCTCCTGTTTAGCTAGCTACACCCGCCACGTGTGTAATCAAAATTGTGTGAAAGGAACATGGAACTATGAGACGTCAAATATATCCAAGGCAATCCTGGACACAGAGACATCAAACTTATCAACAATACTGTGATGACGGCCATAAAACTTTTTGAGGGCCTTGATAAGCCTAGGCTTGCAATATCCCTGAGTCAACAATTTATTTGCAAGCAGCCTACTTCGTTGTACAAAGTCCCCGTAGTGGGAACAAGCTCTACCATAGCGTATTAATTGGGAAACAAATACACCATAAGCAGGAGAAGCAGGTATATTGCTGCATAAAAAAGGAAAGTTGACAATAGAAAAATTGAAGTCATCACGTTTGTCATAAAGTTTCAAATGTAGCCTTTCCTGTGCGTCATATTTCAGGTATAAGTCTAAATATGAAGCAGAACTTGAGGAATCAGTCGTGTCTTTTATTTCAAGCTCACTAGGATAGATGACATTTACATAGTCTCCAAATTTAGGATTGTTAAGAGACAGAACGTCATCTATATATCTGTATGTTGAGTTGAATGATTTGGCGACAGTTTTCTCTCCAGATTTAACAAGGTTCTGCATAAATTCTGCTTCGTAAGAATAAAGAAACAAATCAGCAAGCAATGGTGCACAGTTTCTACCCATTGGTATGCCGATTGTTTGCTGAAAAACTATATTACCAAACACAACAAATATGTTATCTATCAAAAACTCCAACATTTTGTTGATGGTATCTTCAGTATATTTTTGTTTGGAATCCGTATGGTGCTTGACAAAATAACCAGAATCCCTATTCAGCACCAGATATTTGTATCTAGGCTTACCGTTTTTGTAGAAGAAAGACAAGTGAATAATTTCTTTAAGACGTTCTTTCAATTTAGAATGAGGGATTGTGGTGTATAGTGTAGAAAAATCAAATGTTTTTATACTTTTTACATGAGATAAAGTATTAGAAGCAAGATGTTCAAGTAATTCTTTAGAATTTTTGAGAATCCACATTTGGTTGATTCCAGATGTAGAATATACTTTTTCTGAATAAGACTGAAGACCATCTTTGACGATTGTCAAAATTTGTGTTAGAGTTACCGATAATGATTTAGTAGTACATTTAGATGAGCCTGCTATATATCTTTCCTTGTATGGATTTTTATGGAGTTTAGGAATCCAATACAAGTAAGGAAGATCAAGATCTTCCTCTTTAAGATTAATACCAAAAGACTCGAGAACTCCCCTATGGTTGGAAAGAACTTCATCTTTGGTAAAATTAGTTCTAGTATATGCAGGGTTATTTGATATACTATCTAAACCAAGCTCCTTAATAAGACATTCAAGGTAGAACCTCTTACAAACGAGAATAATGTTGTTGGAAGCCTTATCAGCTGGGACAACAACATATTTGTTGTGTATGTCTGTTAGAATTGCCTTGATTTCTGGATCCTTGAGTACTGAAGAAGGTTTAGTACTCATAGACCCTTTAAGTTTGGCAATCCTAGTTTTAACGAAAGATCTCACAACCTTTATCCAGTCGGATAAGGTATCAAGCTCAACATCTTCTAATTTAGCCCAACGTCTGGCGTACTCTTCAACAGAATCCATGATAAGTCGGAAATTCTGTCCCCAAGTAAAAGGTTGAGCTTCTCTATATTTAGGACCTTTTGAAAGTAAAAGTCTTAATTTGGTGTTCTCAATTATATTGAGATCACCAGTTATTACATGTCCAGCCGGTCCATAAATATAGGGAGAAGACGAGCAAGAGCAAGTAGGTGGAGTAAAATTATGGAAGTTTAAACACTGCAATGTTTGTTTATAATTAAATATTTTGGATGCAATAGGTTTATTATAGGAGTAGGAAACTAGAGGTGGAGAATTAATTTTGAAATAAGCAGGAATTTTAGATTGGACTTGTTTATTTTGAAGAATATTGGAAATGTTTATAGCATCTATTCCTTTGTTAGCATAGTGTAACTTAAGATATTGGCGTTGACCATCGTTATCAATATCGTTTTCCCGAGCAGGTTTCAATAATCTGTTAAAAGCAATATCCATGATGATAGCAGTAAGCTTATATTCTGGTGTATTGAAATCTGTAGTAGTTTTAGATATGCATTCTTCTTGTAACTGTCTAAGACGGGATAGTGGTATAGAGTAGAGTTTAGTTCGGATATGGTGTAATCCGAGAGGTTTCTGTAGGAATGGTAAAAGATTAAGAAAACTAACATCATGGATATTGGGTCTGTTATAACGGCGATGTCCATGACTTCTATTGTCACGTGGTGTTTTGTTGAACAAGTGTAAAACATTTACATTGTTACAACCCGGGCTTGAAAGATTTCCTACGCTTACAATTTTGTCATTACATCCATATGGCGAAGCAGTGCCTAGTTCTCTTATCCAGTAATTTTCCCGTTGTAATCGGTATGGAGTGCTTAATGTAGGACTATTTGTATGGTGGTATATTTTTTCCAAAAGCCTGACTTTCATAGATAACACAGAATGGTCCGGCTGGTTAAAATGTTGGTAAAGAAACTGATTACCATAGTTATTGATATCAAACCGTATATTTAGTCTACCTTTGGTTTCACCCACATATATGAGTCCACATAAATTGCACTCTATTCCATATACAACATTGGAAGATTTACAATTCAGATCATCGTGACTTCGTAAAGTGTAATTTTTAGATGTAAGGTTACTGGCAAAATGCGTATCGGTTATTAAAATTTTACAGGTTTTGCAGTTTTTTGATTTACAAGTTGTAACGGTGCAGTAATTTAAATTGTCATCATAATTAAAAATATCTGAAAGTTTAATTGTTGACTTTTTTATTTGTTTGAAAGTGTCTTGTGAATAAAGAGAATAACAAAAATAAAAAAGAGACATATATAGAGAATTTGGATTTTGTCGAGTGTAAAAGGCTGAACCACCAAGCTTACTTTAAGGCCAGCGATAGGTTATCCGACCAATGCTTCTTTGTCTTTTTTCCGATTTTCTAACCTATGTTATATGGATCCAAATTACTTTGGAATGCATTAGTGTGTTTTGGCTTGTGATGTGGATATATAATATTCAACAATTTTTTCTCAATTTCAAAACATGTCCACAACAATCCATATATAAAGATTTATAACAAAATGATAAAACACCAAATTAGAATATGTAGTGGATGACATGGTATTGAATGTGCATGTCAACGCAGTCATTTCTGGATTGAGAAATTGTTCTCACATTAGTATCTGTGGTGTGAGTCGGATTCGTTTGCCCCGTAAGGCGTTTTAGGCCATTCGGTCACCATTAAATGAATGAATGTCATTTCTTATTACGCAGTCTTAATTTTATCTAGTTGTTAACAATTTTTCGACAGGTGCCCAAAATGCACATGTTTCTATGTACAATCCATATCTGTCGCTAGATAAACCTGCCGAGTGGAAGAAATTCGGGAAGATACTCACCAAATAACTATATATATCTTTTCTCTACGTTATCGTAGAGTTTACTATAACATATTATACCAGTTTTTATTTAACAGCAAAAGACGGTCGTTTCGGAATACCATTCCGCATCAGTAATTCTTGTACCAAACTTGTGAAACCAATTTTTTCATGATGTTGAAAGATACCCAAAATACCAAACTATATTTCACCATATTGTAGGTAAGGAAAAACTTTGCATTAGAGAGTATACCTTAGATTTGGAGAAATTTCAAATTTTAAGCAAATTTAGAGCATAGTATATTTTTGACTATAAGTATAATACACAATTATTGCCTACGGAGTTTATGATATCTTTGGGGAGAAATGACGGCTCAGTGGTTTAAATTACAAAATTTACCAGTTTTAATTTTACAGCACTAGACGGCCGTTTCGGAATACATTTTTTTCTAGTGTTTGGACCAAAATTGTGAAACAAAAATGTTGAAAAGATACCTACAAAGACAAGCAAACAAGTAATCGCAATGATCTGACAACTCGGCAATGATTCATCGGATAAGTGCTAAACTTGTGACAGATTTGTATTGTAAAACAAATTAGATCCTATTCTAAAAGAATCTGGATAATACACACCCCGGTTTCACAATCATCCCTTAAATAAGACTTTCTTTAACTTAAATAGAGCAACTTTATGGCAATCCTTTCTAAAATCAAACATAATCTTGATTTTATAAGCTTGCAGTATCTTCAAAATGACACCTTAAATTTAAGCATATCTGAAAAATTAACAAAATTATTAGGATATCAAAATTTGCCAGATTTAAGTTAAGGTTAAGGAATAATTTTGAAACTAGGGTCTGGTGTACATTGTATGCTGTATCATTGTCATGGTTTTAATAGTTAAATCTGCTTGAATTGTTCCCGCGTTCTGATTGGTTATCTGTCAGTTTTATTGCTACATCTGCTTGCCTGATATAGATGGTAGTATGATAGATCTATAATCACCATTTTCACACTTTTTTGTCAATTTGAATTGCAATTAGCGATAATCACTGTTATCTGCAATATTGGGGCTATACCTAATAATTATAAATTGGTTCAATTAATATCATATTATCGTAGTTAATGTCAATGAAATGACAATCCAAAAAACACCATTATCTTAAAAAGACAGTATTCCATTATATTCAAAGCAATGATATATTTTCTTCGCAGTGGTTTGCTGAAATACGATATATGAAGTCATTTATATTCTGGCTATATTTTGAGTGTGTATAGAAAATATTTGTCAAAGTTTCTGCATTTATTGAAGAGATATCTCATTTAAGTGTCAAGCTCAACCTCACGCAGAGCAGCGCGTTCTTCAGTTTTAGAGATAAATTTTGATGTCACTAATACATTATCGTCTCGTTTTTATCTAATTTGTTTATATGCCCACCCGAATACGCCCAGTCGTTAACAGACGCATCAAATTATTCTGAACTTTAAATTACCAATGTCAGAACTCAAATACCGTAGCTGGGTGAATTAGCATTTAGTCATTCATCACCTTGTAGAACATTTGAAATAATACATCAGTTATCGTGTAGAGAGAGGGTATAATTTTATAATTAAAAGAAGTAATATTTTCAGGATTAATTAAATCAATCAAGATGTAATTAAAGAAATACAACTGACGTATTATGCCATAGCTTAAGTATATCCATGGGTTCTTTTGTTGTCTGATTTCAGCCAGGTCATTTATTTTCTGTTAAGGCCATTAAACAGATATTTAAGACCAAGTAAACGCTGCCAAATTTTAAAATAATGTCCGAATTTTCATTTGTCAGATCTAAATTAGTTACAATGCAACAACAGAAAAATACATAATGCGCATTTTACATTCTGTTTGTTAATAAATCTTTCTTTGTCCCTCAAATACCACATTTTGACTGAGGTTTAAGGTCAACTACCCCCGAAGCAAATACGTGTTGTGTTCGTTTTCTATAAAACCTTTCCGCCAGACCAAAAACAGGTCTCAATTAAATATTCTTATGATCGAATATATAGTTGTTTTTTTGTTAAAAGTGTTAGAAGTGTCAAGCTTTACCTTTTATTAGCCTTTGTCTTACCTACATATTATATTGAGGTGTTTTAGTAACATTAATTACAATATTTTACATTATTGCCTAATTGTGACAGTTTCAAAGTTTGTACTTTTCTTCTGGATTGTAATTCGGATATTGATCAGTATGTTTGTTTTTTATTTTATGTTTTCAGTTATTCTATTGCACATATTTCTCTCCTGTTCATACTAGAGTTGTAAAAAGCTTAAAGTACTAGAATAGTGTTTTGGATCTGACTCAAAACCGAGGTCCCGTGTCTTAGCGCATGCTTAAGATACTTCTGTAGAGTTTCAAAAAGAGAAGACCACATGTGGCAGCTACAAAGAGCACTTACAATTAGAAGTGGTTGAAACAGATTGATCAAAATAAGATAATGGAATCGTCTTATCTTGCTTAGTCTGTCCAGATAGTTCCTTGATGTAAGCGCCCGCTGTAGCTACAGATGGCTTGCTCTTTTTCAAACTATACAGAGAAACAATTTCATCTTTAGTGTGCACTGAGGCACGGTGTCTTTGTTTTGAGTCTCATCTGAATGACTACACGCTTAAGTTTTTTGAGCTACAGTTTCAATAATATTTTACAGGGACAGGTTGAACCAATAACCACTGCCTTCGAAAAGCAGTGACAATACCATACAGTATGCAATATTAGAGACGTTTCTAGATAATGTACATTGCAAATATTTATTACTCAATTAAGAAGAAGGTGTTCATTTTGCAATCAGGATTTGTAATTACTAGTATACCATTTTAATGCTTAGTCAAGTTTGCAGAGCACATAAAAACTGTCAAATGGTAATTTTGAATGTCTAATATTTCACAAAAATTCACACTATGATTGTCACAAGAAGAAAATAGTTTGCACAGTTTTGAAAAATTTCTTTTGTTACAAAATATAGCTGCATCAAACACTGCATATAAATATCCAGAAAAAGAATTTACAGCTGATTGGTCGCATTGAAGTTCAGGACACCGGTACACGTCGGATCATTTATTTAGTTTCAGTAAATGACGAGCTAGCTAGATGGACGTTGTTTGTCATGTCGTAATAATAAACCAACTCTTTGTCAGACATCGCGATATAAATGTTTCTACTTTATTCGACTGTTTACAGAAACGTTTTGGTTGTTACGTTGCTTACTTTGGCTTATTTAAGATGATATTAATATGAAATAAAAATGTAAAACCGTCATCTTTGAAATATATGATGTCACCAAAACATACATACAAATATAATTAATAGATTTTTTTTCTTCCTTATTTGTCTCCTGACTCGATGAATTACCAAAACATAAAAGACAAACCAGAAATAGCATCACTGTATCACTTTTAAGACGTATGCATTTTGACGTCAATTTAAATGTTGGTAATTTGTACAATTTTATACAATAAAAAATGAAATTAGTAACTGAAATAACTGACAAATATGTAACTTGGCAACAAGCAACACTTTAAAAATCACGTCACAACACAAGTAAATGATGGAAACAACTAAACCAATCAATTATATATATATATATATATATATATAATATATATATATATATATATATATATATATTTGTAAGTTTATATTGCAAGCCTAATTGATAAAAAATCAAAATATATAAATAATTATCGGAAAAATGAAAAATTCAAATATCAGAAACAATCATTGAAATTTTAAATGTTATTCATTCCTAAATATTGTTTATTACTAAAAATCAAATATTAATATATATAAGAATTAAATACAAACATAGCGGACCATGCTCAAATCAAAATCTTTAAAAACTGGCAAATTAAAGTTCTTATTCCGTCGTCAGATTTCCTTGAAACGGCACATAATTTTTTTTAAACAAATACATGTCATTAATCAACTTTCATTTAAAATAACAGACATAAATATTTAATATTTAAATTAATTAAAGTTAGTTACAATTTTTATAGTTAATGGTTTCCTTATACTTCTACCTTTTTCCAAGCGATAATAAAAAATACACCATACCAGGATATATTTTAGTTTATTATTAATATTCAATTAGATATACAATAATATATTCAAGTTGCTAAATACTAATACGTGGACAGTTCAAATTCTGGATACTGCATTATCACAGTAACTTACACATGAAGCATTTGTCCCTAAATTAAGCCAATCAACAGGAGTTCCGCAGGGTTTGGGCGTATTAAAACTGTCGTGATTTAGCGCTGACATTGCCGCTGTCCGTATCACAAGCACCTCTTGATATTTAAATTAGTGAAAATGATACTCTATACTGCAGCTGGCGAAATAAGTGAACGTATTTTTTATCAAGTGTCTAATTAGCTGGTATAAAATACGACAAAGAGTTCAAGTTAGTAGTGATCAATTAAATTATAGTTAACTGTTTATTGTTGTCTAATTGCTGTGCTATGGTTAATACTGATAGCACTCCGATAGATCTGTGGTCTGGGTGTCCAAAATAATGTTTTTAATCATGAACTATTACACCGTCTAAATAAGCTAATCTTTCGAGATTAATTGTGGTCGTGTTGTAATGCTGATTAGACAGGCCACATGGCACATATATCTATGTTAATATAAAGCTATTACACCGTATTTTAGATATTTTTGGCTCAATTTTTTACGCTTAAATGACTTTGAAAGATAACTTCATTTTGTTTTCGAATCTACAAATTAAATCTCAGCTTTTATGGAAAAAATTAGAGGATGAAACTTCGCCCACGTAGTTAAATAACAAGAATCTGTTAGAAAAGAGAATGTGTTGCGAGAAATTTCCCTCTCTCTTTTAAAGCAATGTCATGTGCTGATATTTTTTTTTAAATTTTTACATTCAAAATCAGCACATGACAGCAATGTTTAATCCAATGCCGTTTCTATCCAAAACTTAAAATATATAATAACATAAACAAACATATTTATTTATGTCCGAATCACAATCCAGAAGCAAAGTTTAAACTTTGTAACTGACAAGTCAGGTTAGACACGTAAACTTCCACCAGGGATGTGAGGCCGGGTTCTTCGGACGCCTAAGCACCTCTGTTTATAATATAATTAGCTGGCTACACCCGCCACGTGTGTAATCAAAATTGTGTAAAAATAACATGGAACCACGGAACGCCTTACTCAATGATTCTCCGTCCTTGTCTTGTATTTGATTGTTTCTATAGTTTTGCTTCTTTGTGTCGTGCTGTTCATTGCATTAACTGTTGCCAAGTATACGTTTTTAAGTAACACATTTCTTTCTTGCCTTGTGATTTTCAACAGACACATTGAATATCTTACCGTGATACTGTCACATTCTACTTTTCATTTGCTTTTTCCTTGTGATTTTCAACAGACACATTGAATATCTTACCGTGATACTGTCATATTCTACTTTTCATTTGCTTTTTCCAAATCTAACACACGAATTAATACATTATTTAAATGGATTCATACAAAGAAGAATATGACAATAGTAACGATTACATAGAACGACTATTACTCATTCGGTGGAAATTCTAGAAGGGGGCAAGGAGTCATGTATAGTCCCTTTTTTGCCAAATTGTCCTATTATTCAGTTGAGACTTATTAGGGGACCATATTTAACATTACATTACGCCACACCGAAGGCTTGGTTTATATATACTTGTATTTATTGTACTTAGTCTTATGTTAATAGTTATATCATAACATGTTTTTGATGGGCAATCATTTTTTCTTTTTTTCGTTATTAGTTTGTAGTAATTTAGAAATTAACCTACTCACTCATAATTTTGTATTTTTCCTGGTTACGGCCATTATATTCTGAATTACTGTAGAACAACCTTTATTGTCTCACTGTAAATCCAAAGTGAAAATCACGAGATAGTGTCTTATTGAATTGGTTTGGGGTTGGCAGTTGACAATAAAGGTTGTTTTACATTATGTTGTACAGTTGTTTTGGAGACGGGTTTAAATAAACTAGCGTTTGTTCCTGAATCCAGTTTAAAGTTGATTTGTGTTGTATTATTTGTATTTAACGATGAATAAATATTGTTTAAACTAAACATTACATGAATCCAAAAAGCATTGATGCTATTGTGTTTTCAGACGAAAGTTTATGAAAATGCAATCCTCTCAAAAATCCTGGATTGAAAACTGCTCATTTCCATGAGCATTGTTTTATGCAACATAACCTATACAAATGCTTTTCTTGTCTCGATATAATGGGTATAACATTGTAGTTTCACAATTCCTCCTTCGTATGAGAGTGATCCCCCTTTGTTCTTTTTTACAACATGGAAAAAAGTTATAATGACTTTGACTTTTTCTTTTTAAATACAACCAAATTATAGGTTTTCTTTTAATTTCTAAAATAGAGCTCATGAATATTATATCCCGTAGTGCGAAAAGATATGTCAATTTTTGAATTCAGACAGTATCATGATAGCTATTGTACGTATCGAGGGGAGGTTGGAATGATATATCCAAAGTCGCGATGTTACCTTAAAATGGAGTCAATTGCTTGGTCATTAAAATGATTTACGGGATCATTTAGATGTTTTATAGAGTTTTATTCAGGTAACGATTTAACTTACTGACAAAACACGTGCATTTATGAAGCACACCAGTTGGGGGTTTACTAAGACGCTATCATATCATATATTAAAATAGTTGTTGAAAGAAATTGGCGTATCATATATACAAATTTAATCAATTTAAACGTTATCATACAATAGAGTATTTCAAATTGAATGGAAAAATCCCACTGAGTGCGAAATTCACACACTAATAACACACAGCCTGTTTGATGATATGGACTACTTGTATATACGGGTTGTTATAGATATATAGCCGGCTGGTACTGGGAACGTGAACATTGATGGAAAGTTGTACTTTGAAATGTAAAGTAGAAGAAAAAACTTGTGTCTGAAGTCATGGCAACACCCAACGTAACCAAGAACACGACAAGATACAAGAAAATATTAAAACCATCTAATCAAGACAAGAGCAAGACAAGAGCAAGACAACGCATGACCAACATATACTGTGATCTCTGACCGATATGATTATCAAACTCGTGACGTCCGCCAAAAACACTGGAAGGAGTAAATACCAAGTGGTGTGGTTATAACCTAACCATCAATTTCAATTTACAAGGGCTAAGGTTGCCATTTGGTCTAAAGCCCGCACTTGCGTATCACAGTGCTTCTCTCAATTCAGACTTAAATCCAAATCGGACAAATCTTGGTGTGAAAAAGCTTTTCAGTTCTCTTGTGTGAGTACGTGTACATAGTTTATTCGCGCACTTTGTCAAAATGCGTCATATTAATTAAAATGGAAAAGAGCGGAGTAGAGCAATGGTGTTTAAGCTCCAATCTCGATAATCCAGTTATATCGAGGCGGTCAATTCTAGGTTAGTGGAGTAAACCATAGTTTCTTACTGGAAACCAAATTGACAAACTTTATCATATCTACAAGAGTTGGATTCAAACTTAAGCTGTGAGGGTAAGGTCACGGAGTAGACTATTGTAGACCAAAATCCAAAAACAACCCATGTCCAAACTGCAAACGCAAAAGCAAAGTAAAAGTAAGATTAACTTAATGAATACGTGAACTTTCACCAGGGAAATGAGATCGGGTGCTCCGAAAGGATAAGGTTTAGCTGGCTACACCCCGCACGTATGTTATAAAAATGGGAATGAAAGTGTCATGTACCATTTTTTAATTTAATCATAAAATACATTCAAAAAATGGTATTTGACGAAAGGAACATGGAGCTATGAGACGTCAAATACATCTAGAGTAATTTTGGATACAGAAATATCATACTTAACAACAATATCGTGATGAAGGCTATAAAACTTTTTGAGGGCCTTAATAAGCCAAGGGTTGCAATATCCTTGCGTCAACAATTTATTTGTAAACAGCTTGCTTCGCTGTTTTAAGTTCCCATGGTGGGAACAAGCTCTACCATAGCGTATTATTTGTGAAATAAATATCCCAAATGCAGCAGAAGCAGGTAAATTGTGCATATATAAGGAAAGTTGACAGTCATGACGTTTGTCATTCAGCTTCAAATGTAGTCTTTCATTTGCGTCATATTTAAGGTAAAACATTCTGGTGCTTTACTGAAAGCATGCACAATAAGGTGACTTTTTAGCATAACTTAGGAACATATGTCCAGCAGCATAATAATTAGTACAATCGGGTATATATCCAGCTTTTATTAACATTAGCACAATGGAATACTATATTTAACCACTGAACACTCACTTCAGTGCCAGTGCATAGTTGGAACTTTTATAATCAGTTGTATTTATCTTGAATATTGTTCGAATTTATGGACCACCGGTTGTAAAATAAGTCGAATGGTTGATGGCCATGTAAAAGTACAATACGAACTGGGCAAATATTTTCAGTGGCAAAAGTCAGACTATCATAAGTAGTCCCAGTATGTCATTGGCATTATATTGTTTTTATTATTAACTTGGATTGTGGTGTGTTGTTGGTTGTGTTGTCTGTTTCTGTCAAAAACAGAAATTGTGTTTGCCTTGGTTGCGTTTAGTGTTTTTGTCAATAACTTGGACTGTGGTGTGTTCCTGGTTGTATTATCTGTTCCTGTCAATAACAAAAATTGTGTTTTGTCTTGGTTGTGTTTGGTGTTTCTGTCATAAATTTGGATTGTAGTGTTTTTTGTTACTTAGTTTTTCACACTTCATAAGTGCACATTAAGTATTAGATTAAATACTTACCTTTTTCTCATTTTAGTGATGTGTTTGTTTCGCGCTTTCGTTTGCTTAAGCTTTGCCAGATTAATGGGAAAGGTTCTATATTTCATTTGAAATCTTATTTTCAATTTTTTTTCAGTTCGACAAAGTAATAGTTGCTCAAAATGTTTTTTATCCATCCATAAATGCTTCAGTGTTTGTAGACTGATGTAAATTTTCCGTTAAGATTGTGCCTTTAGTTGTTAATGTATGAATAAGGCTGTGCCCTTGCTAACATCCAATATCGACTTTTAGAAATAAATTTGAAATTTTTTATTTAAATACCATCCTAATTCAATTTAAAATATTTGAAAATTGCTTTAGATGTAAAAGCAACAAAGGTCGCGCTTTCAAAATAGTGTACCGACCAATAAAGTCTGAAAACATTTGTCCATTAAGCTGCAAAAAGGCCACGTGTTTTGTAAACGCCAATATCCAATCATTAAACGGCTGATCGTTAAAACAAGGTATGTGTGTTTAAGACATCAAAAGCTAATATAACAAGAGTAAATGAATCTAGACAATGGAAATGATTTATAAAATTTCAATTAAAACAAAAAATTAGTTCGTAAATCTTGATTAAATAGTCACCTAATGTTCTTGACAATTGAAACACGACTAAAGTGTTTATGTGATGAAAATAAATTCTCCATAATAGACATTGATCGATAGTTAAAGCTGGTATTGATGTTTTCTACTGCCGAGTTTAATCTTTAGGTTTCATAAAAATGAAGATAGATTAACGATTTCAATTCTATATTGTACAAACATTTCACGTTAATTATCTGTACATTAAGGGATTTTAACTAACATACAACGTATCCATTTCCAATCCAAAAGGGTCACATATATCTTATAGACTAGCAGAGGAGACATTTAAATGAGAAATATAAGTCAATTATAACACGTTACCCTTGTTTTAATTCTCAGATTGCCAGAATCTGATACCCTTTTAAATAAAGTCTCTGGTGAAATCCTTTCTTTTAATTTGTATGGACTGATAGATTTCCAATTCTAATAAATATAAAACATTAACAAAATCGTTATCTGATTAGCGAGAAGCATTTTCTGATGTAGAATATTGCTACCGATTCCGGAGAAATTAGCGAAACAGTTTACAATTACTCATTGTATTGTGTTTCATATTAATGCATTGTCTAAAAATTGACAAAAGAATCGGAAATTAATTAAAAACTTGTAATGATGAATTGTTTTCATTGATAAAATGCACTGATTAAGATAAATTTAGTTGTGTTTGACCACATTAATAAGGTTCATGTTAAAATCATTATTATTGTACGTTTTTATTGCCGTGTTCTTTTATGGGTAGAATCAATTTTAGTGGAAAAAGGCATACTAATTAGTCTATTTGTAATTATATAACTGTTCCGTGAAATAGGATAGGACTTTAGTGTAGGGTTATGGGAAACGCATTACTGCATTGGTTACAAACAGCGATAACGGATTACAACATAAAGAGTGAGGACAATTTGTTCAGGTCATTTGAGACAAACGTACTTTTTACATTTTATTTTAAAACAACTTATTGTTCACTGTATCTACCAAATCTTTAATTGTAATGGGTATAATCGATAGTAATGAGATATTTAGTGGAAATTAAACTTGAAGTGCATAACAGTACAGACATGTCGAAAGTTTAACATTAAGCTACTGTCTGTTTACTCTGCTGCAGAGAAAGAAACAACGCTAATATTTTAAAGATTTAAATCACACAGTTAAAAATCAATTAATAATTTACTTACATGAGCTGAGTCTTTGCTAACAATCCTATTTTCGATCTAATCCATGCATTATAACTCCTTTAATACACCAAAACGTATTTTGGATGGGTGTTTAGAAATTTGACAAAATGGCGGTGTTATTCGAGTGATGTAATGACGACGGAAGAATTTATTATTTACGTAGGTTCGCAAGGAGTACAATGCAGTGTAGCTCAAAGGTCGAGTTAAGATTAAACGTTTGAAATTACGTCGATTTTTTCAAAAGTTTAAAAATACAGAAAGGTAGTTGACTTTATTACTTTATTAAATCAATTTTGGCCATCCCAGTTACGCAAAAATCAATCCGTTCTTGAGCTGCAGCAGTCATGACTACGAAACATGAATTTTTAGTAACGACTCGGCTCATGTAAGTTAAAGAATCATTGATTTTTCCCCGTCATATTGAAATATATAAAATATTTTGCGATCTTGCTTTCTCCGAAATAAGCTAAATGAACAGGTACGAATAGTCGGCACATTTTGGCCGATCCTTAACTATAACTCAACGGTTCTTCGACAGCTTCTAAATGTCTCTCGACAGTCTTTTGGTCCCTAGCTATCCATACCTTAGGCTCTCTGCAGCCGAGCTTTGAATTAATCTTCGTTAGCATAGTGTTAAACTTTCGACAGGTTTGTATTTTAACAGCTATCACATAAACTGGTGTCAGAAAACATTGCCCAGCTAAAGCCGTAATCAAAAACCGGCTAAACATGCCGTGAAGCCTTTTGTTTGAAGTATGAAAAGCCAAGGATCAAAACATATATCTGGCTTTTAACATCAAACGTACCAAAATAGTTTAGATATTGTAAAAATAACAATGAAATCAAATGATAAAATATAAATCTGAAATGTTGAATTTAGATAAATCAGAATATAGGATAAATGTATAAAGATGTGCATTATATCTTGTGTCCTATTGTCTTTTCTGAGGAACGAGAACATCGGGTCTATCATTTTCAAAACTATGAAATTATTAATTAAAAAAGTTGTTAATGTTAAATGGACCAGAACCACAGATTATACATGTGATGCAATTATATTATGTAGCTTAACATCTCCGGTTTGATTAGAGATGCCAGTCTAGTCGGTCGGTAAAACAATACTGAATTCCATAGCAAATGGTTGACAACTAGACGCTGCAAAGCTTAAGCGGAAACAGTGTTGTAAAGCAAAATATATTGATGTATAGGCAATGCTGTTGTCACATTGCGATTTGAATTATTATCAAAATAATGTACATGACAAGTCGAGACACAGAATTCAACCATTTGGCATCGCATAACTCCATGTTCCTTGCACTCTTAATTTTAAATTTAAATGTGCCTGTGTAAGTAGCTAAACAGGAGATGTCAACTCTAAATCATCTGTAGCACCGGCTTCAATAGCCTTGTGGAAGTTCTTGTGCTTAACATAATTTGACAGTTTTTGAAGTTTTTACTTTGTTTTGGGATTATGTAATGGACATCGACTGGTATGCGTGTTTATGACTTTGGAATCGTCACGCCACTTAGCGTATACCACCTTAACTACTGGTAAGTTATGTCAATTGCCAAAGACATCATACAGTGTGATGTGACTCGGAATAATATGAAGATAAAACAATAGTGTCAACGTGGGTTAATCTTTAAACACAAACATACCGGTACAAATCAAACTCCCAAAAATGAAAGCAAAAAAATGCAAACTATAAACTTAAGTTAAACTCGTCAACTCCCATCATGGGAAGTGAGGTCGGGTGCTTTGGTAACTCCTGTCTAACAAATTACATCCGCCTCATTTGAAATCAAAATTGAGAATGAATTAACCAGAATATTGTTATATATATGTAGGTCTTAATTTAGCAAATGCGTAGAGTACATTACTCTCAACCGCACAATCATTATACAGTCAAAACAGGTGTCAATCGCACAATCATTATACAGTCAAAACACGTGTTTCGATGCCGATCTCAATCGCACAATCATTATACAGTCAAAACACGTGTTTCAATGCCGAACTCAATCGCACAATCATTATACAGTCAAAACACGTGTTTCGATGCCGATCTCAACCGCACAATCATTATACAGTCAAAACACGTGTTTCGATGCCGATCTCAATCGCACAATCATTATACAGTCAAAACACGTGTTTCAATGCCGATCTCAATCGCACAATCAATATACAGTCAAAACACGTGTTTCGATGCCGATCTCAATCGCACAATCATTATACAATCAAAACACGTGTTTCGATGCCGATCTCAATCGCACAATCATTATACAGTCAAAACACGTGTTTCGATGCCGATCTCAATCGCACAATCATTATACAGTCAAAACACGTGTTTCGATGCCGATCTCAATCACACAATCATTATACAGTCAAAACACGTGTTTCGATGCCGATCTCAATCGCACAATCATTATACAGTCAAAACACGTGTTTCGATGCCGATCTCAATCGCACAATCATTATACAGTCAAAACACGTGTTTCGATGCCGATCTCAATCGCACAATCATTATACAGTCAAAACACGTGTTTCGATGCCGATCTCAATCGCACAATCATTATACAGTCAAAACACGTGTTTCGATTCCGATCTCAATCGCACAATCATTATACAGTCAAAACACGTGTTTCGATGCCGATCTCAACCGCACAATCATTATACAGTCAAAACACGTGTTTCGATGCCGATCTCAACCGCACAATCATTATACAGTCAAAACACGTGTTTCGATGCCGATCTCAATCGCACAGTCATTATACAGTCAAAACACGTGTTTCGATGCCGATCTCAATCGCACAGTCATTATACAGTCAAAACACGTGTTTCGATGCCGATCTCAATCGCACAATCATTATACAGTCAAAACACGTGTTTCAATGCCGATCTCAATCGCACAATCATTATACAATCAAAACACGTGTTTTAAGGCCTATACCACGGTTTGCATTCGAGCTCCGTAATATGGACCCGGGGAAACAATTATTATATTAGGTATAGATATTCTGGATTCAGTACAAAAATAACATTTTTGTTTCCAATGACGGTTTTGCCACAAGTACATGTAAGCGTTGAATTAAATATATGAATGCAAGATTACAACAACAAACTGAAAATTTCGCATACAGTCCCGAAAACGTAATGCAATTCAAATATTTTCCTGTAGTGTTAAAATGTGTTACACAGGCTGGTACAGAAAGCATCACCTTTACCAGTGTTGGAAGTAAACAACGGCCTGTGGGTCCATGTTGGTATGTATATCTGACAAGATTAACATGATTTATTATAAATTCATGGAAATACATTTAAACACATTTTCACAAGTATCTTTAATATAAGTAATGAATTCTCCATCATACTCCTACTTTAAATAATAAGTATATTTAAGGTTAATTTAAACAGCTGAATTTACTTTTTATTTTATAATTTGAACTTCTTTAATGTCTAGTTAATGCTAATCTATTATTTCTAATTATGCAAATTTAAATTGCCTTCCCACTGAGAGTAGTTAACATCCATGAATGGTAGACGGCATCCCTTTATCTCATCTGACAGGAGTTGACACAAAGAATCACAGTTGCTCTAATTGTATGATCATAAAATGTAAACATGGAAACCAATATCATCTTGACTTAATGTGAGTAGTCTTATTCTGATCATGTTCATTAATAGCTTTACGAGAGAAAAATGCAAGTAGTTGATCGAATTCATTGTAAGAAGTGTATCAATTTGACTTTTAAGAATATAAATCAACTCCGTGTCTAATTCATTGACTATAATGAAGACTACGGGAGTGCTTTACTCCTGTGGTAATGATTGTGTATTTAAGTGCGATTCTGTGGTTTTGAGTTAAAAGTGATTCTCAAATCTGCCTAATACCTTCGTATGAAGCATCAGAGATCGGGCTTTTTAGGAAGCTTTTAAAGGTCGTGTTTCATTTCCAATTAGATCAAGGAAATGCAAGCATGCTGAGAAAGAAGATTATTAAGATTGGGGTATCTTATTTTTTGGACATCTGCAGAAGAAAATTACATTTTTCCGAAATTTGACACTGTTCAACATCTATTTCTCATTCTTAGCATGTGCCCTGCTTGCAAATTTGAAACCTTGGGATTAGCGATTTCTGAACTTTTATGCATTATTATGCAGCTGCAATTAAAGTCAATTTGATAAACGACGATAAGTGGGTATAATGATTTAAAAATATGAAAAACGCGTGAACGGCCGTGACATTATGAAGAGGAAATGCGTTATATGCAACACGATGGATAATTTTACGCAATCGTAAAGCTTACTGTCTGCCGTCTTAACTACAGGCATATCAAACCAATTTTCAGAAATAAAAAATTAATTATGATTGAATAAAAATACGGTGAAATTATTAAGTTTCGTGACGTCACAATTTTTGTTGTTTTTTCTGAACACTGAGACCACGAATTTACATTTCAACGAAATAGAATATGTAACAAACTTAACTTATCCACAAACGAATTTACAATTATGGTATTTTATTTGAGAACCATGAAAATAGGACACCGCGAAAATAAATGAGTTGAGTTGAGTAATGGTGTACAGCTGTACGTCCAAGTCAAGAATATTTCAATTATATCGAGACGTCGCAAGAAAAAGGCGAAGGTGCAGAAATTTTGCCTGTGCGTTGCGCTGGTTGTATAATACAGCAAGGTTTTTTATCATGCCATGCCACACCTGCCGTGACACGAAACCTCGTTTATTTTAATTTTCAAACCTTAACCGTGAATTTCATTTTGTAATGGCGAGTGCTAGGCGAACAAACAGTCACTTCCCACTTTAAAGTATTGGGTCAGACGGGTCGGAGTTTGAAACCCACGACCTCCAACTTAACACTTAGCACTACCAACTGAGCTACCGCAGTGGTTCCAAAAATAAATGATTTTATAGTACGAACAGAAATTATGTTTATGCTCGGCATGCACTAAGGTCAAAAGGCTAATGTCAAATTTTGCATTTTTTATTTTTATGTGAATTATAGTGTTAAAAGTTATCATATGATCTTTTTTTAAAATTTATTTCATGAAATTAAAGAAAAAAAGGATAATACTACGGTTTTTACGATTTGTTGTTATAGTTACTGCAGTCTTTAATTTTAGTCCTCTGTTTGTTTTCTTTTTTTTTATTTTTAACATTTGTGCTTATTGATGTTATATAATTAAACGAGCTATATGACAGAATATTTTACTTATGGTAGTCGAGGAATCTTTTACTTATGTTACTCAAGAAAACCCACTGTTTCATATATGTGTTTTAATTTTGACGAATCAATTAGAATATATTACACTTCGCACCACAATACATTTCCCAGTCAAATATATGTTCTAAATTTGTAGAAATTATGATATTATATCTATGGTTCATTTTGCAAAACTATTTTTAAACACCTACCTGACTTCCCTGGTGGAAGTACGCATGTTTGACTTAATTTGTCAATTTTCATTCAACGTTTTTGCTTCGCTTTTTGGGGTTGTGATCTGGATATATGGACCTATGTTTGTGAGTTGCTATTTGTACAATATAATTAAGAATTATATGTGCCCGCTTAAAATCTTTGTTCTAAGTTATACATTATTTTTATCGGTTTTTTTAAATGTTCATTATTTATTTAGTTTTGGTATACATGTATGTGCATTTAAAAGCTTTTGCCTCTCGTATTCAACTTTTTATATTGCATTTCAGATGACATTCATTGCCACTGTAATATGGCGGGATGTAGGTATTTTTGACATGTATCGTGTTTTAAAATACCTTAATATGAATTCAACTTTTTTGCTAACAAGCTCATTATAAACTGCTGACGTTTCAAAAGAAATATTTTGTTCTATTCCAAACTATCAATTACACTTCATTTGAGATGATGAAGAATTATTTTATCATTATGGTATTAATTTTTTTCCATGATAAACAGCTGTATAAAAGTCAAGTCTAAAGCTTACAAAACTATTCCAGACAAAATGCATGTTTTTATATGACTTTTGAACTATTTGTAGATGTAGATTATTGGTAAACACATTATTGATGCAATTTTCTGTGGTTTTCTAACAAAAGATTAGTGATTAATCAATATAAGCTTAAATGCATCTACAGACATTTTTCACACACTGACCCATTTGAGCAATGAACAATGAAAGTCTATGTTGTAAACTGCTCAATAATTGGAATGGGTTCATGATGAAGTCGCTAAAATTAAAACGTCAACAGCTTAATATCAAGTTTGCAATAATAAATATACAATGGTGAATATGTTGTCAACCAGGACTCACACGACTCACGGAAGACTAGATTTCTTTCAATATAGAAACAACCTGGAACTCTGAATGGTCATTCACCTACTTGTCCGTTTTCGGGTGTTTTATAATTATTGTTCACAATTTACACTTGCCTTGTTTGTCTTTTTTATTAACTTGTATTGTGTAGTGTTCTTGGTCGCATAACCGTTTTCATGTGTATTTCAGTCACCAATGTCACTTGTTTATTGCCTTACCTAGCGAAGCACATGTACTACACCATTTGGGATTTTCATTTTAACTTTAGTAACCAGCTTTAGCTCTTATTGCTTTTTGAAGCCTTTACGTCGTGTCTACTGTTTGTTACTGTTCAGAGAAACATCAAGACACACTAGCTTTTTGATTTAGTGTTTGCTTAAACACTTCTGAACGCCAAGGATGCTAGTTTTTTTGGTAAGGAATAGTCAGCAGTATTAATTGATAAATTATATAGCGATCGAGGAATTAATTATTCCCTGTAGCTATTTAGTCTACATTATTTACTTTGGTTATGGTCCATCAAATATTTTGAAGAATCTACTTTCTAAATAATTTATCTTTGTAACTGCAACAGCTAATAAATACTGACAAAGTAAGAGATAAAACACGCAATTTTCATATAGTTAATGCAACCGAAACAAAAATAAAGCTTATTAAAAGGAGTTTAGTTGAGTTTAGTAATTATGTTTAACGTCCCAGTCAAGAAAATTTCTCTATATCGAGACGTCGCCAGGTACAGCGGAAGTACAGAAATTTTGCCTGTGCGTTGCGTTGTTGGCATTATACAGGAGGGTTCTTTATCGTACCATGGCTACTGTGACACAGGACCTCGTTTATTTTAAACCCAAGATCTCTCACCATATCTACCCTGACTTAGCAACATGACGATTCACTGTAAACCTTAGGTCAGTTAACGTTACCCAAAATGTGACAATAGGTTCATAGTAAGAATTTAACTGAAAATGGTGAAAAATAAACTTTAACAAAAAATAAAATAAAAAATAAAATAAAATTCCACACATGCATTTAATGTCATGTCATCTAGATAATTTGTACCATAATAGAACAAGTCTTTTTATGACAGTCATTAGGCGGGACACCTCTGAAACACGTGTTCAGTGCCAGCACGTACGTTTTTTCACCATTAAATTAATTGTATTTTAAACTGAAAGCGCCTTAACTTAATTAATTGGAATATTTAGCCCCATATAATGGAGTATTTCGCAGATGTACGCTGTCATGATGACCATGGCTGTTAGGAAGTGTCATAATATTTAAAACATGCTTCTCAATGTCTGACCTCCCATGGTACTACTGCAGAAACATAAGTTTTATGTCACTACGAATCATATTTGGATGAAATGAAGATTGTTTATAACTTTTAGGAAGAGCACTAGCGTTGAATTCATAGTTATTATCCCTTCAGATGTCCGATGGGGGACATATATTGTTTATTCTGTTTCTTCCTGGGACGCTTGAAATGGCATCCCATTTCAGTAAAATTAATAAAATACTTAATTTTGTCATTTGAGTATTAGTTTCTTGTAATTTGACTCTTTTCGGGAGACAAGTGAAATTGTTCAAGAATAGGCTAATGGTGTTAATCTCGGTAAAGATCCGTGAACTTCTTGTATCTAGGAAGTAGTTTCGAGATGGTGAAACATCTTTTCGGCAGGCAAACTGACAAAATTTCTCATACAAAGATCTGTTCAAGAGAGATTGTGAAACTTGAGGTTTTTCGAACGTGTTTGACATTATTCCCTTTGCTTTTAGGATTTTGTTTTGGATATGGATTGTTATGTTTGATTTTGCTAATAATAGATATCGATATTGAGTTTTTAAAATGAAATGGTTATTTGCTTCGACATTTAATAACTGTCACTTGTAGGTTTGAACAATTATAATAGTATGTGGTTTTATTATTCTATGGATAACGTAATCCCGAACTGTTTCTTTATTTTTTGATATTTACAATTGCAATATTTTTGCTTTAATAAAGTAACTTTGCAACTTGATAGAGATATTGCTCCACACGCTGACGTGATGACGTCAGATGTGAAATGCTCTCAATGTCTGAGAGGATACAACTAATTTTATGAGAAGTGCACCAAAACTGCATTCTCAAAATTGCTCTCAAATTAACATGGAAATGTCATAAGGCCATTAATGGTTTTTTGTGTTTTTTTTTTTTTTTGTTTGCTTTTGTTTGTTTTTTTAATAAACATTGCTTCAAATTTTATGCAATTTGAAACAGATCATTATAATTTGCAATTTCACAAAAACATTGGAAACTTACCTCATTTCTTAAGTAAATGAAAGCCTCATTTATTCTATAAGCCACACCATGTCATGCTATTTATGACGGACTACTATGTTTTCCAACTGTTTCGAACTATTATACAAAAACATAACAATCGGAGCTGTTCAAGAACTTTTGTGTGGTCAGCACAGTTAATTTAAAAGGAGTTTTATATTGCTCAATAAAGTTCAAAATCCAGGTCTTTCTCTCATATCTCACACTAGGTAGGTGAAGCAAGCTAAACGGAAGTTGCTTACCTTTCAGGGGCACCTGGCCTCACTTCCCTGGTGGAAGTTCACTTGTTTTACTAAGTTTGTCAGTTTTCAAAGTTGTTACATGCTTTTTGTTTGTGGTTTCAACATAGACGTATGTTTCTATTTGAATTCTAACACAAAAGACTATTATTGATTAATCTGTAGTATTACATTCTTCATGGAGGTTAAGGTTCGTGCAATTATTATAGTTTCCTAATGAAATTGTTATGAAAGAATAAAGTGAGAGAGAGGTGTTACCATATATATAATAAGCAAAGAAGTTAAGCAAATATTGTACAACGTTCGGCTCTAACACAAGATACCTCAAGGGAAATAACTCCTATAATTAGCTATTCTCAAGTATCAATCTTTTTTTTTTAAATCCATGTCATATAACATTTAGCATTTCATTGTTAATCGATTTATTGTGGTATGACCATTGTAACACTGCCGGTATCAACTCGGTATGTCTGGCCTGTTAAAATTTCTTTAAATTGGTAATTAACACGAATTTATATTCTTATGTAAAAATTGCCTATAATTTATTTTTGCAGATGCACGTAACTTATTACTTACATTAAAAACTGATAAAGAATTAATTAAGAAACGTTTTAAACAACTTTTTGAACCGTAGATCAGAATAGGTTTTTTACACATATCACCTTACGGGCTCCGCACTAGATAGACAGTTACTGACAATAGAGACAAAATAATACAAAATAAAAACAAATATACTAATCCATGTCCTTATCTCAATCCAGAAGCAAAGTAATAACTTTGAAACTGACAAGTTGGGTTAAACATGCGAACTTCCAGCAGGGAAGTGAGGCCGGGTGCTCCGGAAGGGTAAGCACCTTCTGTTATAGCTAGCTGCATCCGGCACGTGTGTAATCAAACTTGAGTGAAATAAAGTGAACTACAGTGAAACCTCCCTAAACCGGACACTCTCTAAACCGGACAACTCTCTATTCCGGACAAAATATTTGGTCCCGAATTTTACCTTCTTTATTTCAACTAACAAAAACCTCTCTAAACCGGACACTCTCTATTCCGGACACCGGACAAACTTTTCAGTCCCAAGTTGCTTATGTTCTTAAAATTGGACCTCTCTAAACCGGACAACATTTTGATTTATTTTTTTTTAAAATAAAAAAATCTTTTTTTAGTAAACTAGTTTTAAACAGATTTATAAAAATATTCAATTATGTACACTTAAAAATTATAAGTTTTTTAAGTATTTTTTATTCTCATTTAATATATTTGGTATTTAATTTAATTACTTTTGTTTTTATCTTTTAAAACATTTTCCATCTATATATTTTCTTCTCTTCTGTCCTTTTGTGATTTTCTTTATCATTTAAATCTGTTTAGTTATTTAGTAATTGACACACTAACTTAAGATAATTACTACCAATCACTTTTATTAGGTTGCTATAGGTGTTTTGTTAATTATGATCCAGTAACAGGGACAGGTAAAGTGTCAACATTATTATGGTCCTGTTAGGGATTAATTGCCTTCAGTACCCTAATTAGAATCCTATTAAGACAGTGAATTAAAAGTGCTTTAAAACAAAACATCTTGTAATGAGAAGATGACGTAATATTAATATGAACAGTGTTGTTGATTATGGCTTCTCTGAATTGAATCACATTTGTAAGTCCATTTCAAAATGCCAATTAACACTGGATATATATGTTGGTCATAATTAAATCAGTTTAATTCCATTAAGTTTCACATGGACTATTAGTTTTCTAGCTGTTTTAAACCAGTTTTATCATAGACATATCTGGTTTCTATAAAACCCTGTCACTGCATTGATCTTTTTTTTTTTTTTAACTTTTTAAGTTTATCAGATTAATTAATTAATTAGCACAAAAATTGTATTGTTTTATACATAAGAGTGTTTAACAGTGCTTTTTTAAATGGAGAGAAAAGACATATAAACAGTAAATAGTAAATACAAATTAAGTCAGCATTTGTTTTAGTTGTTACAGTCAATTTATTACAATGATTACAATTAACGAAAGTAATAACAGTTTACATGTTCATTCTGGATTTATTTATTTAAGGGTAGGTAATCCAGGTTAAAATTTTCAAAACCTCCCTAAACCGGACAAAATCTATGGTCCGGAGCTTGTCCGGTTTGGAGAGGTTTTACTGTATTACTGTATCGTTATTTGTCAGGTCATAGTTTGTTGGTAAGATTGTTAAAAAAATTAAGAAGAAAATGGAGTGAATTACATACATACATTAGACTCGCGCCCTATAAATAATATGAAATTGACCTTTATGGGCAAGATCAAAATAATTTTTTAGAGCTTTTATTAAGTAAGTCATGGAAAAGGTGTTATTTTCATTTTTGTAGAACTTTGTAAATAAATAATAATAATAATAATAGTTGCTTATAAAATTGTTTGTTTAATTAATTATATTTTTGATATAAATTTATACCACTATTGCTGTTTGAATTATTGGAAATATAATTTTCATTACATAAAACCGGAGTCTAAACACATCCTCAAAACAAAATTTGTTAGGTAATAAAGGAAAAGAAGCAAGCAAAACACGTTGCAATATCGCAATTAATCATAATTTTATAATTCCCGACTTTGGACAGACATGAGGGTATCGGGTATGTTGACTAAACGATAACCAGAAATGTGGATAGTTAATGTAACAGTGTTACCTCCCAAATGTAAACTATGACAGTGTTGGTTCATCAACTTGAACATTTGTTTTTTTCGCATTTTAAGTGTTTTTCTCATAAAATAGGATTGATTCAACGTAATTTTATATCTTGTGTCAATGTCATTGCATTTTTCCATATTTAAACATGGTCTAAACACATTTTCTACTAAGTGAAAACAAAATCGTTGTGATAAGGGTAGACAAGAGACCGAGGCGCTAACTCAGATTTCGGACAAGTTATCACGGCAATTATGTTCAGGTCATTGCTAAAAATCTTGTTTAAAATTAAGATATAGTCCTATAGTAATGGTAAACTAAAACTCAAGTGTTATAAAATATAAGTTGTCTTCTTCAAAATGACATCTTAAAATCCTACAGATTTAATCTCGGTTGATGAAGAAAATGCTGAGGAGCATTGGTATTGTAATTAAATAGTTTATTTGAACATGCCAGCAATTGACAAAATTATGTACTTGACAATAGTCAACAAAACCAAGAACACAAAACCATTCAAAAACGGGCAAAACATGTAAGAAAGACACATAATTGAACCAGTGATTACTAAAACCCAACTTTGGACTTACAGTGAAGTTATAGCCAGTATGATGTCCTTAAATGTCTATTTAAAAGTTCCAAATCATTCCGATTATTGAAATATCTAGTAAGATAATTGATGTAATGAAATTAAATACAAACTTCAGTGATATTGTATGTGAACTGTTTTCCATATTTTAATAGATACAATTGTAGTTTTGACATCTTCAAGGCACATATAACTTGTTTTGTTTTTATGAAATAATTATATAAATACCTCAACATTGCCAAGAAAGCTAAAATGCTGTTTCTGCTTTCGTATTTAGGAAAATTGAATATTTCATAATGAACAATTAGATGAACATTTCCAATCAAACTACAGACTGTAACCCATTGTTCTGGATTTTGTTTCTGAACCTTTTGTCTAATTATTGATACATTGACTCACTTAACACATTCCCTTTCATTAAACTAATTTGTCAGTTTCAAAGTTTTTACTTTGATTCTTGATTGTGATGTGGACATGGATTAATATGGTTGTTTTTTATTATTTCAATTTTGAAAACAAAAACTCAAAAACTTAAAGTTGGTTTTTATCATATTTTAATATTTGACATTTTTAGGTTTCCCAAATAAAATGCAATCCTCCCGTAACTAAAAGCTAGAGAAGGGAGCACCTTACACATTATAAATATAACAACAAAGGACTAACAGTACATAACACAATAAAAATAAAGTACAAGCATTGTATATAATTAACATAGAGTATGGAAACGAATTCAGAATCAGTCTAAATAGGCTTAAATAATAAAATGCACTAGAATGTCCATGCTAAACATTGACCATTTGCTACTTGAGAAATGAAGTACTAGAGATTATTTTAATCTATCAGATGAAACGTTTTCTTGTCGCCTTGTCCGAATGTTTCAGAATGCTGGTACATGCTTTGACCATTTGCTACTTGAGTAATAAAGTACCAAAGTTTATTTTAATTTATCAGATGCAATTTTGGTCGACTTGTCCAAATGTGTCAGGATGCTTCCACATCCTTTGACCATTTGCTACTTGAGAAAGGAAGTACTAGAGTTTATTTTATTCTATCAGGTGCAATTTTTTCTTGTCGCCTTGTCCAAATGTGTCAGGATGCTTCCACATCCTTTTCAGAGTCATATGCGTTGTCCATTTTGTAACCTTTTCAAAAGGCACTATGTTTTAAATGCAACGTGTCTTTAAACATTTTGAAGGATAACGGTCATTGTCATATTATGACTTTTTTTTTTAGAAACTTTAACATTCAGAAACTTTAAGAAAAATAATTGTTTGATTGAACACATGGTCGTCTATTATTTAACATTTAAACAGAATGCACTAACACGTAATTATCCCGAATAAATAAAAACCCGCAAACTATGTCATCACAGTAACGTAACAAGAAACGCTTTTACTCGTTGGTCACTCGCCACAACTCGGTCGATTCCGTGACCGCACTTGCCAAAACTCGGCCGATTCCGTGACGCCGCCATCTTGAATTAAATTACGAGGTTTGCCGAATGCATCTCTTTTATTTCGCTACGACAATCCATTACTTGATACACATATCATATGTCCATCTTCCTCATCATCATTAATGTCACTAATTTCACTGTCCGAATCACTCATATTTAACTTTGATAACGCCATGTTGCCATGACTACCAGGACTTGATATACCTCCCTCCTCTTCGGCTTTCATTCTCTTGTGCTTTGTTCGTCGATTTTGAAACCAAACTTTGACCTGAAAGAAGACATTCAAAATATAACACAAATATATTTTATAATGCAGTTCCTATTGTCGAAATGAAATAATCTAAAATGGTAAAAGGTATCAGTAAAATAATTTTGAAGGGTTGGAAAGATGGTAGATGGAATGGAATTGAATCGTGGTATAGATCCTTGTGAAAAGGGGTAAAAAACCAACTCATTATCTCCGGTTTAAATTGCAATGTTCATCTAGAAGGTCACTAAAAGTTCTATTTTTTTTCTTTCGAACCCCGGGCAGCTAGTTGCTTAAAACAAAGATTCGCCAGGTAGAACACGTGGTTTTGTTTCTTTGTAAGATTTAAGCTTGTTTTTCTGACGTTTTAATTTAAGACTTTTGTACATTGCAATAGTCCTTAATATTCAGATGTGGAAATATGTATTTCTTTCGCTGAATATAATATTTACTTAAACGTCAGTAAAATTTAAAAGTCGTAATAAAAAAGACGCGTGAATCTGAAAAAAAAGTTTAATGGACTAGACCCGTAGCAAACAATGCTAACTCTAAACGCTTTCTATCTCCGGTTTGATTGGATATGTGCATCTAGTCGGTCACTAGATTTAAGTTGCACGCTATCATTGGTTGTACATGTATTTGACCAAGTAAAGTTTACAACCCATTGGGGCAAATGAAGTAACAGAGAGTTTTATTAAACTAAATAATAATAATAATAATAATAATAATAATAATAATAATAATAATAAATCTTTTAGTGTTTGAAAATGAAGAGAATAACATTTTGATATCAAACTTGCATTGAATTCTTCTTATAGGATATGTGTATCTGATCATTTATCAGAATCCATAGAGGAAACGGTGATGGTTAATTATCGGCCAAGAATGTACAAATAACGAGCAACAGCTAGTTAACTGGTGATGAAGTCCTGTTCTCTCTAGGGAGCCAAGCTTAAGTGATCAAGCACCGATGTGATATTGCTTTGTGATTTACAGCTTTTAAGGGGTAATTTTCAGCAGATAATAAAATGCCCTCTTATCTCTTCACTTGAAATGTTAAAGAATTTGATTTAAATCGAGTGCTAATAGTTTGTAATTTTCAAAATGAATAATTATCAACAAGCGAGTCCAGGAGGGACTTAGTTTCCGTGATCCGTAGCGAATTTAAATTTTACTTCTAACCCCGTTTGCGTAAATTAAGTCCCATATCGGTAATGTTCACTCTTTACGTTTGAAATTAAATACTAATTAAGTTTTATTTGTGGACAGGGTTGACTTAGCGTTCTGATAGCTAACAGAAACATGCGATAAGGAAGGAATTGAGTGTTTCTGATAATGAGGATTAAATTGTTTTAGGCTTATCCATGCCATGTTTGCTGTTTTCCTCATTGTGTCTTTAGCAGACCTTCTGTTACAGAGTAATGCGATATCTCAATAGAACGTTACTGCTTTATGCTCAATAATAACCGTATTTAAACTGGTGGTGTACATCACAGCATTACTCCGTAAATACGATATCACAATAAAATATAAAAAAACCATGAAGTGTTCATTGATTGCAAAACTAATTAGAATTCTCCGGCAATAATTTTCTGAATATATTTGTAGCCATTTTGATTTTTTTCTTCCGGTGTTTAATGGCGAGTATTGATTAAGTCACGTGCGACTGTGATCATCGGCGACACCTCTTTCGTCACAGGTCAATGAAAATGAAAGCGTACTATTAAAAATTTTATTTTGCTATGCCGATCCATGTTTTAGTCAGATTTCTAAATGGTTCATTACTAATTTTAGAAGATTCGTGCAAAACTGAATTAGATTGACTTAATTTAATCTAAATATCTCCTTAATAAACCTTTTATATACCCACGTGTAAATTAATTTAATTCGCGAATTTGTACGGATTTTTATATTATGTCTAAACATGACAAAGATCATTCTATTGAATGGAAAAGTCTTTTACCCTCGTCACTATTATTTAGTCAGCTGGTGGTATTATTCCGAGTATAAAGATTATAACCAAATTAAGGAATTAAGTGGAAACAAAGGCATAAAACTCGACAAGTGGAAAACAGAATTCTAAAAATAGACCATGATTTCTAAATTTCAACTTTTATTTTTTCAAAGGATTTCCAATTTTCTTTTAAATTTCAAAGACTCATATTTTGCATTATTGTAGTATACAAAAAGATTAAATTCAATTTTATTTTCCAATTGCAATTTCAGAAGCTATCATTCCGAAAGTGGTGAATTTCTTTAAAGTTTGAATATCTAAAGATCTTGATTTAATTTTAAATTCTTTTCCATACTTTTTAGAAATTAATTTTATCCTATTATTAATATGAAAATAAAAAAAAGTTAAAGTTAATTAATATTTTGTTTTATTTTTAGATTTTAAAGTTGGGAAATTTCGTTTCCTAAAGGTTTTTTCAATTTGGTTATTCGTTCGATATTTATTAAACAGTAAATAATTTATAAATAATTTTCAAAATCGATTTATGATTTCTAAAGAATGAAGAAAAGAAATTTAAACTAAAAATTATAAAGTTCGCAAAAGCCAACACAACCTAGAAACGCCACAAGACATAGAAGGACCGTAACAATTCAAAAACGCTTTCCTTTTGTTTGAAAAAAAACCCACAAAACTATGTGGGTAAAAGTAAAATATATATGTTGTATCATTCTACGTAACCGCTGATAATAAACATTTCAACTTAACAATGGCAATTAAAACAATAACAAATATTATCAGAAGTGTAATTTCAGTTAGTAGAACATAGTCAAATTCTCTTAACTTGTTTCAATTCGGCTTCAAATCATTGGTTTAACAATAAAAAACCAGTAATTGAATTGTGGTTAATGTCCCATTCAAAATTACTACATTGATATCAAGACATCACCGTGTTATAGGTGAAGCTACATTTTATATCCTTTCAAACAATGACTAATGAGGCCTTTCAAGCTACTCTGATATGACATATCACATCAACTTTGGGAAGACTCCGCTGGAAAGCTGGTTACATATTTGATAAAATAATCAAAGTCTACAAACCTGAGTTTCTGTAAGTTGTAATTCAGCCGCCAAGTCCTTCCTTTCCTGACCAACCACGTAATGACTTTTTTCAAATGCTTTTTCAAGTTGAAGTAATTGTGAAGGAGAAAATGCAGTTCGGATTCTTTTTGGTTTTCTGTATGGTTGAAATAAAAACCCGGGTGCTGCTCCAACTAAAATAAAGAAAATTACTGGAGTAAATGATAAGATAGATAAACTGATAATTAGAAGAGCAATATTATTCTTTAAATCTTATTATTTTAATACGACAAAGATGTTTATTTAGACTGGTACATGTCCATGAAAAGTATGTACTATGGTTAAATAAATAAATAAATAAATAAATAAATAAATAAATAAATAAATAAAATCTCAAATATTTTGCTGGCAAGAGCAATCTTCTTGTATATGTTATCAAAACATTTCCAGTCATATTGCATTGAATTGAGGTGTTCCTTCAACAAATGTATGCATAGATTGATAGATATTGAAATAAAAAAAGAAAGACGAAAATAATACATAAATTAGTAATATCTTATTTGTTTTTTACTAAAACAAGCAATATTTTATTTATTGCTATTCAAATAGTTCAGGGCTTCGATTTGATTGCAAATGTTCATTGGATAAATAAATAAATAAATAAATAATAAAGGAATACATTCAATCTGTATTATTGGCATGAAACAATTCGAATTCATTGCCATTGCTTGATGCCAATTAAAGCACTCAGTAATTTGTCTGGATGTGTAAAACTGGGGTTTATTTTTGTTTCTAAACGTGTAAGGTAATTATTAAGTGTGCAGACGTTTTACACCTATATTTATAATTTTGTTGCGATTTTTGACATTTTGCAAGAAATAAAATGTTTCACAAAACATCCGGGGATTTCTTTAGCACTAAATAACTTTAAAACACTAACGTTATGTATGTTTAGCGTTGACATACATCACTTAAACGTCTCCACAGCTTGTACTGCGGTATATAAGTTGTTAGTATTCCCCATAAAATACATTTATTTTTTGTGATAGGCCATTAATTTGGAGCTAATTTTGTGGCGTTAACACATATAATAAAGAATAAAAATGTCACATTTACCTGATAAATGCTGTAAGTTACAAACTTTTTACCATAGGTGACAAACACTTGTAAGAATTATATAATTATATCACTTTTATAATCTACTTTCTTGAATTATTTTATTCAGTTCATTCTTAATTCAGAATTATTTCCAAATCAGAAGTCCATTAATATTCTGATAAAATTCAATAGATTACGTTACAAGGCTATTGATACGGTTTTTTTTTACTTACTTTGAAATGCCATCACGGTTTCAATAAGTTTCAGATATTTGAGTTTTTTTGTTTTTTTCTTACTCTTATCTCAATTTATTCATTCATTCATTCATTCATTCATTCATTCATTCTTTATTTTATTATTTTTATTGAAATTGTTATTTGTAATGGATGGATCTGAACTGAAATACAAAACATTTTATTTATTTATTTATTTTATTTATTTATTTATTTTTTATTTATGACAAGAAACTTAAGTTTTTGTGCAGTAGCTATAAGCATTATATTAACATGTAAAAATTCTTTTAGTGCATTTTTTGTCATTTTTTCAACAGCTAATTTTATGTATATTTTTTTCTGTAAAAAATTATGATATGTTGTTTTGCACTTTCCCCATTGTCTAAATTTGGAATGAAACATGGAGTCTTGAAGAGGGCAGAAGCGAAATGGAGATAAATTACTTGGAGGTCGCAGAAAGAAATGTAATTTTAGTTGTACGTCCCGAACATTAAAGTGTCATTGTCAACCTTAATTTTATAGCGTACCAAAAGTAAAAAATAAAACCAAGGTGTCTCAGTCCTAATTAATGCATGTCAGTTCAACATCAAACCATGGGATATTTTTCGCGTGATATTTTTCAAAGTTTGTTAATTAAATACTTATGTATTTACATTATGGCGATCGTAGCAGGTGAGGTGTTTGGGTTATATGCCTATGCAGCAACACCATGGGCTAACCACGGAAGCGCGATTAAATAAAGAACAGCATAGGTATTTGGTCATTTGGTTACTTGGAAAAGTTTCCACTACAAAAAAACCGATGTTTAAATCTCGATTAATTTAGCGATCATTCGCGCGTTAGAATGCTAAAATAACGCTTTATATCTTCAATGGACGGTAGTTTGCAGGGTATTTATAGAACAAACATGTCTGGAAACAGTCATACCGCAGTCCAAATTAAGCCACACGAGCAATAACTTGAAAAGTAACGGACAGTGCTCAAAGTTCTGTACGTCAACGGAAAGAATCGACTGAATAGTCTTTTTGTCTGGTCTTGTTTGGCTTTTTTCTATAATTTTTATTAAGTCATGTATTTGGTTACATTGGATGTTGCTAAGCAAATGCTGTTCAGTTACAAATTTCTGTCTTCTATATAAAATTGACGCTAACTGACCTCTTGTACATATCACCGTTTTCAGTTTTTATACAATTTACAATGATTTCTGAGCATGGTAATTAGATTGAGCCACATTTGTAGATCTCGATCGCAAAGAAGGGATATTACTTTTTAGAGTTGAACTGAGTTGAGTTATGGTGTTTAACGTCCCAGTGAAGAATATTTCACTTATATCGAGAGGTCGCCAGCTGTAGGCGAAGGTGCAGATATTTTGCCTGTGCATTGCGCTGATGGCATCATACAGCAGGGTTCTTTAGCGTGCCAAGCCCACCGTGACACGGGACCTTTTTAGAAAAGAATTGCAACTGCATAAACCACACCATGACTTTTATTCAAAGGATTGGGAGGTGATTGCGTGCGAACCACGTAACAATTGGAAGTTATTCCCTATGGCTACTGATTACGCTAACTTTCCATATTTCCGTAACACGTCATTTTATGGGTAGTCTTATTCTGTTCTTATTTGTTCTACGCAAACATTTTGAAGACCATATAAAGTATGGACTTGATTCTTTCCTTCAAAAGTTCGTCAACAGACGTAACTGCCGATATCGTCACCTGATCAAATCATCGGTAAGTGACGTGTTTCTTCATCACAAATTTCATCAAGGTACGCCAGTCAAACAATGGGAAGTACACATCTTATGGGAAACAATCTCGATGTACTGTCTTCAAAAAGACATAGCATGTATTGTACGTGTTAAATCAACAGGTGAACCTTACAATACCATTAAATGATACAAACAACAAAGATATTTATGGACGCAACTAGACATGGAGGTAAAAAGACGAGTTTACATATATAGGTAGAATTATAGAATTATCAAAATCAGACTGAATAAAACAAGAGTACAAGTGATAGCAATGTAAAATCAGCACAAGTGTATGGAAAGGACTGCTAGAGAACAACTACATTCGACTGATAAGAAACTTTCCATGACACCTGTTTCAATTTTTTCTTTTGCAAAATGTGTTTGCGTGAGCAAGATCTCCAATAGTGGACTAAACAAATAACGCTAAAAGAGATACATTTGAGACTTTAAAAAGACAGGAAGTTTGACTCCAAGTCAAAATTATTACACTTATATTGCAACAGTCAGTTCTTTAATGCTAGAGGGAACAGGGGTACCTTAGGAAACCACCTACCATCTACCATCGGAAAGCGAACTCAGATCTTCCCGAGCGGGATTGGAACCTAGGCGGTTAGAGGTGCTATGAGCTGTACACCGTCGCTTTAAACAACACCGTGACCTTGAACTACAGAGGGATTGAGTATATATTACAGAAATGCAACAGTAACATCAGGAGAATAAGTTTATTATGGCACTTGTTATAAAAATAAAAGACGACAATGGGGACATTTAAAAAAGAGCCATCGAAGCTAATGTCAGCGAAAATAGGGACATTTTAAAGAGAATCATCGAAGCTACTGTCGGCGTGACGCGAAATGGAATTATCATGTGTCGCTAGGGGAGATAATTCAGTTGATTATCAGTGGAAGTAAAAGCTCGTTTAGAACAAAAATTAGTGTATTTTTAAATCATTAAAGTGATGTATTTTCTTTAATAAGCTTTCTACAATCATGTAATAAAATATGTCACAAATGTGTTACATAATTACGGTTTGGGATAAAAAGCGCGAGTCACTCAGCAAGCAGAGACTGGTTAACATAGCTAACATAGCTGACATTCGGATACCATAGCTCATAAATATATATGAGGACTAAACAAAGCTTATTACAGAACAAAACAAGATGTGTGGGCGTTTTTAAAGTTCTAATTAAGATCACTAGTACAGTCAGTGTAAACATTATTTTGACTGTCGAATTAATACTGATAGTTTCAGAATGGAAGAGAAAAAATGGTGAACTAAAAAACCTATATTTGATAACAACTATTTTTATAAATAATACAACCAGGAACATGGAACAATACCAGTTAACTATATAACGTAAAGAGCCATAAAAGACAGGGAAACAGACATTGTGGCAACTGAAACAGCTCTCGATTTTGTACGGTTACTAAAGTAAATGAACAACGAGACGGTTATAGTACTTACAGAGGAATCCCAGCTTTCTAAATTACAATAAAACCTGTCTATAAAGGCCACTCAAAGTAACCAATAACAGTGGCCTCCTTTATGAACAGGTTGTCTTTATATAAGGTCCAATTTACATCAATATAGAGTAATTGGGATAAAATTTTACTGGCCTTTAAAACCTAGGGGCCATTACATAGATGTGGACTTTAAGGCAGGTTTGACTGTATTTTACAACCAATAATTTATAAATACACACTTAAATATAATTAAATAAAAACCAATCTTATTTCATCAACCAATGAGACAGCAACCCCTAATGCACAGTAAATCTATAATCCTAACAAAACCTTTTGTATTTTTATACAGAAATCCCATAGTAGGAACTAAAAGTTCAGTCTGCCACTTACGTCACGGACGAAAGAATACGTTTTACATATGATGTTAGTGAAGTGATGGAATAATAATTTATGGTGCATTTGTACTTTAGGAATAGTATATAGTCTTTATATAGCTCAAATAGTCCAAATTCGGCGCGTATTGTGTCGTCTGCATCAACCTTCATAGAAAGTGCAATGTCTTTATCTTATTACTTTTACATTAATGAACAACAATTAAAAGAATTGTTTTCATTTTTTAAAAGTTTTCAATGATTTAATTTCTAAATATGCGTATGCGTATTTTTGGTCAGCAGTTTTGAAATAGGTAAAGCGCTTGGTGTCGGTCCTTCAACTGTATTGTAACATTAACCACAGTGCGCATCCAAAGTAGGAAAGTACCAACACACGTTTGCCCTTTTCACATTGTGCTTGCAGTTTGGCTGCTTCTGTGATTAACTTGCATAGGGACGCGTCCTTGGTTATGTTGGCTGTTTCCAAGTACATGTACATTCCTGTAATGAACTTCCCTGTTATTGGTGCATATGATATAATGGCCTCATGACCTAAGATATCATTGACAGCAAGGTCAAACAAAATATTCCAAGGATATTGCAATTTTATCAATTATCGAAGTCAAGATCAGAGATGAAGAATATGATACTCAAATTAAATCCGATCTAAATGTCTAACAAAGCGATGTGGGAAATTTTTAGGCGAAACAGCAAAAGCAATCATTCAATTTACCATACCAAATGGATAAGTTACTTTCATAAAGTTTATGCGAAATAATAGGTCAAAGTTCAAGGATATTGTGCAAAGTGTCAAGGTTATGATGCTTATCTCGATAGTAGATCAAGCACCGGGGTATATGACAATTTTATTTTTCTCAAGGTCATGACGCTGTTCACGCAAAACTATAAGCTAAGAGTGTCGGAATCAGTCAAGGTCAAATTGTTAATCAAAAGGTCAAAGGTCAATGTCTATGTTTATTACGTGATTGAATCCATAATTATATACAGTACGGTTACATGTCTACAGGATCTGTACGTGTCTCATAGGTTCTGTAAGTCTTGTCTAAAATTCTGGATTTTATACTTGGAGTTGAGAAATGGTGTTTAACGTCCCAGTCAAGAATATTTCACTTATATCGAGACGTGATTTTATACTGCAAAAGTAAACGTCCAATGCCATTAATTAGACGTCGCAGAAATAACCTTATTTTTGATTACTTTACTATGGTTCTTTGACATCAGAATGTTATATATCATCAACATAAATCTAGTGTAAGCGAAACAGTAAAATTATTCGATGGATGTACGAGAGCGTATGAAAGAACATCTCCAATTAAACCAGACATGTAAGTTATTTTGTTTACAGTATAATATAATTTCTGCTTCTTGACTAATAACTATTTTTGCAATCTTCTGCGTATAGTTTTATTTTGAAGGAAAACAGTTTAACGTCAAAATTGATCATAATTTGATTTGTAAATTTTGGCTTCTCCAATGGTTATAACACCATTCGCTATACGTACAACTGTATTTAAGTATTATGGTAAACATATTTTACACTCAACTTTCATTTCAGTAGAACAAAAAACCAAATTTACAAAAAGAAGCCATCAGTTTACAAGTGACATAAATGTACCTTTCGAAGACAATGCATCATATCCTGGCAGACACTCCAAATTTTCAAAAGGAAGTGGTTTTGAAATAATGTAATAGGTGAAATGTTTTACAGAGGAAAGTAATAATTCAAGAAAAAATTAACGACGTAGTTGTGGAATACACAGATACGGTTATTCTTTAGAGTGATATGTTATGCTTATATAATAAGAATAATACATACATAGTATTTTATGCTTTCTAAATTCTATATACAGTCAAAACCGTGTTAAAGGTCATCTCTACATAAGGGTTACCTGCTTATAAAGGCCAGTAAACTTTTATAAAAAATTCTCTTTGTCATATCTTTTGGACCTGTATATAACGGGCACCTGCTCATGAAGGCTTCTTTTACTTGTTCCCTTGTGTGGCCTCTATAGATATGTTTGACTGTATATGTCTTGTCTGTCTGATATTAGAGTCTCGGGCCGATATGTCAGTGGTATGGATTTTACCATGTTTTATTCGCTATATATGGTATATTATTTTGTTGAGTATTGCCAAGTGCATATTTTTCAGCTAGGAATTAGTATTTTGTATTTAAAACAATACCAAGAGAGTATTTACTATAAAAAAAATATTTAAATAAAATATCAAACATATTAAATGATCAGTAAATATCTGTATGTACTGGATAAATTACTGTAGAATCACAAATATTCGTGTGTGTGTGTGTGTGTGTGTGTGTGTGTGTGTGTGTGTGTGTGTGTGTGTGTGTGGGTTAATTTTAAGTTAAAACCACGAAATTGAATGGCAACGAAAATATTTACTTACCGGGACGGATAGACACATAGGTCGACATATCCGAAGTTCGAGTATTTTTTTAAAATACAAATTTTCATACAAATTTTATTCTTATTCTTTAATAGTAATACTTTAAATTTTTTAAATGTTTTAAAAAGTTGAAGTTATTTAAAATTTTCATCAGGTTTTTATTTATTTATTTATTTATTTATTTATTTATTTATTTATTTATTTATTTATTTATTTATTTATTTAATGAGCATAACTCTATTAAGAAATTTATAACTGAATCAAAATTACAAATGCATCAACTTCATAACTTCTGTACATTTATTAGTAGTGTCATATACCATTTTTGAATGTATTTAATCATTAAATTTAAAAAATTGTATATGACAGTAGAAGAACAAGAGGTATATCACATTCTTTATCTTACCTTTAAAAGTTATTTTCAACGGAATTGTTTTAAATTTTTTAAATAGACGAATCAATTTTTTTTAATATTTTACAGAAATATCAAAGATTCCTTTTTACCTGTGATGTAGAGAGCCAACCTGTGACTATTTACAATGGATCATATTTTCATTTACACGATAAAAATCATTATCCTTTTCAAGATGGTATTTAAACCCTGCATGAACAAAATGATACCAAGTATGTCGGTAGCTTATTGAAATAATATCTTTGTATTAATTCTAATTGCCATTGATTTTTAATTAAGAGGAAAGGAAGGTTTTTCTTCTAAAAAGACTTAAAAATTCTGCATTGATTTTAAAGCAAGTAAAAGGTTCTCAAATATCAGAATGAAGTTTTTAATGGGCTATTTATTTTAATCCATTATAAAAAATTCAATTTTGATGTTTATATTTTAAACTCTTTAACAAAAAAGTGGCTATCGTATGGTAAATAGACATGCCTTTTTATGTTCTATCCTCGTTTAATGATTGAACTATTTCAATATTTGAACTGGTTTATTTTTTACACTATTCTCTTGGGTCATTAAGCATAAACATTGGTAAAAATGAACACGAAATCGATATACAATATGAAAAGAAAACTAAATGCATTCAACTGCCACTTGTTCTAAAAATAAAAATCGTTACTGAGCAAATATATTCATTCTTTCATGTGGAACTAATTTAATATCACTCAAATTATTAATGGACGTCCTTTTTGTGTAGCATGCTATAGTAACTTAGGTGTCTTTTATGAAGATATTTTTTTTAAATTTTTGATGTAAAATTCTACAATTATCATGACTCTTCTTTGAGGTGAATAAAAACAGATTTTTCTCACACTTCAAATAAAAATTATAAGTCGATGTGTGAATTCTTTTTTGTTAAAAGATGTATTTTTCTTTAACTTTAAATGGCTATCCATTGTAACTAGTTCAATTAAAGTATTTTCGCAGATACAAGACGAACCAGAAAGGTAATGATGATATCAACTTTTTGTGTTAGAATTCTTATATTTCCTAGCGTAATTGATTTTTTTTGTTCGTTTTTCTGTTTAATTCAATTTGGTTTTATTGTTTATTGTATATTACTCTATTGATTTCTGCATGTATTAAATTAATATGATATATCTAATATGTCACTTCCCTTGTATCGTCTAGGTGGTATCTATGTCATCATTATATTTCAGTAAATATTATTAATATCACCTCTGCATTGTGTCACAATTATGAGACATAAACTAAAATACTTTCGGTGCAGCGGGGATTTTAAATGAATGAAATATTAAATTGACATGCATTTAAACTGATTTCAAAATTTATACATGTTTTTTTTTAATTTCATGCAATGTAAATTGATTGTCAAATTGATCAATCCTGTAAAAATCTATAGAAATTTAATTTCTGATTTTATATTCTAAAAGATAGTCTAATTATCTATTTATCTAAAATAATCTGTGAACGGAATGATCGGTTATTGATAAATAATAATTACCGTATTTCCAAATTTAATAAAGAGATATTAATAATTATCATCATTTAACATTTAAATTTAGACATCATGAAATTTTATTCAACCCTGTGTGGTTTTAAAAAAAGTTAAAACTTTTTATTTCTTCGAGAAGAAAAAAAATCGACCAATGAACGGTAGATTGGTCATTAATCAATAATCGACATGGTCTTATTGATAAAACCTTAGGCTTTTGACCTTCAGTGAAAATATAGGTAAGGAAAATCACGAAATTAAAGAGACAGCGATTATATAAAATATATGGGTGTCGACTTTTAAAGTCGTATCCTTAAAGATAAATATCTAATATATTCTGGATAATTAGCGCGTTTAAGTGTTTTAATACCCTTGTTATCAAAATTTTAAATGTAAAGGTCTTAAATTTAATAACAAACAATCGACAAAAAAGGACATTAGTTGAAAATTATAAAAGACGCACTCAAATACTGCGTATTTTAATCTGATGGCGATTATAAATATAGAATAAAAAACAAACAAGGCACTGTACGGAAAAAGAACGGGTACCTGCATTAAATGAGATCACTTCAATATCAACACAATCAAAAAACGTGTTTATATTTTTTGAAAGTTCAAATATGAGAAATGTAGACGGGTTTTAATGATTAATTAGCCATTTAAAGACCTATATGGGTGTTCTAAAGGTAGTTACTACAGTTTTAGATTTTAGAATAAATTGTTTCTTTACGAGGACCTTTGCAAGGAACCCCTCTTAATATCATCACGCTCCATTGTACACTTAAAATAAGTTTAGTGTGCAAGCCAGTTATTAAAATATGTTTGTTACTTTTTTAAAACTAATTATTTTCGTGAATTTGTTGACACATAGTAAATATATTCAAACACGGTATGAATGCAAAGTTTCCAAAATTTTCTAATAATAATTTTTTTATCATAATCATTGTTTTTTATAAAGCAGATTTTTTTTTGCAATTTTGGACATCAATATGTTTAACATGTAAAATTAAAATCAACCAAATTTGATTTCAAAACGTTTACTTCATATAAAAGAGACAAATGTATATTAGCCATTTTAGGAGATAGATTCTTAATTATAAAACTTTTGGTGATTTATTGGCATATTAAAATTAAACATTATCATGGTACATGTTTATTATTGTAAAGAAAACCACATAATGAACAAAAAATAAATAAATATGAGTAAAGAGATAATTTGCAATAGAGTATTTCAAAATATAAATACAAAACTAAAACACTGATGGAATGGTTTATTTAAGTTTACTTATATCAATTGCTAATTCTTAAATTTTATATTAAATAGCAAAACAATATTAGCTAAATCGCAACAAAATTTAAAATGGTTTAAGTTTGTTAAGTAAACAACTTGGTAAGGAAACAAATTCTCTTAACAAAAATGAAGAAAGAGTGAATTTAGGACATGTTTGTTGGTTTTTATTTGTCTATCCAGGGAACAGTTGTTCTTTATTTCCTTACTCAACAATGTACCCTGATGACTGTGTACCCAAGCTCAAATTAAAACTGAAAGTAAACAATTAAATGGCATGTTAAGATGCAATGTTTTGTTACAGAATGCTTTAAGCATTTGGTGGATATCTATGAGACTTACCTGGATATCTCGGATAGTAATAGTGACTTGGATATCTTTCAGATAACCACGGGTGTAGATGTCGGATATCTCTGGCACTGTTCAATACTAACGGGTGTATAGGCGACGCTTGTTGTAAGTGTGACGGGTATATACTATGGAGATTTAAGGCTGATAGGGGGTGTCTACAAAGTCTGGGTGACATATATGTCCCTGTTGCACCGGCAGTCTGTGCTAAAACTTCATGTAAATCTTTCAAACTGTCTAGCTGATGGATGGATTGCACTTGTAAAATCATCTCTAGTTCTGCTAGAAGGTGACAGTGGAGAAATGTTACTTGTTTCTCTGCTGCTAGAGCTTACACTATTGTTATGATGATGTATTCCGTATGATAACTCTTTTTTGTCCTTTGTTGAAGATGTAGTTCTAAAACCTTCATGTCTGTCCGAAGAACTTTGTGAAGAAACAAAAACATCCGAGTCTTTTCTATTATTGTTACTGCAAGGATTTTTCACATTATCCGGTTTTTCCGATTGTTTCCCGATAATTGAGTCAATGGAAAACCCATTTGGTCTTTTTGTATTCTGCTCCCCAGAAGAAGCCGTCATGACCACTGGTATATCTATTAAACTATATTTTTGTTCCACACAGAAAATTTACTTTTAAGATTTACACAGTAAAATACCAGTCTATTTAACAACTAGTGCGGTTGACATGAAATAACACGGATGTTGATATCAGAATACTTTTTAACTGACAAATGAACCTACATCTTTTGCATTTAATCTGTGATTCATTATCTTAATGGGCGGTGCAGTATGTCAGCCAAAAACCACGCCTTCTTAGTTCTATCCAATTGGTAAAATTTTAACACATCTGTGATAAACACATGGGTATCTGGTTGGCTGAACAGTTAAACTCGCTGTTTGTATAAATTCAATAAAGATAAATACATTACTTATAGATTTCAGCTGTGTAAATTAGAAAGTAAACAGATTTTTAATATTCAAAAATATTTACGAAATAAAAATTTGTTAATTTAATTCAATTTTTTTTAAAAATCAACGCATTGCTAATAAAGTATGAATAACTGAATATTATAAATAACAAATGCAATGGTTTTATTGAATAATGATTTTTAATGAAAAATAAAGATTACCAAATGACTTATTTAAATAGCGTTTTATAAAAATTTTCCATACCTTTTTTTTTAATTTTAGATGTCAATTTCTTGATTAAGTAAATTTTTCAGAGAAAAAGTTGACAGAAAACAATATGGCGATAATGATAATTGAATAATAAACACAATAAACATTTAAATCTCATTTTTATGATGCAAATGAAATATCATTGCAAATATTGGAAATAAACAGAATCTTTTTTTAAAAGCAAATAATATAAATTTCAATATATATTTTAAAAACTTGTACTGTGAGCACCAGTTCTGTAGGTATTTAGTTTTACAATTTAAATTTAGACTGCAAAAAAATTGGATATTCATGTGGTAAAAATAAAATATAATTTTTAAAATATTAATAAGGAACATTTATACCTGACATTTTGCAGGAAGACGAGTTTTGAAAATAATACTGACAAATCCAGAACCATATGAATTATTTATTTTTACCTCTTTGAAATAGAATAGGAATTTGAATTTAAAAAATATATATATTTAAAAAAATTATAGAAAGTGAAACGAAACAGGTTAATCCGTAACTAATAACCAAGCAACGCATTAGATAGAGGATGTGTCAGTATTTTGATTGTTATGTTGCAAACTTCAAAATTTTTAGTTTAATATTTTAGTTCTGAAATGTTATTTGAAATGTACAAAATAAGTTTATAAATGATGGCTAGGACCTATAAAATAATTTATTTTGACGCAGTTGTAAAATAGGTAGAGTGTTTAGACCATACATAATGTAATTCAACCACACCACTTGGAATATAATAATCATAATATCTACAAATATGTTTATACCACACCAATGGGAACATGTTCGTACAATGTACATTTACAAATGCGTACCACACCACTGCAAATATCTACAAATGCACAATAATCACATATGCAAACACAAATGCACATCTTAATATATGGATCTTTTATTGCATCACTGTAAATATGCTCATTTACAAATCATAGACAAACACATACAGAAGAACATTCTTCCATCAAACCACTGGGAACATACCCACACATGTACAACTGCACATTTACAAATGTTCTTCGACCACACGACAGGGAACATAATAGCACCACATGTAATCTAATGTCCTCAAATTAAAGCATTGGTGTTTTTTCAGGCCCCATGTCTCTATAAAGACAAATGTTTCATAAGTTTCGTGTGTTATTTTTTAATTTTATTTTAATATTATACTTCATATATCACAAAAATAGCATTTGCCACATTTTGCAGTGAATTTTTAATTAAAATAAAGGTATTGGCATGTAATAAATATGTGTTTACTTTTTGTGTTATTTTAGTATTTATGTGTTTTGATGTTAATTCCTGATGCATTTAACTTAAGGTGAAATGTTGTATAAATAAAAAACAAACATACTAATCCATGTCCGAATCACAATCCAGAAGCAAAGTAAAAGCTTTGAAACTGACAAGTTGGGTTAAACACGTGAACTTCCACCAGGGAAGTGAGGCCGGGTGCTCCGGAAGGGTAAGTACCTCCTGTTTAGCTAGTTACACCCGCCACGTTTGTAATCAGAATTGTGTGAAAGGAACATGGAACTATGAGACGTCAAATATATCCAGGGCAATCCTGGACACAGAGACATCAAACTTATCAACAATACTGTGATGACGGCATTAAAAAATAATGTAAATATAGTTGTAACCTTTTTTTATTGTAATATAGAATTTTAACATGTTCATTTAAAATATTAGAGACAGAAATAAAAGAACTCAAGTTTGGTCCAAACACCAATCATGGAAAACAAGCAATATATTTATTAATATGTTATATTCATAAATAAAAAAGACTTTACACGTATGAAGTTGGTCCAAGCATCAATCTTGGAATAGAAGCAATATGTTAAATTCATTTGTTAACCTTGATCATCAAATGCTTAGTTATATGCGCTTAACAACACATGTGCATGTACAGTGGTTATTGTCATTCGTGATCGGTTAGGCAGGCAGCGGTTATTGTCACCCTTGATCGGTTTATCTTGTTTTTACTTTCAAAATGGACAAATAATGTGAATCATCTTCTCAACAATTCCTTAGGATTTGACTGATAAACTCTGACGCCAGCTACAAGGGATAATACTCGCTGGTCATTAATCTGAATTAAACGGAACATTATTCTAAATATTGTTGTCAGCATGATATCGACAAGGAAATTGACAAATTTGACTTTTATGATGTGGATATGCTACACGAATAAGGAGATTGGACAACATATTAATTTTAATCCACGCCCATTGTTCGAGTATATTACTATTTGAGACGATTAATTTACTCCTGTGACATGATACCAATGAATTTTGTGAAACATCCGATCATATTTGTGATGAAACATGTGTTGCCATATAAAGCTGGTTGTTTGTCTTGAAGACAAGATGATGGGTATCTTATAGTAAAACGCTTTTAACTTTAAATATCAAATATACTATATGTCTTGTAGACTATGCCTGTCATGTTATGATTTTTAAAATTTTCTTAAGAATATATATATATATATATATATATATATATATATTAAGATAAATTTTTAAATTAAATTAAAAAAAATATTACTCCATGTTAAAGGCACAATCGAAAAATGTAAAAAACCAAAAAAAGTATATCTAGTTTAGTTAAAGACGGAAACTTCCACTAGGGCTAGGAAGTGAGGCTGGATGCCTCTGGAAGGGTAATTACCTACTTTTGAGAATAAAAGTGTCATATACCATTTTTGAATGTATTGAGTGATACAATTTAAAAGAATGATATATGACAAAAGGGCCACAGAGCTATGGGACCAATTTCTCTCTCAATGCTGTAATCCATGTGTAGATTTGTTCTAAAGCGAGAATGTCTTATTACACATATATTATACCAGTTTTAATTTTACAGCACTGGGCGGCCGTTTCAGAATACAATTCCACATCAATAGTGCTTGGACCAAAATTGTAAAACCAAAATTGTTTTCAGGATGTTAAAAAGATACTGAATGGATCAAAATATTTTTTACCAAATTTTGTTAAGGAAATACTTTGCATGAGGGAGTATACCTTAGTTTTTGAGGCATTTAAAATTTAACTAGCACTATATTATAAAATGAAAATTAATTTAATTCAGTTGTTCTGATCCTAGTCTGTTTTCTTTTGTGTTACACAAACCAAATAAAAAAATTACCATGGTCCCAGTTCCATGTAATAAAACTAGCAGGCCTGTTTCCTAGTAAAACTTGCAAATTTAAAATAGGAATAATTTAATTTTGTTACTTTTAATGTTAATGACTCAATAGAGAATTCAAGTTGTCGTTTTCAAGGCCCCATGATACCTTTATTTCGTAAATAATTTTTGTTAAGTTGTTCTATTTATAGTGCAATTCTAATTCTAATATGTAATTATTTTGACACTGAAGCCACGATTCATAGAATCGTAAATGTCGCTGATTTCAACCGTATGAAGAGCTCTCATAATACTTACTAAAATACGAAACCGAACTTACATGTAGGAGTTTGAATTTATATTGGAAGTCAACAAACTCATTACTCAGTATAATTTAATTTAGCAATTCTTTATAAAGAGGTTGTTGGCTTCGTCTGCCTTTGATAATTTATTTTTATTTTTCAATTTAAAAAATGTCCATATAAAAACTAAACAAGAATACGTGTTTTATTGGTTTCTTCGTATCTAAGAACGATAACTCCGACATGCTAATTATTTCTTTATTCCATCTAGCAAATGATTGTCAGCTTAATTATCGTTAACGTACAGAACAGAACTGTCGAAAGTTTAACACTTAGGACAACGAAACGGACTCCAGATTTGATTGCCGAGTGGCTGAGATAGGGATAGCTAGTGGCTGAGATAGGGGTAGCTAGAGGCTGAGATAGGGATAGCTAGTGGCGGATAGAGATAGCTAGTGGCTGAGATAGGGGTAGCTAGAGGCTGAGATAGGGATAGCTAGTGGCTGAGATAGGGGTAGCTAGAGGCTGAGATAGGGATAGCTAGTGGCTGAGATAGGGATAGCTAGTGGCGGATAGAGATAGCTAGTGGCTGAGATAGGGGTAGCTAGAGGCTGAGATAGGGATAGCTAGTGGCGGATAGGGATAGCTAGAGGCTGAGATAGGGATAGCTAGTGGCTGAGATAGGGATAGCTAGTGGCTGAGATAGGGATAGCTAGTGGCTGAGATAGAGATAGCTAGTGGCTGAGATAGGGATAGCTAGTGGCTGAGATAGGGGTAGCTAGTGGCTGAGATAGGGATAGCTAGTGGCTGAGATAGGGATAGCTAGTGGCTGAGATAGGGATAGCTAGTGGCTGAGATAGGGATAGCTAGTGGCTGAGATAGGGATAGCTAGTGGCTGAGATAGGGATAGCTAGTGGCTGAGATAGGGGTAGCTAGTGGCTGAGATAGGGATAGCTAGTGGCTGAGATAGGGATAGCTAGTGGCTGAGATAGGGATAGCTAGTGGCTGAGATAGGGATAGCTAGTGGCTGAGATAGGGGTAGCTAGTGGCTGAGATAGGGATAGCTAGTGGCTGAGATAGGGATAGCTAGTGGCTGAGATAGGGATAGCTAGTGGCGGATATGCTGACGAGAGATAGAAAACGAAAAGTTATTTTTATAGCTGTGTGATAAATGCAATGATTTTTTTATTGTCAACATTCCTTATCTATGCAGCAACATGCCAGCTTCTCCTGCTTGTGATATATTTGTTGCAGAATTTATATGCTATGCTTTGCCACTTTGTTGGAACTTTATACAAAAAGCTAGCTGCTTACAAATAAATTATTAACACAAGGGTATTGCAAGCACATGTTTATTAAGGGCCTCAAAAGTTTTATGACCGTCATCACAATATTGTTGATAAGTATGATGTCTCTAGATCTGTATCCAAAATAACCATGGAAAAATTTGAAGTTTCAGAGTTCCACGTTTCCTCAATTTTGATCACAAACACGACGGGTGTAGCTAGTTAACTGGAGGTACTTGTCCTTCCGTGACACTCGGCCTCACTTCTCTGGTTGAAGTTCACGTATTCAGCTCAATTTGCCAGTTTTACTTAGCATTTGTATTGTGACTTGGAAATGGATGGATATGGTTTTTTTTTGATCCACCAAAAGCCAAGATTAGCATATGTGTGGCGCATGAACATAGTGAGACATTAGAGTATCTTAATGCAATGTTAAATATTGTCTTCTGCTGCTAGTTAAATGCGAAGAATTTCCTTAGCTAATGGAAAAATATATTTTGGTCCTTTCCGTCGGTATCTTTTCAACATCTTGAAAAAAATTGTTTCACAATTTTGGTCTTATCACTGCTGATGAGGAATTGTATTACGGGGCGACCGTCTAGTGACGTTAAAACTGGTATTATGTGTAATTCATTTATGTGGAAAGTAGCCATACACGTGTATCAGTATTAATCATTCCAATAATACGGAAATTGATTTTTTATGTCCCAGTAAAGAAGATCCCACAATCATAATTGGTGCACAACTTTTAAATCATGTGAAATTATCGAATGTATTTTTTGTAAACATAAGCATGTAAGGGACTTGGTCCATTGCTCGGTAATGCGATACTTATTCATAATTTTTGAATGCCTACTTATGTTCAACACTTGTCATTACTTTGTCACTTCATCCAGTGGCAGTCCAAATTGAGGACGTAGATTTTATAACGAGCGGTACAAATATAGCGTATTAGTCTTTTTCGTACATAAAGCTTTATTGTTTCGTGTTCTTTGATACTGCTGACTATATGTTTTTTCAGTTACAAGTTGTATTCTTGTATATATTATTCTGATCCAACGATGACATGGATAGTATGACCAGCAGGAAAATCATCTAGAAGCGCCGAGAGTTGAATAATCAATAGTCTACTGTAACCGGGTCTCGGTCACCGGGAGGTATAAAGAGCGTTTAAAAGGATCACATTCCTTCACACCGCCTATAGTTATGAAGTTAGACCATAGTGTTAAATTTTTGTCAATTTGCTTGACGAAGGTCGATGTTGTCTCCGAATACTCATGTTTCTACCATCCATGAACAGACTACTTCTATGCGAGTAAACGAATCTTGGCTGGGGCGTTATACACCATTCATTGATTGGCTACAGTTCCATAAGATCATTTCAACCAACATCTGAAAATTAAATCGTTTATAAACAAAAACAAACATACTAGTCCATGTCAGAATCACAATTCAGAAGCAAATAGTAAAAATTTTGAAACTGAAAAGTTAAACGCGTGAATTTTCACTAGGGAAGTGAGACCGGGTGCTCCGAAGGTTAAACAACTCCTTTTTTTAGCTAGCTTAACCGTCACGTGCGTAATCAAAATTGAGTGAAAGGAACATGGAACGTCAAATATATCCACAGAGACATCAAACTTATCAATACTATGAATAAATGTAGAAAATAATGTAGAAAAGGAATAGTACAGACAATAGATACCTATATTAATAAACCCTCGTTCTATTAATAGCTCTTTTAAACTGTCCAAGGTGTGTTTTAGACAGCAAGGTGACTCACCTGTATACACGTTTTTCAATTGTAAACACACATTGTTTAACCTTCTCCATAACAGAAGAAAAATAAAAAAGTTTCATGTACTTTTAATTAAATTTTCAGTTTAATCAAAAACAACTTATATTCGGTATTGTTTAAAATCACTTGATTACTTGTATATATATATTATATATATATATATATATAGAGAGAGAGAGAGAGAGAGAGAGAGAGAGAGGTTTAAGCTCTAGTATCCATTCATCTTTGTACAATTTTAATTATAAGGATAAAGCTTAACTATTTAAGGAGCGGGCCAGATGGCTTCAGAAAAGAGGTTGTAACAGTAATAAATAGCTAACATGGGTAAAAATGTAGGGGCTTAGATATTTAGGAGGCTACTGGCCCCTGTTAATCTCAATCCCTGAATAACAGTATATACATTGGAGCTAATATGAGGTTGAAAAATGAGGAACCCCTCTTTGACTTTAGTTATATAAGTTTAAAATTTTCAAGTGTAGCGACTGTCCTTAATACAATTTACTGAATCAGCGTTTATTTTGTCAATGTTTTATGTATATTTTATCTATGGCATTCAGCTAGTTTATAGCATGTTACAGACTCTTCCTCATTCAAGAACGACGGCTACCAGGCCTGTTAGACTGCTTAGTCCATCCAGCTTAACTAGCAGACATCTAGGAAACATGTGAGAATTAGTAAAAGAAACACAAAACGAGGAAGGATAATATTCAGTCCAATTAGGTTTAACTTAGATTTGCCTCATCCTTAATCTAGCTCAATGTTTATTTTGAATTTTGTTCTACTGTTCTACGAGTGCCCATCTAATTGAGAATCTACAACATATTTGTGTTTTTTCCCTCTGAATTATGATAAATGTCATATACCATTTTTTAAATTTAATCATAAAATACATTCAAAAAATGGTAGATGACATTATATTGCCACATACCATTTTTGAATGTATTTTATGATTAAATTCAAAAAATGATATTTGACATAAAGAAAGATGTTCCAGGTGCCTTACGAAACCTGTTTAATTTATATAAATACGTATACGTAACAGTTATCACCCGTGATTTTCTTACTTTTTTCGCGCGTGAATACCGTACAAAACATTTTTGCTTGTCAGATGCACAACCCAGTGCATGAATAGAAACACTTTTTGGATGATATTTTTCGGTTCGTCATAAAACTAACGACGTAATGGAAAGCATTGTTTTCTTTTTGTTCTACACTATTTTAAAAACGGCTCTCCAGGTATTGTGTTTAATTGGGAAGTTTTCGGCGTAAGGTCGTCATTGCCATATTGTTGATAAGTTTGACGTCTTTGTATCCAAAATTACCCTGGATTATTTGACGTCAACATGTTCCTTTCATTCGTAATTTTGGCGATTTCACACATGGCGATTATAGTTTGTTATATCCTTCTGGAGCACTTGCCTCGCTTCCCTGATAGAAGTTCACTTGTTGAACTTAATTTTTCATTTTTCGTAATTTTTTTTGGGGTTGTGATTCGAACATAGACCGGAATGTTTGTGATTAATTAGAGATGTTATTACATGTACCTATATTTCCGACTAAGCTTATGCTTATAGACGATACCTAAGCTTTTGACCAATGTTATCAATTACATATTATACCAACTTTAATTTGACAGCGCTGGACAGCCGTTACAATACAATACAATTCCTCATTAAAAGTGCTCGGACAAAAATTGTGAAACCAATTTTTTTTCCAAGATGTTAAAAAAATAACCAAATACCCAATTTAGGTATTATTCGAGGATACTTTTGCGTAAACCGTGTTTTATAACAAAGTGTGTAGGACGTTCACATGTTACTGCACTTAATATTCTTTTCAGGTAGATGGAGTTGTATTACACGTTTGCTATGTTTAACCATCCCATAGGAACGTTAAATACTACCTTGGCTAAAATGTTCGATAAATATTGTCTAATTACATTAAATTAATATATCATAGACCAGTAATAAGGGATGTTTGGGGGAAATAAATGTCAGTAAGCCCTATTGACGATGGTTTATGTCCTTAATTATTTACAAGTGGATAAACTTATAAACTTGGCTATCGTTACCAACAACAAATTGTGTGTATTTACATATCCTGAGCTGGATAAATATATATGGTATTTTGCGTTATGTGCATGCTAAATAATGATAAAGGTTATTGCAATTTAAACGATGTTCACCAGAGTGATACCTCACACTGCCGTGGGGAACAATTATCTTAATTCCACAGGAATCGCATAAATTCTTATTTTTCCGTAAAATTTCGTTATCCCGCTAATTTCCCATGTTTAACTTTCAACATGATATCGTTTCACACTATCAATATGGGGAATCGCGTAGTACGCTGGAAACCCCATAAAAAGCTTAGTTCGACTTAAACTTTTCATTCCTTGGTTTTTTTTTGTTTTTTTTTGTTTTTTTTTGTGGCAGATATAGAAGCAACAAAATTGTTTCATGCGCTGTATAATATCTTTCACTTGGTTTTATTACTATAAATATCAGGAAAGCCTAAAAGGGCCTTTTTGATAATCGAGATACAAGCAAATCAGTGCACTTATTTATTTATTCTATAATAACCCATGGTTTGCATTTATACTGCCCAACGTTTGCGCGGGACGTTATCGAGCACCTTTCTACGTCAAAAATTCCCAGAATAACGCTGTTTTTACGCCAAAACATCAACTGGTGCCAATTTATATGAAATCGTTTCAAATCATTGATGTAAGTACATGCACTCGCAAGTAAACCAATCCAACAAACATACGACACGAATGGACTTCGGAATAAAGGACATAATCCGTTTAACTAGTTTTGAATAGTGTACTGTTTTGTTCGATGTCCGTCTTTAAGGAACCATTGTTCTTTAACTGTGTTGTCAATGTTTACTCTGTATTCGTACATTTGATTAAAAACAAACATACTAATTCATGTCCGAATCACAACCCAGAAGCAAAGTAAAAACATTGGAACTGACAAGTCAGGTTAGACACGTGAACTTCCACCAGGGAAGTGAGGTTGGGTGCTCTGGAAGGGTAAGTACATTCTAGCTACACCCACCACGTGTGTAATTTAACCTAGGCTTACAGGTTTATCATACTGTTTCTTCTTTTGCTTACAAAACTGCTGAAAGTAATACACTTAATCGCAAAGAAGATTTCATGATGTCTTAGTAAATGATCAGATGAACACCTCCAATCAAATTATAAAAGTAAGCGATGTTTTTTATACGTTCTGGTTCAAATATTTTTTAAAAATGTCCTCGAAATGTTTATCGTTTTTCTGACTTGTTTTGTGTTTTACAGAGTTTATGACAGTACAAATTTAATCTACGGAGATTTATTTAGTTTATGCCTTAAATTGAGCATTTTATATGAAATTTGCACCTGATATGAAAAATGTCATGACTGATACTCCTTTAACACTAATTAAGTACACATGCTTATTATCATCAAATAAAATACTGCCCGTACAGGTAAATACTTTTTACTATTTTTTTTAATACCCAGAGAAATAATAAATTATACAGAAAATGATATAAGTATATATGCGTACCTAGTTATTAGGTATTCAATGATGCAGTTTGACTGATTTAGAGAGTAAACTATCATTTTATCGTCAGAACCGGTGACTATTTGAGCTAACAAGCCTTTGACAAATTACCTGCAATAAATCCAGGTGTGTTATTATACTGTCTACTTTATACCTGTAGACCATACGTATTATCACTTCATTTGAATTGTTTAAAAATATTTTTGTAATAACAGAGTTCGGTATTTAATTGCATTGCATCAGAGCCGAAATACAGAGGTACAAAAAGTTTCTAGCCAATATGGAGACTGGCTAGGATTAACTGCACAATTTGTCTTGCCAAGCTCAATTTATGATGTCATGTCGTATTTGTTTTTGGGTGCAATTGCCCTGACCATCAATTACAGTTTTGAAATTTCAATGTTAAAGTAATGCGTGTATTCATTTTGAGGGTTACTGGTTGTTAAAGTGGGATAGTTATGGTAATACAGAAGTATTGAAACAACAAACTTCGGTACATGTCCTTTCAGAGACAACAAATCTTGGGTACATGTCCTTTCAAAGACAACAAACCTTGGGTACATGTCCTTTCAGAGACAACAAACTTGGGTACATGTCCTTTCAGAGACAACAAACCTTGGGTACATGTCCTTTCAGAGACCACAAACTTGGGTACATGTCCTTTCAGAGACAAAAAACCTTGGGTACATTTTCTTTCAGAGACAACAAACTTGGGTACATGTCCTTTCAGAGACAACAAACCTTGGGTACATGTCCTTTCAGAGACAACAAACCTTGGGTACATGTCCTTTCAGAGACACCAAACTTGGGTACATGTCCTTTCAGAGACAACAAACCTTGGGTACATGTCCTTTCAGAGACAACAAACTTGGGTACATGTCCTTTCAGAGACAACAAACCTTGGGTACATGTCCTTTCAGAGACAACAAACTTGGGTACATGTCCTTTCAGAGACAACAAACCTTGGGTACATGTCCTTTCAGAGACAACAAACTTGGGTACATGTCCTTTCAGAGACAACAAACCTTGGGTACATGTCCTTTTAGAGACAACAAACTTGGGTACATGCCCTTTCAGAGACAACAAACCTTGGGTACATGTCCTTTCAGAGACAACAAACTTGGGTACATGTTCTTTCAGAGACAATAAACTTGGGTACATGTCCTTTCAGAGACAACAAACCTTGGGTACATGTCCTTTTAGAGACAACAAACTTGGGTACATGCCCTTTCAGAGACAACAAACCTTGGGTACATGTCCTTTCAGAGACAACAAACTTGGGTACATGTTCTTTCAGAGACAATAAACTTGGGTACATGTCCTTTCAGAGACAACAAACTTGGGTACATGTCCTTTCAGAGACAACAAACTTGGGTACATGTCCTTTCAGAGACAATAAACTTGGGTACATGTTTTTTCAGAGACAACAAACTTGGGTACATGTCCTTTCAGAGACAACAAACTTTGGTATATGTCCTTTCAGAAACAACAAACTTGGGTACATATCCTTCTAGAGACTTCAGCGGTTGTCTAGGTGACCGAGTGGTGTAAAGCACACTGCGTGCCTATTTATGACCGCATAGGCTCCAATCCCGCACGGGCAGACCCTAATGTGAGATAGTTTGTCAATTCGCTTGCCTTAAGTTAGTGGTTTTCTCCACCATACGAGAACTGATACTACCATATCGATATTAGTGAAATAACTTTGATTGGGACAAAATACTCCATTTCTCCACTCCACACCCACTCAGACACATCAGTGTATAAGCAGTGATTTTGGTGTGGTTTCCCCCTGTTAAACGTTTTGTCCCCACCCCCTTGCTGTTGTGTGCTCAGCGTCGCTATGGCTTTTGCATATTGCGTGTTTACAATCTCGATTTAACTTGATTTCTTATCTTTGAATAATATTTTAGTTCTTAATTGTACAAAGAATTGTTTTAATGCAATTATCGGAGAATAAATTTAAATATTTTTTACATTATTGCAAAATGTTTGATATATAAATATTCACTAGTGAATAATAAATGTGTGTTTTAGAGCAATGCTTAATTAGCCAAAGTTCTTTCGAGATACCGAACAATCTGGAGAAAATTTTAACTTCGATTGAAAAAAAAACTCAATAAGAGATTGTTAAATCACAATAATGGATTTTCTCTGTTATTCTATGAATTCGATTATTTAAACACATCAACGACTTTAATGTGGACATCGTTAGATGCTCTTCGAGATACATAAGAATGATTTGTGCTATTTTTTCTCCCAATATTTTGTGGATAAAAAATAAAGTTAAACGTTTCAGGGATATTTTAAGCCTAGGCTTATCATAGCCTTCAAAAAGTTTTATGGCCGTCATTACAGTACTGTTGATAAGTTTGATGTCTCTGTGTCTCTATGATTGTCCTGGATATATTTAATGTCCCATAGTGCCATATTCTTTTCAGTCAATTTTGATTACACTCGTGGCGGATGTAGATAGCTAAACAGTTAATTATATAAACATCCATCCGGAGTAGCTGACTTCACTTCCCTGGCGGAAGTTCACGTGTTTAACCTAATTTGTCAGCTTTAAAGTTTTTACTTTGCTTCTGGATTGTGATTCGGACATGGAATAGTATTTTTTGATTTTGTAGTTTTTTCCCCACGTTACATCATACTTTTTAAAAATATTATTTGTATCACCGTGTTTTAAACAGCATAAGCTACAACTTATAGTATTCCTGAGAATTTAATGAAATACTGTAGTAAACGGTATATGAAAATGTGATAGTAGACTTAAAACTTGACGTTCTACTGACCAAGCAATTCTAGTTGATACAATATTTTAGTTAACCATCCTTTGTAACCTTTACTTTGGTATTTTGAAATTTGTAGTTGAAAAGCATCTGCTTTGCAGAACGGAACAGCAAACAAACCATACAAACGCAAAAAGCAAATCTACCCGACTTTTGGGGACAAAGAATATTATTACAAATTAAAAACCAAACTAAAAACTTCGAAACTGACAAGTTAGGTTTAACACGCAAACTTCCACCACCAGGAAAGCGAGGCCGGGTGTTCCGGAAGGCAAGTCCATCTTTTTTAGCTAACTTCACCCGCCACGAGTGAAATCAAAAATGAGTGAAAGGAACATGGAACTATGGGACGCCAAATATATTCATAACATATACTTTAATAGAGCATATAGCCAACTGCCATCATGAATAAAATAACCTGGCCCCGGTTTCAAAATGATTCCTTAGCTAAGATTTTCATTAACTTTAATATTGCAAAATTCTAAATCTTTATAATTGTGTTACTTTTAAGATATTCAGGAATTTAAGGTGTCAATTTTAAGGTAATTTCTAGCTTATAAAAATATTTATTAGTAGTTAATTTTTTTTACCAATTTTTGCTAAATTTAAGTTAAGAAAAATCTTAGCTAAGGAATGATTGTGAAACCGGGGCTAGCAGCCTTTTAATATATGCTTTATTTCTAATAGGAAGTTATCAAGTTTACATGTGGAGTTAAATTCAAATGGGTTGAAAATTACAACAATTCGATTTTAGTAATTAACTTAACATGAAAGCATAATAAATGGGCCAGGAAAATGAAGCCCAAAGAATATCACGCTTAACGGAAAAAATTGTAAGGTACCTTATTTTATAATCAAAAACAAACATACTAATCCATGTCCGAATCACAATCCAGAAGCAAAGTAAAAACTCTGGAACTGACAAGTAAATAGACACGACTATAGATACGAAAGTAGATACGACTGACTGTTACTTGTACTACAATAATGATACCCATGAAAATGGATGATGAATGCACTTACTCGTGGAATAAAAATTTGATGAGTAAAATACTCATGCCCTCTAAAAATTAAAACTGGCGACATTTTAAAAAGTGTTTTATCGTACTTAAAATAAAAACTGTCTACATAATTAGAGCATAAATGTACTAAGCTTTGTGTGATCTTCCAAATGACAACTTAAATTCACGAATAGTTAAAAATAAACAAAATTATTCCTATTATAAATTTACCAGATTTAATTTCAGGGAAAATCTAAGTTAAGGAATGGTTGTGAAACTTCGACCCAATTTTTATATATCGACGTTTAATTAAGGTTGAATGTTTCTTGGTGATTTTCATTTTTTTTTTAATTTGTAAAATGACACAGTTATACATATTTGTCATCATTTAATTAAATTTCATAAATTTATTGACCTAATAGCTTTCATTTCCTTTACCCCTATTTGAAATGAATACAATTATTCTGGAGATCAGAAAAAACATGGCCGTTTAAACGCTAAACCACCATATAACAGAGAGGGGCCAGACATAAATTTTAACTAATTGGTGACATATTAATTCTTATAGACAAAGGTACAAATTATTTAAATAAATGACAGGGTTAATTTTCCAGATAACACACACTTTCTAAACAACTCAATTATCAATCTGTGGATAATCATTAACTCCAATCAGCTGGTTACCGATAAATAACTACCCGTGATCCCACTAAAATGTTAGCATCCGTTTGCAATTTTCAGCATTTATTGTTAGTCCGTCTTTTTGTTGTTTGGTAGATTTATATGTTTAATTTACATTATTGACAATCAACAACAATCAAATTGTCAATGATTATTTGGCACTTTGATTTTGTTATCCCATTAGTTAAATGACAATGGATTATTTAATGATGCTACATTTTCTGTAAATAACTAAAATTAAATCAACTGGCACTGATTTGTTTAAAAGCTTTACATGTTTTCTTTACTTAGACTAAATACAAACTTTCCGGTTAAATTTTAATTGTTTGGAAAATTTTCCTTTCACTCTGGCCAATTATCAGCAGCTGTCGATCAATACATGTACGTCCACCTATATTGTCCACAATACTTCCACCTACAGTGTCCACAATACTTCCACCTATATTGTCCACAATACTTCCATCTATAGTGTCCACAATACTTCCATCTATAGTGTCCACAATACTTCCACCTACAGTGTCCACAATACTTCCACCTACAGTGTCCACAATACTTCCATCTATAGTGTCCACAATACTTCCACCTACAGTGTCCACAATACTTCCATCTATAGTGTCCACAATACTTCCACCTACAGTGTCCACAATACTTCCATCTATAGTGTCCATAATACGTCCATCTATATAAGGTCCACTTTAGAATATTAATCCACCTATAGTGTCCCCTTTGGAATATAAACCACACTTGGTTTATTGGTAGATTTTAAGAATGCCAAAACGAATAATCAGTTTGATATTATAGATGTGTCGTGTGCTGATTTTGAATTTTATTTTAAATAATGCACTCAAAATCAGCACATGATAGATATGCCGTTATATTTTTTTTAATTAAATCATATAATAATTAAAAAATGGTATATGACTATTTTTTATGATTAAATTAAAAAATGATATATGACAGATATATAACTGTATATGATATATAATTAAGAAATTAATAAAATGTTTGACAAATTGCACTTTCGTTTTTCACGTTAACCGTAGTTAATTGCATTGCAAAAAACCTATATAATTAGCTAGTTTATTTCGTTTAATATTGAATGCAAAACAACTCTTCGTGCTTTACTCTTTACAAAAGAGATTTTCTTGAAAATTAAATGCCAAATATCACCGCAACATTTATTTTAGTGACCTGGACAGTTGATTGGTTTAAATTGCTATTTTCCCCCTTTTTTTCTCTCTTTTTACTAGTATTGTCTTTTTTGCTGTTTTAAAGGTAAGCACCTCCTGTTAACTAGTTATATTGCATCCGTCAAGTGTAAATCAAAATTGCAAATGAAAGCAGTACGGAACTTTGTGATATCAAATATATTCAAAATAACATTAAAAACAATGGCATCATACTTATCAACAATATTGTAGTGACGGCCATAAAACCTTTTGAAGGCTTAGATATTCATAGACTTAGAATATACATGTGTCAACAATTTATTTGTAAGCAACTTGCATCGTTGTGTAAAGTTTTCATAGTGGGAACAAGTTCTACAAAAAAAACATGGAACAAATACACTATAAGCAGGACAGATTTAAATGATTAAGATAAAACCAAAGTGCATACTTTCAAACACACAGATCGGGTTTTTATACACTGTATTTTGCATTTGTCTAAATTATGGGTAAACGATTTTAATTAACCTATGCAATTTAAGCTTTGAACACGTGGCTTCATGATCAGCTGATGTTTTGGCCTTTTAATTGAATGTATTAAGCATTACTGTCTGTACCGAGTTTTATGATGTGAAAATTGTCCTCCAAACCATACATATCTCTTTAAAGCCGATATTTACATATAATTTTATATTTAAGCCAAAATTTGTCTGATTCCCAAGCACTACAACAGCTTAAATGTTCTGTGATGGTGGAGACTGGTCTGTGTGTGGTATAATACATGGTGATAAAACCCGGATAAATTGTGTTTCCAAATTTACTTTATCAACTCTTAAAACAGTTTTTGAACAATAATAGCGGATTTTCAGTTTAAATATTAACTTTAATTTTTATTTTTATATTATGTCAGCCCCATTGAATAAGTCTACTATTATCTCGGACGCCCGATTTTAATATTTATAAATGGGGACTTTCACTGTTTTTCTTCTCCCAAGAACAAACGGTATATAAAGACAATATTCTATCCAAGTATAACAACGTATTTATCGAGGCTTACACTAAATCTGGGGACAAATATATAGAAATATAGGATGACATATCTTCCGCAACATTTAATAACATTGAAAAATTGATGATATAAGCTGATTACAAATTTTTAAATATCAAGACAACTTATAAGTAAGTGAAATAGAGAGTCACATTTGGTATCAAAGCTTAATATTAAATGAGCCCTCATTCATCATTTTAATCGCTTGTTTGACGACAGATGTAACTGAAGTAAATTTATAACAATCTTTATTTAATACAAGCTGTTTAAAGCTTGACTTTGAGTTTTGTAAATAGTTGATCATTCCGTGTCAATCTTTGTTACATACTATAGATGATACACAAGTCAGGTAATGAAATGCGTTTCGACCACAGCTGGTGTGTCCATATTGTCTTTCACAAGTCCACAATGAAATTGTTAGATTTTCTTTGACGCTGTGAGGAAATGACGTCGGAACTGGACGAAATGACTGCAATAAAATAAAGCTTATTTGACCGTTATTTCGATCTATTTACCATTCAATTTTTTAATGTGATCATTTATATATCTATCAATCAATAAAGCTTCATAAATATCCTTCATTAAACGTCAGCTTGGACAAACATCTACCGAACTTGTTAGCAATTCCCGGCATTTATTTGAATTTTAAATGCTCGTTAAATACGTGTAATATTCTACTGGCTTATTCCAAGGTCCCGAACATCGTATTTTATTAATATTAAATTTCCTAAAAGGGCTGTATGTTTTGTATTACCCTAATAGGATCAAAGTTAATTGAACGACAAACGTTATTAAATTCCCGTGAATGGAAGGCGGTTTTAACATAAACGGGGATTACAACTAAATCTTAAAGGATAATCTGATGTCTGGGAGCAAAGAACTAGTAACAGTCGCCATCTCTTACTCATAACAACGGTAAAGAGTCAAAAATAAGTAAAACAGATGAGTTTCTTGTCTCATAAGAACAATTAAATCTTTCTAAAGGCGATCCTTTATGCAAATATTAAAAAGGAGAATATTTTGTCATTAGTTATGGTATCTTTGGAAGTAAGGCGGGACTGGCAATGATTCTACTAGCGTTTATACGCCTTTTAAAAGAGTTAACATGGTTAAAGGGAGTGCATTGGGGCCAATAAATTTTAAGCTCAAGCCCCAGTTTCAGAACCATTTCTTAACTAAGATTGTCCTTAACTTAAATCTGGCAAATCGTAACTTGATAATTTTGTTTGTTTTCCCCAACATATTAAAGATTTCAAGTTGTCATTTTGGAGATTGGTTTAAAATTATAACATCTGTTTTCTAGTTTTGACGAATAAATTTATTTTGAGTTCCTTAAACGTTGTTAACAGTTGACTTAATTTAAGCTAAAAAAAACTTTAGTTATGGAATGATTGTGAAACCGGGTCTGATCAAAATTATTTGACATATAGTATTGAGGTGGTACATGCAAGTTTTTTTGCTGGTGAATGAAACCAGCGTAACTTAACAAAAACCACCGACCTGAATTTAATTGACTCAATAGAAAGACAATCTTTATTGGGCTAAAAACTTACAAACTAAGGTCTAATTGGAAATATAAAATTGCTGATTGAATTATCGAAATTTCTTTAATGCAAGTATATCTAATTCACATTTATGGAAAGACTTCCTTGGCGTACTGTCATAAACGTTAACTATGCAAATTATTAGTCTTGGATTGCTCTGTATATATTTGACGTCCCATAGTTCCATGTTTCTTTAACTCAATTTTGATTTCACACGTAGCGGGTGTAGCTAGGTAAACAGAATGTGCTTAGCCTTCCGGAGCACCCGGCCTTACTTCCCAGGTAGAAGTTCAGGTCTTTAACTTAATTTGTCAGTTTTAAAGTTTTTACTTTTCTTCTGAATTGTGATTCTGATATGGATGAGTATGGTTTTTTTTTTTATTTCTTGTCACCCTTAAACTAATTAAAAGATTTTGTATAAGTAGAAATGTTTGATGTCCAAATGCTATGCATTAATCAACAGCATTTTAAACCTTTAATGGTTTTAGAGTTAAGTACATGTATTAAGTTATTTAATGTCCATGCGTTCTACATTTCTGCTGGATTACTTCTAAGTTAGCAAGGCAAGGGGGCGTCTAATTACTCGATATGTTATGCACTTAAAGGGATTCATAATGACCAACTAAATGAACATCTCCAATAATGCGCAAGATGTTTGATAGACATTATTAGCTATTGTTCGGTTTCATTGAACATTGTAATAATCGTTGTTGTAAATAATTTTGCATTTGCCTGCCTCGTCGCCCGAAGTTTCTTATTATCCCGATGTTGTCATTTGTCAATCGCTTTTGAACACATACAAAGAAGCTATGGTAATTTTTTCCGATGTTGTCCTACCCCGATTTTGTCGTTTGTCAATTGCTTTTAAACACATACAAAGTAGTTATGACCATTTGTGATTGAGAGTGTGTCTGTGTCACACACTAACACATAGAGTGTGATAAATATACAAGCTGTTTTTTCTATTATAGGAAAAAACATGAAATAGACAATAGAAGAAAATCATATGATACCAGATATTAAATAATAAAATAAAAAATATTACTGTAAGCAATGGGTCGTATGAAAGAATAATTTATTATCTAAAGGGGAGAATAATGTCTGTAATGTGAAGGTTTTTAGTAGGATGATCACCACAGCAGGATTATACATTATAAACAGGAAAAGCTTACCGATTTGTTTTAACTGTTTATTGAAATTTACTTTGATTCGTTAAGTTGGTCATAATTGAATCTCGGTTGTCAAAAGCTGGGACCTTATGGCGCATACAGTTTAAACAATCTAAAAAGAGTTACAACAAAATTGACTTCATCAAGTAGAAAATTGTATCATTTAAAAAGCAACATCTTGCACCATAAAATCATTCGGTCTTGTGTAATTCGATAAGTTTCTGTTTCATTGAAGAACCATTGTGTATCCGAAACTCGGAGAACAAAACGATAGCAAACATTGCGGGTTCTATCGCGATACATTATATTAAGAATATTATTCATAGCAGATTTAATAAAAAATTTACCAAGTGAATGGCAAAACCACACCACACGTTACATATCGTAAGCAAGGACTAAAAAATGCAGTGAAATAAGTTATTGAAATATCGAGGCTTTAAAAAAGTTGTCTGACCTGACGGATCAGACTTGTTTTACAGTCATTTTTTATTCATTCTTTTACTCAATTTAATAAATAAATAAAAAAAATAAATAAATAAACGAATGAATGAATGAATGAATGAATGAATGAATGAATGAATAATATAAAAACCGCCACCGTACAATTATCGCCAGCTAAACTTGATCTTCCAAATGACGTAATTTAATAAATAAAGTTGTTTAATATAGCCCCTTTTGGATCATACTGTTTCTTCACCGAAAATAAGCAAGTAAATCGGAACCACTGATTGTAAAATTTACGAACACAAGGCGGTCATTGTCATTGTTGTCTAACCTAACTTGTCAGTTCCAAAGTTTTTACTTTGCTTCTGGATTGTGATTCGGACATGTATTAGTATGTTTGTTTTTGATTATCACACTGTGTATTTGTCTGTAATATGTTTGCTCTCCAACCAAACCGGAGTCAATAAAAGTTTAGACCAATATTTTCTTAGAACGTTTAGAACCTTTTATTTCTATTTTCTTTTTCATCAACCACTGGTTGTAAAATGGGAAAGGCTTTTCGTTAGCGCTAAACCACAACGTTTGACATTGGTCTTTTTATGTTGTTGTCTTGTTTCATATCTCTCCTTTCTTGTTTTAGCAGGTAAGAGACTTCAGGGTTTTTTGTGTTTACTTTCACACGTGCTGGGTGTGGTAAGCTAGATAAGACGCGTTTACCCTTTTGGAGCACCTGCACTCACTTCCCTGCATGGTGGAAGTGCATGTGATAAATAAATTTGGCGGGGTTTCAAATCAAAAAATAAAAACTTTTTGGTATGTGATTTAAAGATGGACAGGTATGTTTGTGAAATATTATGTCCCACATCACGATGCTTAAGAAAACTCGTGTTTCGTGGAACCCACGGTCTAAGTGATAATATTCTATTTATCCTGTCAGATCGCTGAACTTCAAGAGTTATTGTTTAAAGATCATCGTTTTCAATATTTATTATCTACTGGGCCCAGTTGTTCGAAGTTGGATTATTTTAATCAGTGATCACTGATTAGCACAAATTTAAAACACCAATAAAACTTAACATATTATTATTGAATCAACAGTTTTAAAATATTCTGTTTCAATTTGATGATATTCTATTCACTTTTTGTGTTTTCAAAAAAAAAAAATCACAATATATTTGATATAATACAAAAACAAATTTTGATTTATCAATTCACAATAAATTAAACTAATCAAGTTTTGAACAAATGGTCCCTGATCGTAATATATGTGGAATGATTGTTAGCATGTCGGGTGTAACATTACCACTTGGTATTATTTCTAGTGCTCGTACACCCCATTTTAATAATCAGTGGTTCTTTTGTTCTCATGTTTGGCTGTTTTTACCATTAACCATTTTTGTGTCCTGTTCTCAATTGCAAGTTGGAATGCATGTTTTGAATTTTAAATTTCTTGCATCTTATTAATAAAAGTCGATGAAAAAGCATGGAGGGAGTGTCACATTACTTAAAAAGAAACACCCTGATACGATATTCTAATGTTTTACCTACTTACTTATTTTCAGAAATGACAAGCGAAATTTAGTTTTGGCGACACCATGTACAATACAGACATGTCGACAATTTAACACCTAGCCTAACGAATTAACGCCAAATCGGATTAATAGCATATGTAATATCTGTAATATCTCGGCAGATTTTCGGCAGTATCTACTCATCTCTGGACAGCTTTTCGATCACTAGCTATCGGCACATATCGGCCGCTCGACCACCGAACATCGATTTGTTTTTGTTAGGTCATTGTAAAACTTTCAACAGGTCTGTACTTATGTTTACGTCTCGTCATGATCGTCTATACAATATAAAGTTAAGGTGTTGCGCAAGGTAGCGAATACATTGAATGTTATAATTATTGAATTATGCAGTAATTATAAACTCTAAATCAGAGATCTAGTTAACATAACGATCTAAAAGGTTAAATTACCGGATACAGGCGTGACATTAGAATGATATATATACGATACACTTCACTTATCAAAGGTTTCAAGTCTAATCATTGAAATTATTTAATTTGTTGTCATTAAGTGATATTGTCCTTTCTCATTGTATGCATTGACTTTAAATTTTTTTATCACTTTTTGAAGAAAATTTGATAAATTTATTCAATGTTAAAAGAAATCTATTCCGGAAAAAATTGAAATGCGTCAATTGAAGATACATGTAGTTAATTTTATCGGGTAATCGCTACAATTAGCATATTTAATATTTATACGATTTTAAGAATATCAAGTTCCATTCGTGTGTGATCCCGATATATAACTATTTTCTTCGTTTTAATTCCAGGCCACCCAAAAACGAAAACTATATAACAATTTTGTTACTGTGTTTTAAACTTCCAAATTGGGCACCACTAATCACATCTATAATTTTACGTGAAGGGAAATAATGCCCTGGGGTCATTCTTCTTTTCATTAGACATTTGCATATATTATAAAAGAGCGACTGGTATCGTTTAAGGTAGGCAAACTTTTTAAAACATTTATACAAATAAATACAAATAATATTGGCTTACTACTTTATTGGGATTTTTTTTTAAAACAGAAGTTAAGAATTTATTACCACTGTAAGATAAGTAGAATTTCAGGAGTGACAGAGTGGAGTAATGTTTTTTGTATACCCCAGTCAAGATTCTGTCATTATTTCGAGGCGATCAGCTCTGGAATGGTGGAGAAAACCTGAAAATCCGGAGAAAGCCACCGCCCATCAGCGAGCAAACTGATAAACTCTTTTGGATCTGACTGAGAGGCATTCGAACCTAGACAGTAACAGGATCTATGATCTGTATATAAAATGTGTATACATGTACATCACTAAACAGCATTTTGTCTAATCTCTGTCTCTCCGCGAGGAGAACCAGACCGTTTACAAGTCCTCTCCATTTGCCTCTGTCTGTCGCTACTTTGGTAAGCTCAGTCCATGAATTGTTCCCAAGGTCTTTCCGCTTTCTGTCGATGGTTCTTCTCCATCTTCCCCTCTAGTGTCCAGGTAAGTGCGAGTTTTGCCTACCTGTTGTTCCCATTCTCAAAACGTGGCCCTTCACGGTTATATCACGGTAAACGTGGCACGTAAAAGAACCCTCTCCTGCACATTGCCCTAAGTGCATTACAAAGGTAAGATTTTCGGCCATTTCACCTATAGCTGGTGACGTCGCCATATGTGTGAAATATAATTGACTGGGATGTAAAGTCGCATTCAATCAATCGTATTTGGGTGCACATTGACGTTAGGACTATGTTATATGGAAAACCTTAATTATATACAGGTATATGGTCCTTTCAGATATAACATTAATTAACCAAATAGTTTAAATCTTACTATATCCAAAGATGTGAGTTCATATTGGTCTTAATATCTGTTTACATGCTTCTTTTTCTCCGTCACGGATGCTCTGTGACAACCCACTTTGAAAAAATTACGCACTTTGAAAAATTTTCTTCTCAACCATAAAACATCTTTGATTTCAACAATTTTCTTGGAGCTTGTGGGATCCCTATATGTAGTAACTACCACAAATGTAGTAACTTTAACAAATCTGAAATGTAATGAAAAAGTGTCACATTTGTAGTATCGAACCACAAATGTAGTAAGTTTGGTCACAAATGTAGTAAATGTTTTTCACAAAATTAATGTAGTAAAATTTTACCACAAATGCAACAACTAAAAAAATGATAAATTGTATTTTTTTCACAATTGGTAATATCTCGGCTATTCATGGTTCATGTATATGTGAACAGTCATTTTCAGCTGTGACAAGGCTACTACAAGCGAGTTCCGAGATGAATTTCACGTCTCCAGGATATTTATTAGTCGCCGCTTTGAATTTTATTTATTTGTTATGGCATGTTTAATTGTTTAATGATGTACTTTCTGTCACGGAAGATAATTTCCGTGTGTGAGAGATCACTGGTTCGAACCCCGGCAGGATCTGACCAAGACTTCTTGAAAATGATATTGTGAAATGAAAGCCATTGGGGTAATTTGGATAAGACCTTACAACCGATGCCCCATGTCGACGCAGATGTTACACGATAAAGTACACTCCTTAACCCTAAATTTCAAATTCCAAACAGGAAATTTCTCTCATCTATATATGTTTAAATTCTTTTGTTTATAAAATTTTTGAAATGTAATGTGTAATATAATGCATTACTTTAGTAAAGTAATTGTAATATAATGCATTACTTTCCAAAATGCAAGTAATTGTAATTGTAATATAATGCTAGTTTTGCGAAAGTAATTGTAATGTAATGCATTACATGTACATTGCAATGTAATTCGCCCCATTTCTCACAGCCCGCCATAAACCGGTTAACCACACCACCCCTTTATATCGAATGTAGGTCCCAAGTCGTACCATGATGGCAACGGGCCTAACATTTTTATTGTATTGTCTATTGTTGTTGGTGGGTTTTTTTCGGGGGGGAGGGGGAAAGGGGGAAGCTTTTGGTTACTGGCATTTGTCCAGTACCACAATTTTTAGACATCTTTAACACAAATTGAATATTTGTGTTTCCTCTCTTGAACATACAACTACATGTACTACCATACTACGCATTTGAGCAGGAGATACTACTCCCGGAGCACCTGATCTCACCTCCATGTCTGTCTGGAGATCCGCGCTTCTTTTCTTACACATATTTGCAAGCTATTTAGTTTCGCGAGAAAGAAATACACATTGGTATTGTTTGTGTGGATTTATGTGCTCAATGGCCAAACTTATATATATATATATTCCATTTTCAAATTTGAACTAAATCGGACAACAAATAAGACTAAAACCGCCGATTGTGCGTTTATAGTAACGGCGGGTATCTTTGATATGGGAACGCCAACAAAACAAATCTTTACAAACCATGGGCCTTTCACACCAAATTTGGTTCAAATTGGCCCAGTGGTTTCATTGTAAATATACATGATTTACGGTCAGGATATATATGGTATAGGTGCTACATATTGCAAATATAGGTGTTTTCCCAAAATGTCCCCCCTTGTAACCCCCTCCTCCTCACCCCGACACCCTAGGCTTTTTGAAACTGGTTTTCACATTCTTCGACATACAAACGCTAACCCTGCTATTAGTTAATATGTTGGTTAAAACTTGTGTTGGCTGTTGTAGATCATTCAATCACAAATGAAAATATGCGTTGAACGAAGTGAATAAATTTAAATGTACCTCATTAACGCAGTTTGTTTTTTTTTCCAATTCGCTTTGAACTTGTCCCGCATTCAACACGGTTTGAAAAACAATTCAAAGTGCGTAATTTTTTCAAAGTGGGTCGAATTTTATATGTACCTCATTAACGCACTTTGAAGTATTTTTCAAAGTGCGTTGAGCTGAACCATTTTTTAACGCACTTTGAAAAAATTTTTCAAAGTGCGTTGAGCTTGTCCCGAATTTAACGCGATTTGAAAAATTTTTTCAAAGTGGGTTGCTACAATGCTCTTTTGATAGTTTTATTTAAGCAGTTGTGAGTCTAGCTATTGCCAACTACGAGTTGTTCAACAGCTACTTTATCATTTGGATTATTAATTAAACAAATATTTAAATAATCAATCTTTCAAATTGAAAAGATTAATAAAACATTATTAATTTTCTCTGTTAAATAAATAATATCTTGATATTTGGATCTATATTTAAATTTACTTTCAATAATGCATCCAAACAAAAACGACAAATCTGAAAAACTTAACACAAAACCAATCCAAATACATGTATGAATGCAAACGAACACCTGTTGGCCAGAATGAAAAAATATGGAAGCAATATATCACTGTACCGATTACCTTCACTGTAAATAGGAGGAAAATCTGCACTAAACAGCCCCTAATATCCCCTCTTAAATCATCTATAACTATACGACTTGTAGATGATCAAATTGAGGCTTCGAATAGCTCGAAAATGGCAATTGGTCAGACTAATTGATATGAATTAACCTCTTCAATTATGTTTTGGTCGTGCCAGAGTTGTGCCTAATTTGCCAAAAAGCTCACACAACAAACCGGTTACTAACCAAGCGATGAAAATGATTAGTTTAAACTCAGTTTTAAATTGAAGATTATCGGTCTTGTTGACAAGAATTATAGAATTTAGTCCCAAATGAAAAATACACTTCATTCAGAAAATTTCATTCATTACTCCCTCGTAAAGGGTCAAGTTGGTGCGTTTGTGACAGATAATTTGTAAATGTGTTTGTTTATTTCGTTGTGAAAATGGTTTGAACCACATCTGTATTAGAAGGGGACATTATTTTAAATTTAAAATGTAAATTTAAAAATTTAACCTATAATTATATTCATTTCTAATCTGTAGTTAAAAATTGATATATCAGAAAAATGCACTTTGTAAATTTGTCCATTTTCCAATGATAGACTGGTGCTGGTCATAAAGAGTCCTGATATTGGCAAAAAAGTCCATCAAAGAGCACTATATATTAAAAGACATCTGAATGTTTTTTTCACCAGGGTTAATATAGGTGTACAGTCAATCTTGCCTTGAAGGCCACCTCCGTATAAGAGCCACTAGCTTTTAAAGACCAGTAAAGTTTTATTTAGTTATTCGAACTTGGATATAAGGACCACCTGTCCATAAAGACCACTTTTACTAGTTTCCTTAGGTGACATTTATACACAGGTTTGACTGTGAACAAGTATGCATTTAAGTTAGAAATAGGCCTCTTGTTTAAAAAGTTACACTTATGATGTCCCAAAGACTTATTAACCATGCCAATCACGAAATGCATATGGTTTGTGGCTTCATTAAGAACAATGCATTCGTGGTGTTATTGTTTGCTATTGTAAAAATGTATAGAAAATTTGGTTTAATTTCAATTCTAATTTTGGCTTTTTAAAACACTGATATGAAATGTTTTATTTTTTAACCAGAAACTTGATGACCAACATTTAATCTGATTTTTATCAGGCCATTGAGAAATATCCTGAATGGACGCTATGCATACTTTTGCGTAATTCGCTTAGCACTGGTCAGCTGACGATTTCATGGATTTTGAATCAGGAATCAGTTATTTCAAACTTTGCTAGCTGTAATTAGAAACAAAAAGTTAAAACAAACTTTTGTTATTTACTGAAAACTAAGTAACTAAATGTTTTTTTTGCTGTTTGAGTCGAAAAAATGAAATTTGTATGGTGGAAATGCATCTTCTCTAATGGTTTCATGAGACGTACATTAATCTTAATACTAGTATGTTAAATCCTCGAAATGCAAAATTTCTCAATGCTCAAATCTGTGTACTGTATAGCAAGTATTTTGTTACACACCGTATTTTGGAACAATGCCCACAGCAAAAGTCTACATGTTGGTAAATTTAAAACATATTGATGTTTAAACGTTTACGAGAAGAACTGAAACTTAAAAAATCATGTCAAAAAATCAAATAATCAGGTGTACAGATGAACATACATATGTAAGATTGTATTTCGTGCACAGACGGACTGAGAAGAATGTTTGTTCCAGTGGATTTAGTAAAACACAATATTGCATTTATCGTTTAGTTGTCAACTTTCCTTTTCTATGCAGCAATATACCTGCTTCTCTTGCTTATTGTGTAATTGTTTTACAATTAATACGTTATTGTAGAGCTTGTTCCCACAATGGCGACTTTTTACAACGAAGCAAGCTACTTACAAATAAAAGGGTTTATGGCCGTCATCACAGTATTGTTAAGTTTGATGTCTCTGTGTCCAGGATTGCCCTGGATATATTTGACGTCCAACAGTTCCACGTTCCTTTCACTCAATTTTGAAGCTAGCTGAACAGGAGGTACTTACCCTTCCAGAGCCCCCGGTCTCACTTCCCTGTTGGATATTCACATTTGTAACATAGTTTATCAGTTTCAGAGTTTTTATTTTGCTTCGGACATGGATTAGTATGCTTGTTATTGATTTAGTATAGACTTAATACAGTATAATACACTTGGGGATATAGTTACCTAGGCAAGAGGTGATCACCCTTCGTAACATCCGGCCTTACTTCCCTGGTGAAAATTGAACTAGCATTGCTTTTGGATATGGGAGTGTAATTGTTTTTAATTTAATGGGAATATGTTACATTTGTTGAAACTAAATTCATGGTAATCTCTCTCTCTCTCTCTCTCTCTCTCTCTCTCTCTCTCTAAAACACTTTCCTCTTTCAAAATTAAAAATACATGCGACATTAGATCATCATTAGGTGTACTTTAACGCGCAATATGTTTCCTAATAGTAATATTCTCTCATTTCTAGACTTGTTATTACACAATTTGTAAAAAAGATCACAATATTGTTTGCAAATAATCTTGTGAGAAGTGAATAACGTGCACGTTATTTATACGCCTCTTTTCATATATTAGATTTTAATATTCGTCTTAGCTTTTAATAAGTAGCTTAATCTGACATCCATGAGTTTGTGCATTTATTGTTAATTTACTGTTAATATTGAGTCGCAAATATGCAGTTATACAAATAAGCATATATAATGTGGACGTTATTATCAGGTAACAATACCTATGTACTAGATACCTTACCGAAGTGTAATTAAATAACTTTCGATAGAGATACTTCACTTTGATTTTAACAATAGAAGAAGGAATAAATCGGTATTATATGTGAACTCCACATGGTACAAAATGGGCTGTCACTGATTATGGCTATAATAGGACAAACATATTACCGCAAGATGGTACCAAGCTTTTCCTAAATAGCTCATTTTTATCAATAAATTCAAACTGTGTACGATTTCATATTTGCAAACCATTTGTGGTAATATACAACCAATAGTGAACAAAAAACAAGAAATGAAATTGCTATCGATTTTCTTATTCACCCTAAGAAGTAATTATATAAACTTTAGTAAATAATACATTTTTTCAAAAATGTTGTTTTATATATTACAACTGTGACATGTTATCTTTATATCTGATGATATAATGCTTGATGGATTGACTGAATCAAAGTAATACAACCTTTACAAACATAAATATTTGATATGAATACACAAAAACCAAACAAATTTACTTCATTCACGGTTAATGTACAAATATAGTCGAGCAATATTTTTTGTTGGATAAACAGTATTTGCTTTCTTTAACAAATACCAAAGAAAATACACAAAACTAACAGCATAAACCGCATAAAACTTGTATATAGATAGAAATTTGCTTTGTTTGATACATCTGTGCACAAATATGCACGCAGTATGCATGATATGTCGGGACAATACACACAGCGAGGCCAAGAGAGTACTTTGAGAGTGTTACAACCAAAAGAACACACTTAAATGCTAAAAGACTTTAAATAAACATTTATTACAAAAAAATGAATAGTTTGTGGCAACTATATGTAATGTACATTGCCATGTATATAATTATTAAATAACTCCCCGATATATATATCAAGAAAAATGATTCTACCTGGTTTTTTTGTTAGCGTTTCATTAGCAGTTTTAGCTAAACTGGCTAAAAGACCCGCCCAACATCCAAGATGGTCGCCGTTATTATAGAAAGTAAAAAAGCAAAAGTAGTAATTGTAAAATTTTTTCAAACCTATTTTGTTCAAACATTTACTTTGGAAGATATACAGCGGGATATCTAACAGTTGTAATTGGTATTTACCATAAATAATTCGTTGAAGCCATTTTCAAGAACTATGCATATGATTTGCCAAATCTTTAAAACAATTTCTTTTTCTAAAACCAATGGACCAATTGAAACCAAACTTGAGGTGGGGTGTCCCTAGGTAAGTTACACTTTGTTTACCGGGTGATCCGCTCCGACATCCAAAAAGGCCGCCGTTACTTTGAATACTAAAAATGCAAAGTGTTCATTGTACATTTAATTTTCAACCGATTTTGTTCAAATTTAAACTGTAGAAAGGACATTTAACATATTTAACGTGTTTTTACGAGAAACGTTTCATTGCAAATGAGGTTTTATTATTAGTTTATTACATTATGTATTTAAAAATCGTCTTCTCTGAAACCTACATGTATTGAGGTCGAATTTGGTGTAAGATGGTGTAACTAAAAACTGCACAATGTGACCCCGTGCGACATTCAAGATGGCCGCCGTTACTAGAGATAGTAAATGTGCAAATGTAGCAATTACGCATTCAATTTTGAACACAATTTGTTTATATTTGAAATTTAGAGAGTAGATAACAGACATATAACAAAGTTAACAGTTTTTCCCGAGAAATGTTTAATCGACCCAAATTTCACGAGTTGTGCAAATGTTAAATCATTTCTTTAAAAATCTTCGTTAGACTTGTGTCATGCTTGGAACATGGTATGTTATGCCACTTCACATAACATTTGCTAGCTTGCTATGATTGAAATATATAAACGGTGCTAAACTTTTAACAGGTCTGTACTGTATGGTAACCATGGAGAAAATACACAAACCGTAATGAAAATGTCTATTTGTTTTATTTATAGCAAAAAAGGAAAAATATACAGTATATATAGATCACACACAAACCCACGCTCTAAGTGTGCTAGATTAAAGACTTTGACTAAATTATGACTTACAAAGTTGAGTTGTTGAATATTCAATAATTTTTAAATGTTACATTAAAATAGTAATTAATTTGCTAATCCGAGTTCACAATAATTTCAAAAGAAACATAATAAACATTTGCGAAAACATTATACAAAATAATTAGCCATGACAATAAACTAGCGTTTGTGTCTAAAACACATTATGCATTAATAATGGAAACAAGCTTAAGATTAGGTTCCTGGGCAATGGAACATTAAAGAACATAATGCAAGTGAAATAGCTTAATCAAACACAACGAATGAGGTAAAAAATATCCAAACCTAGTCAATATAAATCTAAAAAGGGGGTACTTTCTCTACTGGATCTGATTGTAAAAGTTACTTCTTTATTAACGATAAACATTAATCATTTTAATTAGCAACTTTCTCGGTAATACGGACAGCGTATATTTAAGTCATTTGGTTTAATGGCTTTTGGCTTTTTTTAATGGTTAGGCATAAGTTATTTTAAATTTCATCTAAAGCGTTTGACATGTGTCCTGTTAAAATAATCATTTTGCTGTTCGTAAAATAAAGTTGGCTAATGGTACGAGGTAATCGAGCTTAACCTGATGTGTTGTTTATCAGTCGTCTTGCATACCGCCTTAGATGTATAAAAGATGGTGTCTTCTTAACGACGTCCGGTGATCCTCGCCCGATCATTTAGGAGAATATTTCACCTGTAATGCTACTTTGTTTTCCAATTAAGCAATTTCGTATTGACTAATGGCTATTCGTTTAATAACAGTAATTAATCGTCAACTACAGGAGCGTTTAAGACTCTGTAACAATGCAGCAATGTTTGGTAGACTTCCCCCTTAATTATTTGTTGATGGATAATTTATGATCTAGGTGTGAGCAATACTATTATTTAAAATTTGAAACATTTGATCAGCAGCTACCTATTCATTTCAATATATTTTTCTAAACTGGCTTTTTTATACCAAATACAAAAAGTATACCATGGTAACGTATTTGGTCTTTTGTTTAATACAAAAAAGTACTGGGTGGAGTGGAGTGGATGGCGTTCTTTGAGCCTCAGACAGTATTCCTTTACTTAATAGAATGGGACAGTTTTAGGATGATGGGGGAAACAGAATAACAAACATTCCCATCATGTTTATTTGGGGCAACGGATAGGAATAAAAGTAAATTGTAATCTTATCTTCTTGCTCAGTACATTTTAATCACTTCTAGTTATAAGCGTCCTCTGTAGCGCCCATAGGTGGTCTTCTTTTTTTCGAACATTACAGAGGTGTGTCTTTAGCGTGACCTCATTTTCAATGTCCAGTGATTTTCTTCGATATGTTAACGGTAATTGGATTAACTTTTGTAAACAGCATTACCAAAAACCATTTGGTAGAATGTTATGAGACTACCGATTTTGTTCAAACTTGGTTTATACATACGACTTTATATGCTCTACACGTTGCAACACAGGAAAAGTCATTGTGACTTAAATTTTATGGTGCAAGGATTTTCTTTGATACTCTGTACTGTATACGTAAGTACAACTTTAGATGCTTTATGTGTGTTCAACTCAAAGTATGTCATTGTGGCCTATTTTTCATGGTCTAGTGACTTTTAGATAATTTTTTACATGATTTGAGTAATTAGACAATTCTGATGAAACCTGGTTTATAGGTACAATTTGAAATTGTTTACATATGGCAACACAAAGTTGGTCTTTGTGACCTACTTTTCATGGTTATGTGATTTCGTTAGATAAGTTCAAGAGTAATTTGATGATTTGGAACAAAATTGGTTTATAGGAATAACTTCAGATCCTTTTCATGTTGCAACACATAGAAAGTCCAGTGATTTTGTTGTAATTGGCCGATTTTATTGAACTTTGTTAATAGTAACAACTTAGATGTTTCATGTGTACAACAAGTTACGCCATTGTGACCTGGTATTTGTTTGACAGGCGTATATTGTCCTGTTTGGCGATGCCCTTGTTCTTACTGGAGTTTGCTCTTGTTCCTACTGGAGTTTTCTCTTGTTCCTACTGGAGTTGTAGCCTGCCTGTACAAAGTGCAGAGGGGCTTATGTCGCATATCAAGTAAAAAAAAAGTTATAAAGTTGCATTTTCCTGAAGGTTGCAGTACCTTAGTGAAGATTTAACACATCTTGTTATAATTGTGCATATGGAAATATCATAATTATATAGCATCTATGCATAAATAACAGTAATTTCCAGAAGTTATTACACCTTTATTTTCATTCAAATACGTCGATCACTGCTACTACTAACACTATCAATTCTTTTCTAATGTACAAGGTTGTCGGTGTGACTTAACCAGCGCTCGAGTTTGAGTAAGACAGTGTTACCAATACAGAATATGCTTCTAGAAGAGGTTGAAATAGACTGAACAAAACAAGAAATGATTAAAACTCTAAATGGACTTACAATCACTGAATTTTTCTTACATTAACTTGTGGACAGGAAAATTGTTTACATCCCAGTAAACTAGAATGACCTGTCAACCTTTCGCAAAATCTAATTTTGGTTCGAGTTGTTTATTATGACGTCACTTGAAAAAGGCAGGGGTAAATGCTCTGAAAAAATAAAATGACGTCAGAGTTGGCAGTGCTAATTGCTCTGAAAGGATGAACGGCACAGTTCGATTCAATGGCAAAATCAGCGGATGAAAAATGAGAACTATTATCGTGCAATACTATAATGATTGGTTTTTCTTAATAACAACGATGATTATTGTAATATAAGAAATAACATTCGATTTGTTATGGTTTACGGGGTATGAACAAGATTTGATTTTTTTTCTAAAATCGATATAATGGACAAACCAATAAAAATGATATAAATTTTCAATACTATTAGAATTACAACATTTACTTATTCTAAATGTTTGTCAATTTTTTCATATCTACCCGTTTCTATCTGTAAATTATGTGATGAAATCCTAAATTTAGTTAAAACTGGCCTAAAATTATTCACGATTATGTATGCGATCTAAACATGTTTTAAAATTACATTGATATTTAAATTTTGTATAATTACGTAAAGCGATTACGCCAGGAAAAGGAAGACAACTCTTAAAGTAAATGACAAATACAATAGATATTGACCACTATCGGTAACTTAAATATCATACCTGTATGCTAATAGACAGATTTAAACATCATAGAATCATTTTAGTTACAATGTTAATAAATAAATATATCATCACTGTACAAAGTTCAACTTCCTGTATAGTCTGACGTCACAAAAATAATATCATTTTTAATGTGATGGTAAGTGTATTGTAAACATTATTTAAACTCTATTTGTCATTACTTTCTATTAATTCACGTTTTCTCACGTTTATTGTTCGTGATTATGAGTTCAAACGCAAAAAAAGGCTTACCCCGATTCCATTTTCTGAAGCAAATCATATTTACAGAGCTATCATGTGACAAATTTTCACACAAAATTGTTTAAAGAGATTCTTAATTATTTTAAAAAGCCTGAATAGATTTGATCAATTAAAGTAACGAGAAAATATCAATTATAGCGCTATAGTAATGTAATAGTTATGCTTTTGATGTTTGTTAGCACACTCATTACGTGTGATCTAAGTGACTCAAATGTTTGATTAGCTTCTACTGTAAATATAAACGTTGAAATATATATTTCGCTCTTGGTGGTTAAAATGCCACAAATACTCTAACTGTTTGATAATTGTTTTACATAGTGATCGTCTAATGCATCTAAATGTTTGCCTAAGTGTCCATTTCCCGTACAATATCCGACGGTATTCTTTAACCCTATAGTTCTAATTACATAGCTCTTCGCCCATTGATTAACTATCCAGTAACTCTTTCCAGATCAGATTATCAACTAAAACAATAACAAATCAACCGAACGTGGCCATTTCGGTGATTTAAACGTTTTTAAATTTTAACATTGATGAACTGGCATCTCAACAGGAACTTTCGTTCATTTATTGTTTTGCAGATAATCTAAAAAAAAATAACTTCAGATTATAAATGACAAAATATTAAAACAAAAAGGGGAGGAGTGGAAAATGGCTCTAACAGCTAAATCAAGAAACAAGAAATGTTTTCTTAATTCTCCTGTTTGTATTGGAATGATTTATTAAGGCAATAACACGGTTTATAAAGGCAATCATAAAGTAAAACATTCAGCTGCATTAAAGAATCATTCTTTTATAAAATGCAAGATAGATAAAGGTTCAATAAATATTTTGCTCAAATAAGTATTTCGTGGCAATGACTGATAAATAAATAAACATGATCCAAGTTTCACAAACTTTCCTCAACTAAGATTTTCCTAAACTTAAATTAATTCTGATAATCTTGTTTGGATTTTGTTGTCAAAATTACAACAAAATTGTAATAGCTTGAAGTGGCTTTCAAAATCTGAATATCCTAAAAATTGAAAAAATTATGTCAAATTTAAGTTTAGGAAAATCTTCGTGAAGGAATGATCGTGACTTTATAACTTATTAATATCTATAGTAACTGCGACAATAGTGTATGCCACAGAAAGTTCATTTGTGCAAACTTTAATCTGTACCACTAAGGAATTTTCACATAGGTTTTTCGTCCAGTTGTTTCAGAGGAGAGGATAAAAGTACACACACAAAAACGCACACACGCACGCACGATCCGCCATGTCATAGACTTGACTTGGCTGTTGTAGTTACCCTAAAAGCGTTATCTGCGAGCAATGCTCTTTCCCACTCTCGTTTCTCGTGACGATTGCAACCAAAAACGTTAACGCCATGCTGGCATAGGATTGTAATTGTGACAATAGTATTGGAAATGGTTAACTGAAATTGGTAAACGGCTTCATTTGCGATGGTATCTCAAAGTTTAGAAGAAAAGAAACCTGTAACTGCCATGACAACATTTGGCGATTTTGTCTTGGCTGTGATGATTTTGTTTCTCTGGCTGGTAAACAGTTGTGACGATATGTTATGTACGAGTACTAGTGCAGTTTTAGTAAAAATGTACACTTCATCATAGGATTCCTGATAACACTTATGCGTACCACGTGATCAATACACCTAACTGTTTTAAGAATCTCCCGATTTAACAAGGTTCTGCATCAATTGGGCTTCATAAAGAATAAAAAAACAAATCAGCAAGCACACTTTCTGCCCTTTGTATACCGATTGTTTGCTGAAAAATTATATTACAAAACGCAATAAATCTGTTGTCTATCAAAAAACTCAAACAGTTTGTTGCTTGTATCTTCAGAATATTTTTGTTTGAAATCCATATGATGCTTGACAAAGTTACTATAATCCCTGTTCAGCACTAAATATTTGAATCTTGACTGACTGTTTGTAAAAAAAATAACAACACAATAATATAGTAAGTGGTGCTTTAACAAGTTTTCTTACTGATTGTTTTTATTGAGTTGAACGTACGTTTTCTGGACGTTAGCGATTTTTCTTGTTGTTTGTCTTGATAGAGTTGAACGTACGTTGTCGGGACGTTAGGGCCCTGTCACACTATAGCGTATTAAACAGCGTATCCCGACGTATGAAATTTTATCCAACACGCTGAAAAAATTATGCCTTTTGGGAAAACAGGACGTATTGCTAACGAGTTGAATCAATGTATAACATATGCCGAACGTTTGAGTTGCTAATGCAAAACGTTCCCTTGGGGTATTACAAGCATATATCAGTGTACAACAGCGTGCAGCCAGCGAAACTCTAGCGATATTGACTTGCATGGAACGTTTGCAAAACGATAATCTAACTTATGACGAACTTACTGACCGTGTTTATAACGTGCTGGGAACGTATTTAACAGCGTTTTAGGGCTAGGCATAAAAAGGTGGAGGCGAGCAATTTACAATTCCTTAAGTTGCCTATAAAAGGCATAGATGTTAAATGGAGGATCCCGAGAGGCGGCGACGAGAGTACCAAATAGCTGTTCTCCGACATCAAAATGATCTTCTTGTCCATCCTCCTGAAGTCTGTGAGTTTGATGTCCCAGCATCGGATTCTCCTGCAGGAACTATAGCATATACTTCTCTTGCTCCTGATCTAGCGAAAATGTACTTTTCTTGGCCCGCTTTTTCTTGAGTTTGGGGGGGTGAGAGGAGGTTGATGTATCAGATGCTACCTCAGGTGCTTCAGGTCCCTTCACAGACGCTAACACAGATGCTCCTGTAGATGCCACTGAAACATTAGAGCCGGAACGAGGACGAGTTTGGTCATCGACAGATTGTTGTTCAGATGGTGTTGGCGGGCGTTCTGATACAATAGAACTTTCTATGGATGTACCACTTCGCTCTCCTGTACTTCTCTTGGCCACCGGTTTCTTTGATTTCTTGGGAGTCATGTTTAAATCCGTCGATGTACAATGGAAGAATGACGTAAACTTTAATGTATATTTCCATCACGTGACCGATGCGATACGCTTTGCATAAGTTTTAACCGCGCTTTTTACACGTAGAGTCTGCTATAAGGACGTTCCTCATACGTTTTGTATAAGTTGCGCATACTCAATATGAACGTCCAGCATATTGCAGACGTATGTCAGCTAATGAGTCACGTGTGAGTAACGTATTAGAACTTATGTAAAACTTATCTGTCGCGTACTTCTAACTTATGTCTAACTTATCAAGATACGTCGGATATACGCTGAAAATTTACTGCATGCACAAAATTTTAAGCCCGTCTATGCGTATGAAAACGCATTGCAACGTATATCAGCGTCCTCGTAACTTGTTAAAAACTTACCTCTAACGTTTTCGACGTATGCCAGCGTGTTTTCATACGTCGACATACGCTGTTATATACGTTATAGTGTGACAGGGCCTTTAGCGATTTTCCTTGCTGTTTTCCTAGATTCAGATGAACATACGTTCTCGGGACGTTAGCGATTTTCCTTGCTGTTTGTTTTTTTTTTTAGCTGAATGTGCGTTTTTTAGACGTAAGCGATTTTCCTTCGTGTTTAATTTTTTTGAGCTGAATGTGCGTTGTTTAGACGTTAGCGATTTTCCTTCATGTTTATTTTTTTGAGCCGAATGTGCGTCGTTTAGACGTTAGCGATTTTCCTTGCTGTTTATTTTTTTAGTTGAATGTGCGTTTTTTTAGACGTTAGCGATTTTCCTTCCTGTTTATTTTTTTTAACTGAATGTGCGTTTTTTAGACGTTAGCTATTTTCCTTCCTGTTTATTTTTTTTAGCTGAATGTGCGTTATTTAGACGTTAGCGATTTTCCTTCATGTTTATTTTTTTTAGCTGAATGTGCGTTATTTAGACGTTAGCGATTTTCCTTGGTGTTTATTTTTTTTTGAGCTGAATGTGCGTTGCCGGGACGGTAGCGATTTTTCTTCCTGTTTATGTTTTTTGAGCTGAATGTGCGTTGTTTAGACGTTAGCGATTTTCCTTGCTGTTTTTTTTTAGCTGAATGTGCGTTGCCGGGACGGTAGCGATTTTTCTTCCTGTTTATGTTTTTGAGCTGAATGTGCGTTGTTTAGACGTTAGCGATTTTCCTTGCTGTTTTTTTTTTTTTAGCTGAATGTGCGTTGTCGGGACGGTAGCGATTTTCCTTGCTGTTTATTTTTATGAGCTGAATGTGCGTTGTTTAGACGTTAGCGATTTCCCTTCCTGTTTATTTTTTTAGCTGAATGTGCGTTGTTTAGACGTTAGCGATTTTCCTTGCTGTTTATTTTTTTGAACTGAATGTGCTTTGTCGGCACGTTAGCGATTTTCCTTGCTGTTTGTTTTTTTGAGCTACATGTGCGTTTTTTAGACGTTAGCGATTTTCCTTCATGTTTATTTTTTTGAGCTGAATGTGCGTTGTTTTGACGTTAGCGATTTATTCCTTGGTGTTTGGTTTTTTTAGCTGAATGTGCGTTTTTTAGACGTTAGCGATTTTTCTTCATGTTTTTTTTTGAGCTGAATGTGCGTTGTTTAGACGTTAGCGATTTTCCTTCCTTTATATTTTTTTAGCTGAATGTGCGTTGTTTAGACGTTAGCGATTTTCCTTCCTTTATATTTTTTTTAGCTGAATGTGCGTTGTCGAAACGGTAGCGATTTTCCTTGCTGTTTATTTTTTTTTAGATGAATGTGCGTTGTTTAGACGTTAGCGATTTTCCTTGCTGTTTTTTTAGCTGAATGTGAGTTGTCGGGACGGTAGCGATTTTCCTTCATGTTTATTTTTTTGAGCTGAATGTGCGTTGTTTAGACGTTAGCGATTTTCCTTGCTGTTTTTTTAGCTGAATGTGAGTTGTCGGGACGGTAGCGATTTTCCTTCATGTTTATTTTTTTGAGCTGAATGTGCGTTATTTTGACGTTAGCGATTTTCCTTCCTGTTTATTTTTTTTTGAGCTGAATGTGCGTTGTTAAGACGTTATCGATTTCCCTTCCTGTTTATTATTTGAGCTGAATGTGCGTTGTTTAGACGTTAGCGATTTCCCTTCCTGTTTATTATCTTTGAGCTGAATGTGCGTTGTTTAGACGTCAGCAATTTTCCTTGCTGTTTATTTTCTTTGAGCTGAATGTGCGTTGTTTAGACGTCAGCGATGTTTCTTGCTGTTTATTTATTTTGAGCCGAATGTGCGTTGTCGTGATTCTAGCGATTTTCCTTGCCGTTTTCCTATATTGAGCTAAACGTACGTTGTCGGAACGTTAGCTATTGTCCTTGCTTTTTGTCTTGATTGAGTTGAACGTGCGTTGTCGGGACGTAAGCGATTTTCCGTGCTGTTTGTCTTTGAGTTGAACATGCTTTGTCGGCACGTTAGCGATTTTCCGTGCTGTTTGTCTTGATTTAGCTGATCGTACGTTGTCAGGACGTTAGCGATTTTCCTTGCTGTTTGCTTTGATTCAGCTGAACGTACGTTGTCGGGACGTTAGCGATTTTTTCTTGTTGTTCGTCTTGATTGAGTTGAATGTACGTTGTCGGGACGTTAGCGATTTTCCGTGCTGTTTGTCTTGATTGAGCTGATCGTACGTTGTCGGGACGTTAGCGATTTTCTTTGCTGTTTTCCTTGATTCAGCTGAACGTGCGTCGTCGGGACGTTAGCGATTTTCCTGGTTGTTCGTCTTGATTTAGTTGAATGTACGTTGTCGGGACGTTAGCGATTTTTCTTGCTGTTTGTCTTGATTGAGTTGAATGTACGTTGTCGGGACGTTAGCGATTTTTCTTGCTGTTTGTCTTTATTGAGCTATACGTATGTTGTCAGGACGTTAGCGATTTTCCTTGCTGTTTGTCTTTATTGAGCTATACGTGCGTCGTCGAGACGTTAGCGATTTTTCTTGCTGTTTGTCTTTATTGAGCTATACGTATGTTGTCGAGACGTTAGCGATTTTTCTTGCTGTTTGTCTTTATTGAGCTATACGTATGTTGTCGAGACGTTAGCGATTTTTCTTGCTGTTTGTCTTTATTGAGCTATACGTATGTTGTCGAGACGTTAGCGATTTTCCTGGTTGTTTGTCTTTATTGAGCTATACGTATGTTGTCGAGACGTTAGCGATTTTCCTGGTTGTTTGTCTTTATTGAGCTATACGTATGTTGTCGAGACGTTAGCGATTTTTCTTGCTGTTTGTCTTTATTGAGCTATACGTATGTTGTCGAGACGTTAGCGATTTTCCTGGTTGTTTGTCTTTATTGAGCTATACGTATGTTGTCGAGACGTTAGCGATTTTCCTGGTTGTTTGTCGTTATTGAGCTATACGTATGTTGTCGAGACGTTAGCGATTTTTCTTGCTGTTTGTCTTTATTGAGCTATACGTATGTTGTCGAGACGTTAGCGATTTTTCTTGCTGTTTGTCTTTATTGAGCTATACGTACGTTGTCGAGACGTTAGCGATTTTTCTTGCTGTTTGTCTTTATTGAGCTATACGTATGTTGTCGAGACGTTAGCGATTTTTCTTGCTGTTTGTCTTTATTGAGCTATACGTATGTTGTCAGGACGTTAGCGCTGTACGTTCGTTGTCGGGGCGTTAGCGTTTCTTCTTGTCGCTTGTCTATACAGGACAGAGAGCGAGTGGGTGGCGTGTTGCCATTTACCTTTATTAATTGTCATAGTACTTTTATTTTAGATCAGTTAAAGGGCAGGCAATTGGAAAGGTAAGAGCGTTTAAGGTCACAGTCTTGATAATTTCACTTATCGATGCACACTTTTAAAAGTAACCGAATTGTGGTAAAGTTTTAATTTAATTATATAGGCTAGAGATATCAATTTAATTAAAACTTTTGTTATATTATAGTTTTGTTTAGATATTTCATTCAGAAAATTATTTATTATATAATCTACTCAATAATCCATGTAATACGGTCATACAAAAATCGTATTGAATGAGTGTGACGTCATAAAAGCATAAAAGTCATTCCAGAGTGACGTCACACAATTGACCTAGTTCACAATTGTTTGTTTCATTTGACACTGTTTGTTGATTCTAATTTAAGCTAATACTTTTGAACTTTTCTTCTAAAAAGAAGATACATTGTATTTAAATTGAAAATGTTTGGTTTTGTTTTTGTATTCTGCGGACAGACTATTGTTTACTTTTAATATTTCAGCAGGATTACTTTTGGCGCATGATGTACACATTTACGTTAACTTGTTGTTTTTCGGTCAATCAGCTGTTTTCTTATAACGAGAAGACAAGTTTCAAATCTACGAAAAAGCCGTTTTTATGGGATTATATAATAAATAGAATCTTGCATTCGTGTTTATGTAATATTGAATTTATTAAACTCGTTGAATAATGTTTTATGCAACTCGCCAAGGCTCGTTGCATAAAAAATTATTTAACTCGTTTAATAAATTCAATATTACATAAACACTCATGCGAGATCCTCTATATATATGACCCTTATAACAAAGATTGATACAGTTGATTCTTCATTTCTTGATTAATGCTTGCAAAATTTATGAAATTAGTTGGGATTAAACCAGCCTTGGCTTATATTTATATATCAAGGCACTATAAAGTTTTGTGGCGCCATCACAGTATCGTTTATTAGTATGGTGTCGTTATATCCAAAATAACCATGTATATATTTGACGCCCCATATTGCCATGTTCATGCATTCTCAATTTTGATTACACTCATGCCGTGTGTAGCTAGCTAAACAAGATTTACCCTTCCAAAGTACCCGGTCTCACTTCACTGATGGAAATTAACGTTTTTAACTGAAATTGCCAGTTTCAAAGTTTTTAGTTTGCTTTAAGATTGTAATTGAAACAAGGATTAGGACTGGTTTTTCATTTTTCCTGAAAAGATTAAAATTGCAAAATTATAAATATAATTTATATGCTACTACAGTCATAGATGTCTGTAAAGGTCACCACCAGGGAAGTAGTAGAAGTGACCTTTATGGGCAAATAACCCTTATATACAGGTTCATATAACATGAATAAAAGCAATTGGGACAAATTGGTATTGGTCTTTAAAAGCATGTGACCCTTATATAAAGGTAGATATTAAAACAGGTTTGACTGTAACAAACAAAAAATTAGCATCTTATTCGCTAATTAACAATATCTTTATAGATAATTAAAACATAATCATACACAAATTAGCGTTATATCCTTGCATTTAATACAATATAATTAAGCAACAGATGCACAATGATTGTTTACACAGTGTTGGTGATCGGCACAATCTTTGTTTGTAGTACAACCTGAAAATGTAAATACATGTAATAATAATTTCATGTAGCAATTACGTGACATTTTTCAACGAAGCGATCTGCTTACAAATGCATCGTTGACACAAGGTTATTGCAATCCCTGGCTTATCAAGGCTAATTGTTTAATTGCCGTCAGATATAAGTATGCTGTCTCCAAAATTACCTACGATATATTTGACGTTCCATACTTTCATTTTTCTGACATCTCAATTTTGATAACAATGTTGCGGGTGTAGCTAGATCAATAGAAGGTGCTTACTTTTTCGAAGCACCCGGCCTTACTTCCCTGATGGTAGTTCACGTGTGCTATTTGCCAGTTTCAAAGTTTTTTTTACTTTGCTTTGGGATTGTGGTTGCGTTTGTTTTTGACTCCTCAAATAAAATCATTCTACCATGCAAATTGGAAGGTTTTATCATTTGATCAAGTGGACACCCAAAGCCAGATGTTTTATAACTAGTAGGAAAATTTATGCACAGAACAGTTAAAACAGAGGAAACTAAATAACACACACACACACACACACATACACACACACACACACCTCGAAAAGGAGTCGAAACGCTAAGCTGGCAAGCGACCGAGACGTGGATATAGCTAGTGGATAAAGTAACTGCCGACTGTTAGATAGCAGTGCTTAGGTAAAGAGGTTACCTTCCAGTACCTCACTAATTCCGTAGCTAAATGTTCAAATTTTGACTGGTCTTTATTTTTGTTTATTATATTATGGTTTCTATAAAGTGTGTGCGTCGCGGAGTTAGAATAGTTTACCAAGATTTAATTTATTTTGAAATGGTTAAGATTTCGATTGGTGGAGAAAACTGATGTCCGTAGAAAACTACCGTTTTTCGTCAGCGGAACAGACGAAATTTCCGAACAGGTCCTGATTGGTATTCAAAGCAGGTATTATGTGGTAGTGTGATCTACAGATTTGAACCCGTGACCTTAATCTATATATCAAAATCATCGTTGCATCAATACCAATAATATTCTAATATACAAGTTGATAGTTTTTGAGATAATTAACCATTTTGGTATTGTTTTGCTACTGTGACCTTGAACTTTGAACCTGTGACCTTAATCTATATATCAAAATTATCGTTGCACCAATACCAACAATATTCTTATATACATGCCTTTACAAAAAGTTTACAGTTTTGCAAATAATAAATAAAATAAGAAAGATAAAAATTAATCTTGACCCCATTTTGAAGGTAACTACACTTAAGATCACTCGGATGAGGACGATAATCCACTACAATGCCATAAGTCTAAAATGTGTGCCATACTTATAAAGAAACATTTTTTTGGCTGCAACTTTTTCACATGGAATGTCTTATTTGAATGTCATATTTCACTTACTGTGGCCGCCGCTAGTTGCTCCACAGTCGCAATGACCTTGACTGTTACATGTCCCAGTGCCACCGTCATTACATGAGCACTGATGTCCGTTGTGGCAATCAGCAGCCTGTGTGTAAGCTAATAAAAAAAATAACAATAATAATAATAAAAACTTAATTACACTTTCATTAGAAAACATGGTTAGCTTATTAAATTGTTGCAATTGCAAAAAAGAAAGGGAGAATCTTACAAACATTTGCTAAGGTTATCCTTTGTGTGAGGTAAAAATAAGTTAAAATGTTTTCTAAAACATAACTGAATTTATTATTTGTAAAACATGTTTCACCGTTGTGTGCGGTTCTTCTTGTTACATATAAATGATATATATATATATATATATATATATATATATATATATATATATATATATATATATATATATATATATATATATATATATATCCACCTTAAAATATATTACGGATATCGATAACAATGTCCACCCTAAAGAATTACGGAGTTGATTGAGTCCTTATTAGAATCCATAGACCTCTGTAAATACAGTACAGACCTGAAAGTTTAACACCCAGCTAACGAAAAGGGTAGAAGGAAGGCTGTGGAGTAGCCTAGATACGGATAGGTAGTGACCGAAAAGCTGTAGATAGTGTTCAACCAACGAAATATTGGTGACGAAAGGCCAAGATTCGGGCGATTCGGTACAAAGTCGTTAGCTTAGTGTTAAACTTTTGACAGGACTGTACCTTACCACAGTCTGTCTTTTGCAGCATATTATCCTTCACATATTTATCTATAACGATACTTAAAGTTTAATTTCGCTAATGTCCTTATATGACAAAGCCACCTCGTGATAAACTCCGGACCGTGTATTATTCGACGATATACCACGGGTAAATATTGATTATTTCTTAAATATTTTTAAAATGTCATTAACTTAACTTCATGTAAGTACTTTTTATTTTATTTGGTCTTATTTTTCTTTGTGAATGAGATACGTGAAAATTGGTCCAAATATAAAAAAGTAAAAAAAAAATAAATAAATAAAAGAAAATCTTTTTGTTGATGAAAAAATAGTTGAGTGAGTTTTAAATTTAAAAACAATAACTTACCAATAGTGGCAATAAGCACAAGCAAAATAGCAATCTTCATTTTCAAGCTATCGTTCGTGAAATCTGGAAAATGTAAGAGAAGTAAGCGGCTATACTGATGTAAGTAGGTGTCTCTTCTCTCTTTTATATGACTGGAACTAGATAGTGTTGGCCCAGATTTGCATATCGTTATTATTTAGGCCATGGAACTGTTGAATTATCTTTCGCTCGTGATTTCAACGTGAAGGACGTCTAATTAAGGAAATCTGTTTTCCGGATTCATAATGGTGTACATTAATTTACCTTGAATCAAAGACCGGGCAATATGACGTCGTCTTACAGGAAAATAATTTATACAACATAGATACATATACTTATAATGGTTTGGTATTATCACCCTATATAAACACGTATTGACATATCATATTTTTTTCTGAATGAAATTATCAAAAAGCGTTATATGAGAACTATAATTTTTTGAATATTTTGTTTTTTAATTCAGACACAAAAAGTGATTTCACTGGGTTATGCAATGATTAGAGACCGTAAACATATATTTCTTTCTTTATGGAAAAATAACAATAAATAATCCGTGTAACACTTAACAATTTAATATTCTAAAAAACATTTTAAAAATTGGTGTTTAAAATTTAAACTTAAAAGCTGAAACATTAAATATCCAAAATCGTTTTGAGGTTTTTAGAATTTTAGATTGTTAAGTGTTACACGGACCAATAAACGTTCAAAAGTATTGTATAAACATAATCAGTAAGATAAATAGCCTTTGAATATACCAACTGGTAGAATACTCGCTCCGTACATACATGTGGGAAATCACGAGTTCAAAACATAGCCGGGTCTGACTTAAACTTGAAAATAGGAAGTGACTGTTCTTTAGCCAAGCAGCACTCGGCATTTAGAAATGAAACTCACCGGGTCCTTTGGAATAGACCTTAAAAACCGCTGCCCCGTGTCACGACAGGCTTGGCACGTTAAGGGTCATTTAAGTAGAAAAATTCAAGTGAAAACCATTTGGTTGAAAAGCGTGAAATAGGGGTATAATTATGAAATTACCTACAAAAGTGTAAATATTTATAAATAAAAATAAAGTAGGAATTGATAATTTAAGAAATTTTAAAATATTTGTTGCATTTTTTAAAGAAAATTGTGCAAAAATACACGTGTTCGGGAAAAAAGCTTACACCTTGTATAACGAATTGATTTTAAAAAATGAAAAGATATTAAGATAGTCAACGTCATAGAGCAGTGCAAAGGGGGTAGAGTTTGTTAAAGAAATACGAGGTTTTTGAAAACTCGACAATTTACGGTTGAGGTTATCTACGATTTATTTTCCTTTTAAAAATGCGTGTACCAGGCGTGATAGTTCATATTCTAAGGCTACCAACGATCCAAGGGAAGAATATAAAAGCTAAATTGAATATTACTTGATTATTGCTGAGGCGTATTCGGCTTTATATAGTTCAACATTGTTGAAACCAAACAATATTTACCTCGATTTAATTAGAACAGTATTGTGTGACCGTGCACTTTTAGTGACTTGTTGTATTTTGGATTAGTAGTGGCCTTAGAATATAAATATCACGCCTGGTACACGCATTTTTAAAAGGAAAATAAATCGTAGATAACCTCAACCTTAAATTGTCGAGTTTTCAAAAACCTCGTATTTCTTTAACAAACTCTGGCCCCTTTGCACTGCCCTATGATGTTGACTATCTTAATATCTTTTCATTTTTTAAAATCAATTCGTTATACAAGGTGTAAGCTATTTTCCCCAACACGTGTATTTTTGAACAATTTTTATAAAAACATGCAACAAATATTTTAAAATTTCTTAAATTATCAATTCCTTTTGTATTTTTATTTAAAAATCTCCACACTTGTGTAGGTAATTTCATAATTATACCCCTATTTCACGCTTTTCAACGAAATGGTTTTCACTTGAATTTTCCTACTTAGATGAACCTTAAAGAACCCTTCCTGGTCATAACCCTGAGCACATTTTAAAGGTCAAAATTTCTGCCGCTTCACTTATAGCTGTCGACGTCTCGATATAAGTGAAATATTCTTGATTGGGATATAAAACCCTCAGTCAATAAATTCTTTGAATACGCTGACTAAAAAGTTACATTTCTAATGCTATATCAAAACATGTCCGAATTACAATCCAGAAGCAAAGTAACTGACAAGTTAAGTTAAACACATGCACTTCGACCAGGGAAGTGAGACCGTGTGCTCCGGAAGGATAAGCGCTTCCTATTTAGCTAGCTACACCCGCCAATGTGTAATCAAAATTGTGTGAAAGGAACATGGAACTATGGGACGTCAGGGCAATCCTGGACACTAAGACATCAAACTTATCGACAATTCTGTGATGACGGCCATGTTTTATATTTAATGAGAACTTAATTAAGTCTAGTATAACTACTGATTTATCACCTACTAGTAAATATATCAAGCATTGTTAAACATGGCGAATGTTTTACAGTTGGTGCCAATTTTTTGTTGGAAATACAAAAATATGCTGTTTATCAAAACCCTAAGAATAAGCATGTGATAGGATATGAGTGCATCCGTTTGGACATGTATTTTCTCATTAGGTTCTCCGAAATTCTGCAGTTGGATCCAATTAATGACAAAATCGGAGTGAAGAAGCTAGATAAATATTAACACTTGTAATACTTTGCTCTAAATCGCTGTACGTAACACATGAGGTTACTAAACTTGTAATTCTCTGGGAGTTGTCTATAACATTCAGCCACAGAAGGCTCAAAAAGACTGCAAAACAAACGACTCGGTCACATTACAAATGCAAAGTCAGAGTTCAGAGGCATGAGGTGTGTGACAAAGATATGGTTCGCTATGCCATCTTTGAGGTAATATGATTGCTCTCAATTACATCACACTCTTGAGGATACAGACATGGGTACCCCTTATGAATGGGTACCCCACATGAGATGAGAGCAAATGTGTATCTAGCAGTTGATTTTCCCGAAACATTGCGTCTGTAAGCTTTACAACATTAAAAGGAAAATATCAAAATGATCATTGGCAAATTATGACAATCTAGTGTCCAGGTTTATAGGTAAACAAAATTGACCTGTCCGCTTGACCTTTTATTAGGATGATTCATCATATACATGGGTAGTGTTAGGATTCGCAGTAAATATATAAAGTAATAATGCACGTTGGTTTGTGGTGCAGAAGAAATAATCACTTATGTTCCCTGTAAAAAAAATGATCGGGAGGCCGAGAGTGGACACTTTTCCGGCCACTAACTGTCTACAACAGCCAGACCCCGGCTAATGTTCGTAAGCTCAGTGTTAAACGTTCGACAGGCCTGTACATATATCCCTTGGGGATCTCCTTGCCTGAGTATTGTTTTATATAATGGCTCTTTTGGGCATCCGTATAAATAAGACAGGAGGTCGGAATCAAAGAAATTTCAGTAGACGGGCATGACTTATCAGCTTGCTGTTGTTCGATTATGACTTACATGTAGGCCTATTTAGACTATGAACTCATCCATGGTTTTTGGGTTAGAGGGACAAAGTACGTAGTTATAAAAATAACACGTCTAGATAACGGTTATAAATTAAAACGGCGGGAATTTAGATGTCAATAGAGCACAAATGGCGTTTTTTTTACAAGTTCTGAATTTATATTTTGATTTTTTTTTTTCACATTATTAAAAGATTTTTACTCATGTTTTAATGAAAAAGAACCAACCTATAAAACAGTGCTGTAGACTATATGTATTTTTTTTGAAATGATATTTTACGTTCCTGTCAAGAATGTTTAACTAATTTCGAGGCGTTCAGTTAAGGAATGGTGGAGGAAACCAGAGTGCCCAAAACTGAAACCACAGACTTTCGGCAAGCGAACTGCCAAACTTTCCCCATGGTATTTCCAGTGAGATTCGAACAGGTATATACTGTTTGTTAAAAGTTGCTGGAAACTATGTTTCTCTTGAATGTCAAAGTTAAAGATAAAAGCTACTTTGGCCATTATTAATGACAATATACATGTTTCTGTTTTACGATATATATAAACATTTTATATATATGTGTACACCATATATGGTGTATATGGTTAACTTATGTTATTATGTGTAATATATAGTGTACATATGTTTATCTGTTAAAATTATGTTGCATTTTTCATACATTGTATCTCTTAAATAAATGAATGAATGAAACAGAACAGTGTATTTTTTTAAAATTATTTCTTGCATGTGGTAAACAGAAACTGGTTGCAAAAATATTCGAAATCGATTTTGGAATACATATAAAATACAAGTTGAATATACATGTATTTGAATCTCTCGGAACGCAATCCCTCAATTCTATCCAAAATGTTTAGAAGTAGTAATTAACTTTCTAATCTTTCGAGGTCACGTGTCATGAACCATGTTCTCCTACGGAAATCCGTGACGCCATTATCATATGGGTACTGCACGACACTTTTAATATAAAATTGATCCTCAAATTGAATTCATATTCTAGTCTTAGCATGCATCATGATGTTTTATTTATTCCATGTCAGTTATCAAAAACATTCTAGTAAATACATTTAATTTGATTGGAAATAATCTTTTTCCTTAATTACGGTTTTTCGCCATTGAAAAGAACGATATTATCCATAAACTATCCCATATTAACGCGATGACACTAAATTGATATTATTATAGGCCACACAAAACGGTTTCTGTCAATGGAAACAAATTTCAATTTTATATGATTCACTTTATAATGGATTACGATAAAGGGGTAAAATAGACTCGCAGTTACTAGTGAAAAGTTGACACTGAGAGGCTTAAAGGATTAGCCTTGTAATGATATCAATTTCCCGCCCTCGTTCTTTTTTTACCCCAAACCCTATTATGCTTGGAATTGTTCACCGCATGCTTCAAGTCCTCGCGAACTTTATACCGTGGCAAAACCGATCAGACACCAAACATGTATTTAAGCTTGATTTTGTGTGCACTTTTGCATGAAGCTAACACTTAAAGTTTTTGTGTGTGGTTTGGTGCACAAATGTGGTGTTATGCACGGATGACAGGAAGTAGGATACAAAAGAACTCTATGAGGCAAGAAGAGTAATCGAGTACTAATGAAGGCGATATCCCCAATTTTATTGTCAGGGTATTAAAATAGCGAGATATCATATGTGTGTTATTACTTAATAGTCAACAGATAGAGAGATTTACACGACCGCGCATGGATTAATTCTAACTCGATAAGTAATACACAGGGATTTCAGGTTCTAGGTAGTCAATGAATAATAAAATTGAAAAGGATACATTTTTATTAATTTCATTAGAAACCCTTTATTGGATAACTCTACAAGCATTTATTGACCCCGCAGGTAATGAATATTGACAATTTTAAAATATTGAACTTGCTAGTACATCAATTTTGTATTAAAGATTTGAGAGTGAATGAATATACCTACGGTGGCATATCCCCTAACTACCGCCAAATTAAGTAATGAGTAAAATTAAAACCGGAGACGAGCGTGTAAATGAATAACTGATTCGGATTAAATTATATACGGGTGAATAGTATTTATAATTGTCTATTTATTTATTATTTATTTATTTATTTATTTATTTATTTATTTTTTATTCTAATTGCAAGGCAAACATAACTTTTGTTTGTGCGATTATTGTACCTGTAGTCAAATGAAATTAGATTGTTCATGCCTCATACATAACCATTATAGATAAATCAGGTAAATAAATAAATAAATAAATAAATAAATAATTTGAAAAATAATACAAATGAAAATACAAAATCTACTCCTGCAAGCACAAATTAAAAAGGCTTTACAGAACATAACCTAATTATTTACTGACATTTACATGTAAAACAAATTCCTGCATAACAATTTATCAGTAATCTTCTCTCCAAATTTTAAATTCAAATTTCTTTATTTCTCATAATTGCACATTTACAATAAAGAGAACATATAAAATATTACAATTATGTTTACAATAGTGCATGCATGAGCTGAAAAATTTATATAAATGTAATTAACTTGGAGGACTGACTCTCTTAAAAATAATTTCAATAAAATTACATATATTATTTATATTTATTTTTGATGGAATCTATGAAAAATTTGCGTCATGCATCAAGATTCGAACCACCCAAAATGTCTTCTTTCTCTTCCAGTATACGCTACCATAAGTCAATGTTCTTCACACATATAGACAAATATTGACATTTAATTTCTAGTTAAAACAACGCATGATTGATACATGTACCTCTAAATTGTTGAAACTTAATTTGGACCATGGATTTGCTCTTGTTACAATTGTTTAAAACATACATGCACTCTAAAATGCACTTTCAGACAAAATCTCTTAATTGGTTTGTATGCAAAAATATACTCGATATTTTTGACGAACCATACCCATGTTTATTTTATTCTCAATTTAAAACACACACGTGATGGATGTATCTAGCTAAACAGGCAGCGCTTATACTTCCGCAGCACCCGGTCTCAATTCCCTGGAAGCAGTTCATTTGTTTGAATTAATTTGCCAGATCTTTGCATTGGAAATTTGACTTAGACATGAATGGTATTACTGCTTTGATTTACGCTCGTTTATAAAAAATTATTATGTTTTTTAAAAGTTAAGTCATATTATAAATATGTGTTGACAAGATATGAACACAAATTCTTTATCAGACCTGTCTTACCAACAGAAAAATACATACTACATGTACTATGCGTCACATACAGTCCAAAGTGACAGAAAGAACAAAATAGTAATTTAAATCAAAAAAAAAAAAAAAAAAAAAAAAAAAAAAAAAAAATACATACTACATGTACAGTCCAAAGTGACAGGACGAACAAAATAGGTAATTTAAACAGAAATATAATACATACTACATGTACAGTCCAAAGTGACAGAACGAACACAATAGGCGATTCATTTAGTACAGAATTATCATGGATTTTGTTGAAGAGTATGTAAGACGTCTGGCTTAATTAGAAGATGTGGAGCTTGACACCTTATCCGACTTGATAAAGGTTGTAAGATAATTAATTGAAATAAAGATTGCCGAACTTAAAAGATATGTTGTTGTTCCAGCTGATACTTTGCTTCTAACAACATTATTCTCGTTTGTGGGAGATTCTGTGTTGAATGTCTTATATAAGGAGTTTGGTTTAGATAGTATATCGGATAACCCTACAACTAGTTTTACCAAAGATGAAGTTCTTTCCAACCGCGCGGGGGGGGGGGGGGTTCTTGAGTCTTTCGGTATCAATCTTTAAGAGGAAAACTTGATCTTTTCTTACTTGTATTGGATCCTAATCTTCACAACAATCCATGCATACTACAAGGAAAGATACTATATCAGTCAGTATCAGTAGCTCTAACAGAAATTCTGACAGTCGTCAAAGATGGTGTTCAGTCTTTTCTACGTTTGGCATCAACCAAATGTGGATTCTTAAAAATTCTAAAAAATTACTTGACCATCTTATTTCTATAATGCATAATCTCTTGTAAAAGTATTAAAATCATTAATAATAACTATTTTTTTTCACTCATTCTTAATTTAAAGAACGTTTTCAACAAAGAATTCACTTTACAAAAACGGTAAGTCAAGATACAAATACCCAATGCTGAACATGGATTCTGGTTATTATGTCAAGCATCTTATGGATTCAAACAAACATATATTGAAGATACCATCAATAAAATGTTGGCGGTTTTAATTGAAAATTATTTGTTGTGTTTGGAAATAATATTCCAGCAAACAATCGGTATACCAATGAGCACAAATTGTGCACCATTGCTTGGTGATTTGTTCTTTATGAAACAGAATTTATGCAGAACCGTGTGTAATCTGTCGCCAAATTATTCAACTCCACATGTTCACACACTGAAGTATAGATGACGTTCTATCTCTAAACAACTATGTGAATGCCATCTATCCTAGTGACTTATTCCTCGAGCTCTGCTTCATATTTAGACTGATACCTAAATTATGACGTCCAACTTTTGCCAACTTTCCTTTCTTATGCAGCAATATACCTGCTCCTCATGCTTTTGGTGTATTCGTTTCACGATTAATACGCTATGGGAAAGCTTGTTTCCACTACAGGAACTTTACACAACGAAGCAAGCTGCTTACAAATAAATTGTTGACCCAGGTATCTTGCAAGCAAAGCCTTATCAGGCCCTCAAAAAGTTTTATGGCCGTAATCACAGTATTGTTGATACGTATAATGTCCCTGTATCAAGAGTTGCCCAGCTGGATATTTTTGACGCCCCGTAGTTCCACGCTCCTTTTGTTCAAGTTTGATTACACACGTGGCGGTTGTAGGCAGCTAAACAGAAGGTGCGTACTCGTCCGGAATACCCGGCTTCTCTACCCTGATGGAATATCACGTGTTTAACCTAATTTATTATTTCAAAGATTTTACTTTGATTCTTGATTTTGATTTGGGCATGGACTAGTATGTTTGTATTTGATATGCGTTTATGTTAGCCTAGTTTCACAATCACTTCCCTCCGAAAATACCACTGAAAACTGTTTCCATGACCGAAACGGCAAAACAAAAAAATTGGGCGAAGTGTTTACAGTTACCGACTTTGGACGGGTAATTGAGTAAATGACCAGTGGTGTGGTTGAAATATTGAAAGACCCATAAACAATTCATTTTTTAAAACCAGTGTTTATGTTTATTTTTATTTTATTGAATACAAAACATTAAACTATAAACAAAAATTAATTTATATAAATAAATGAATATGAACAAAAATGTCAAAATTCATGCACTCCTTTTTATCGCTATTAATCGGCTTATTGTGTCTGATGTTGCTCGTTTCAGAATGATAATATATGTCAATGACAAGTTAATAGGAACAATTTTACAAGTTAAATGGATAAAAAACCTCCATGTGTTGAATCAATAAGCATGACCAAAACTAACATTTGTTAACCAGCTGTTGTAACAAATATGGACAAAATATGAATTACAAAAAACCTTGGAACCTGCAGAGATACCCCAGTACAAGCTAGCATTTGTCCATTAAGACTGAAAAACAATTATATTTAAGCATCGTTTGTAAGCCTGTAAACAGGTACATTGGTTGCTACATTCGAAGCAAAAGCCACACAGGTCGGTTACCCTGCTGGGAGAACGGCGTGCGAATTATAAGAAAATTAAGCTTTTGAAAAAAAAAAACCTGACAAACAGGGCAAAATACTACCCCGGTTTAACTTTGAATCAATTCTAATAATTAAATAAGCTATTAAGCATCAATTGAAAATATATTTCGTATATATGCAATGTGTTAGAACCCGTTACTGCTACAATAAGATGGTTTTGTATGACCATTTATTTTTTTATAAAATATATTAAATACAAATGGCGATCACAGATTGGAACGGCTATGATTGAATGTTCGTTTTGATGAAAACTGTTGGATGTCCAACTTTCATACCCATCTAAATCTTATTAAAATGAAATAATATTCTATGGATATCGTTAGGAAGGCTTAGGTACGGGTACACGACTGCAAATTTTTGATGTTCTTAATATGAGCAGCTCCGCAGTTTGGCTGTTTTTTAAGATCTTTCTGAATGATGGATAGAACTATCGACGTATTAGCTTATTTGTTCGTCGAGATTCTACACGCGTTTGCTTTTTGTTGCAATTGCTTTTACTGATTACGTCTAAGAGTGATAAATGGTTCTGAAAAATGAGTTTAGTGTTTCGATCAAAACCTTTATAATCTACTTCACTACAAGTAACTAGACACCCCATAGTATTGCAGTTTCAATGGTTTTATAAAAGAGTGTAAATGTCTGAACTGTTTTCATAATATCGTGCAATAAAACCCGATTATAAAATAAATGTACTTCTATTTTTACTTTTTATAACAATAACTCTTCCTTCATTCTAGTAGCTCAGTTGGTAGATTGTTCCACCCGTAAGTGGGTGGTCGTGGGTCTGAACCCCGACCGGATTTGACCCAAGACTTGAAAGTGGGTTGTGGCTTTTTTTCACCAAGTACTCTGCATTACTAAAATAATGAAAGTCACGGTTCTTTCGGATGGGAACTTTAAAAAACAAGGCCCCGTGTCATGGTAGGCGTGGCACGATATGAAAGAACCCTGCTGTATTATAGCATCAGTCAACGCACAGGCAAAATTTCTCCCCTTCGCCTATAGCTGACGATATCTCGATATAAGTGAAGTATTCTTGACTAGGACATTAAACGCCATTACTCAACTCAACTCTTTCTTACTTCATTTCAAGGACATTCTGGCACTCTAATTTGGTGCTACAAATAATTGTTTTTGGCAAAATCAAAATGCAGCCTTAGAAATGTTCTGAAAAAAAATTAATTTAGGATGTTAACTTCCGACTGGAAACTGAGGCTGTGTGCTCCGGAAGATTGAACATCTCTTGTATAGCTTAAAACATGCTCATCTGTCAAGTGTGAAATCAAAATTGAGAATGAAAGAAAACTTCTCAAGTTTTTAAATCGTTGATTATTGATAAAGAAAGACATATCTAATTACATTTAGAAATAGCAATAGATACAACTCAAATATAAAAAAAAATAAATAAATGAATTAATAAATAAATTCTTTCATATTATTTACTAATAGTAAATTTAAACTAGAAACAAAACATCAAATAGATACCATTACATGATTGCGAATTGTTACTAGTACTAATGTTTGAGCCACGTATGATCAAAACATTTTGTTTTAGTTTCATAAAATTTCATTTAAAACCTGTAATTTTTATTGGTTTGATACCTGCATTGTAATTGTTTAATTACACACTTTCTTCTTCATATGACATTGCATAAATTCTTTATTATTGCCAACATTATCAATAAGACCACGCTTAAATAAAATCATTGGTACTTAGTCCTGTCGTGATCGGTAAGATTCCTCTATTTCAATTATTCTAAAAACCATTAAAATCAATTTTAGCCTTCAGTTAACCAATTAAACACTGTGTGGTCGCGTACGTTTTTTGTTTAACTTCGGAGAGATTTTAGATGAAGAAATATTTATGATATAAACACAGCCAAGTGTCAAAGTATGGATTTTCCCGCCTTTTGTCTTTCAAGCTAATCAACAGTATCACATGACATGTCATATGACACTTATCTTAAATTTGCATTGGTTTCAATTTTAAATAATTTGCATATTTATTTGAAAACGATCTCATCTCAGATATTCAATTTTTACTAAAGAATAAGCAAAGCGATGCGGAAACTTGGCTTTATCAATGGCCATTTCCATCCCAAGGTCATTTGCAAAATGTTATTTTAATTTTGCCATTAAAATCACCCCTTATTTTTAATTGTAGATCTATCATTGCAAAGAAAAAAGAAACTCTTACGATTTAGTTATTTATAATACCCTATATCAGTTATTTTATTCATATGTACAACATTAAAATCGCGAACATTAAAAGCAAAAAACTCTTAAAATTTTCAAAGAAAAAATTATGCTTAGCTTACTAAAATATGTCAATAATAATTGTATATGTATACACGATGTTATGTTTAATACAAAAATAATAAAACATTTTTTTTAAAAAAAATCTGGGATTGGAAAATAAAATTGAAAACAGGAAGACATCAAACATTACATATGCATATATCAATGTGCTTTTTGTGTTGCCAAATGTCACTCAAAGTTTTAGTTTACCGCCTTTCTTTAAATCCACGCTAAGTATTACAATAATCAACCGTTTTCCATTTTCATTCATTTTTTTACTCGAAACTTCTTTGAAATGTATTTCACAATGACGAAAGATCTAGCGAGATATTTAACACATATGCCAGACAATTGCAATATACCGACTAAGGAATAAAAATAAAGGACTCGGCTTACAGTGAAAAGTACAAAATTTCAACTAAATAACAACATTAAGACAATTGGCATTTGTTAGGGATACCATGAACATACTAAAAAGGCATGAAAGAAGAAAATACACAGTAATGGAATTTATGCATTGATAATGAAACAAATGTAGTGTTGTTGCCTATGTCGTCTACTTTTGAATTTTTATAAAACACCGCACTCAAAAGTATCACATGACACCTGTATAAGGGAGAAAATTCTAAAATCAACCCGGGTAGATATAATTGGTAACATTTTGCTACGAATTATTACCAAAAGAAAAAAAAGTTTTTTCCTAAATTTGTAAATGTGCATTTTTATGGACCACTGGCTGATTAATAATCAAAAACAAACATACTAATCCATATCAGAGTCATAATCCAGAAGCAAAGTAAAAACTTTGAAACTGACATGTTACGTTAAACCCGTCAAATTCATCAAGGGAAGTGAGACCGGGTGTTCCGGAATGCTAAGCATCTCCTGTTTAGCTAGCCATGTTTTAGGCCCTCCTTTCTTACCATGATAAACATGTATATATGTACTCCAGTGTTCATCAAAAGAAGGGGGTTTTATAATCTAGTGTTAGATATTATATACTTATGAAAAGGTAATTATATCTATTTTTTTAAATTTATATATATATATTCTTATTTATTTATTTATTTTTGAAATGTGGGAAAAGAAGTAATTTTTTTAAAAAAAGGTCTAAATCAAATCATCTGGTTCTTTTTGTTGCAATCTGGATACATGTCACGTGATCAATTTTAACGAAACCCAATCGGCGTTTAAAATAGCTCTGGTGGGTTTAATTACGTTGACCATGTCATACGTTTATAATAGCTTCTAAATTGTTGATTTATTGCATGTGAACTCATCGACAATCATTTAGAACTCAATCGGCCATCTCGCTTATACAAGGAAAGTCATTCATTTGAAATAAAACAGTCAAAAAGTCAATCTGAAAAAGGGTAAATTGTTGAATGAAGAAGTAATTTAATTTAAACTGTTCTAGCAAAATGCATCAGTTGAAATGCTTTAAAATTAAGATGTTATCAATGACTGCTTTTGTTCAGAATAACCGTTGATAATCTCGGAGATATAATACATAACCATGCCAGATGACTTCTAAATTACAATATCTTTGCAGAATCAATGATGCACCGATGATCAGGATGATTCTATCCTGTCATTCAATGGGAAATCAATGAACTCGGTTCTCAAAATGTTTTAAAATTGAATATTATAGGGATTCAATCAAAGCGTTTCGTAAAATAAATTAAGTAATTGACTCGTCAATGTGTCGGAGATAACATCATTGTCTGTGATAACACACAGACACATGTTGCTACACAAGGCGGATGAACACAAACTGTTTTGTATTATAGCAATGCATATCAATTAAAACAAGACTAATTTAAAACCTATTTAAATTAATTTTCTAAACTATAAACCCCTCATTGGCCTTTATGGAATGTTTATCGTAGCCCGTTAATGGCTGCACTTTGATAAGGATACCTCTGTTTTTGTTTAACCTGTTTAATGTGAACATATTTGATGATCGGCCAATTAATCACCGATGTAAGGAGTGGTGTAAAATTGTTGTATGCCTAAGTCTAGATTCTTTCACTTATATCGAGATAGTCGGTTTAGGGATGCTTCAGATAACCAGACCGCCCGAATGAAACCAATTTTTTTTCTTCAAAACTATGGTCTACCTCGAACCTAGAAGGTGAGAGGCGCTAGACCCGTAACCGCGCTAAGAACCACTTTGTCATCGAGACAACTTACCAGTGTTAGCTATGGTTAGGACGGGTTTTTTTGTCTCCGAAAGTAATATCTAAGAAAGTATATGTACATGTAGGTTCTGTTTTAATAGCCATAGTTAAGTAGAAGAGACTCTTGACAAAACCTCCGTTTCGAATACTGACGAGTTGTTCATTTAAAGATTCGACTTTGTGATCTTGGTCCTTGAGTACAGAAGGTGAAATTACTAGTACCATGCGCTACTTTTGCTTGTTTAAATAATGCATTCAAAAGGATCACATAGAACTAGTATGTATTTAAAACTCTGCAGCAGAACCAGAGATGGAAAGGTTATTTCTACATACCTTCAAAACGTTTTCTAGGGTATAATATTATAAACAAAATAACTAACCTTAGGATGTTCATCTAGTCGGTCAATATAAAATCTTCAACAAGTACATTCCAAAACACACAACTAGACGTCCCAAGCCGTGTATGTAAGTAGTATTTCAAGTGAATACAATGCCTTGAAGCTTTTCTGAATACTTTCGCATAATAATAATAAAAAAAACATACCTATCCATGTTCAAATCACAATTAAAAAAAAAAAAAAAAAAAAAAAAAAAAAACTGGCAAATGCAGTTAAGCTCCAAGACTCACTTGGGAAGTGAGGCCGGGTCTCCGGAATGGTAAGCGCCCCCTGTTTATTTAACCATAAAACAATTCAATAAGAAAAGTAGTTCCATAGGACAAGGTGAAATGTTTAATCCAATACAGGACGAAAGGAGTGTGACTGTAGAATTGCATTGTTAAAAACTCTTAGGTAATTTGGGCCTTTCATCTTTGACAATTAATTCAATTATTTGGTTTATGGTATATAGTGTCCAATAAAGTCTTTCCGGAATCTTTTTTGAAATAATTCAACGACAAACACACTGGTGCTTGTGGTTATAATATGTTTGTATGTTTTACTTTAGTAAAGGAAATATTGTGTGGCTTTTGCGTTTTTAGATGCATTTGCTATTGCAAAGTACATTTGTCGTGTTCTGTCTTGTAAGAATAAATATTGGTGTTCTGCCCAGTCGGACAAATAAAAAACCAGTCAGTAAATCTAGAATTGCGCTACTAAGTTTCTCACATAAGTTCCCATCAATCAGCTTGTTTATAAACCATTGTGGTTAGCAATTAAGTCATCTTTAATTTTTCCAACATTTTATCATAAAGACGGATTGGACAAGTGATGTTGAACATTGACAAATGCAATCTTGGCTGGACAAGTAAGTAAAAAGTTAAAACCAAGCTCGATATGTAACATTATTCTGATGTTTCAAGCACAAGGATATTGGTCCATGTCTTAATAATACGGTCAGGGTGTTAAATTACCAATTATAAATAAGTATATAATAGATTTTTAGACAAGCTAATCTAATTTTTTCCTAAAAATAAATAAACAAACAAACACTATTATATAATTAGCAAGTGCAAAACTTTAATATTTGAATAGTTCAGTGCATAATCACTCACAACATACGGGTTCTCGAGTATCCATATAAAAACAGACAGAGGTCAAAGTTCAAACCTTTACACAAGGAAACAAAACATAACGTGATTTACATTGTAATTATGGAAACAAAAACAAACAAAACATTACACATAGTTTTCCATAAAAAATTGTAATTGCATAATATAATATACTATTTTACATGTATAAATGATTACAAGAAGAAAATGAATTACTCAAGATAAAAAAAAATGCAGTATAAATTAAGTTATTTACAAATATATCCGTTATTTAGTTAATATCCCTGAGAAGTCACAATGACCAAATATCCTAGATTTATCAAGATTTCACAGAATTGTATCATGTATTAAAATAATTTGGATTTTCCAAGAAGAACATGAATTGTGTCGTCAAACAAAAATATCAGAAAAATTTCATTGCTTCATTTGATATATATTTAATGTTTGCAAACGCATTCTGTTAAAAGAACGCCAATGTTCCAAACGCATTCTGTTCATTAAAACGCCAATTTTTGTGTTTCGCTTTTATAATGTGCGTTACCATGTATACTCATCCGGAGCATACAATGTATGTCACTCCAGTTCTAACTCCGTGAACTGTTCCCAGAGAAGCACTACTTTTTGTGAAACAGCAGATGAGACAGCTGAGAAGGTAAGAGGTGTGGGGGTTATAATTATCCATCACACTTGTAGCTCTTCCTCTTCAGACTCTGAATCAGTCACGTTGTCATGGTGATATGATCCGGATACATCTGCACTATTTTGTCCACTTGTTCCCTCTCCGTTTTCATTGTCTGATCCTTCTTCCGATTTGACTCTTTTGTATTTCGTACGTCTATTTTGAAACCATACTTTCACCTGAAACGAGTAAAGCGTTCTTTGATTATAACCTTAAGTATGATAAAAAGGTAACAAGCGTCTTTCTTATACAGTACAGACCTATCGAAAGTTTAATACTGTGCTTACGAAAGGAGTCGATGCTTGACTGCCGTGTGCCCAAGTTAAGTTGAGTTAAGTTTAATAATGGTGTTTAACGTCCCAGTCAAAAATATTTCACTTATATCGAGATGTCGCCAGCTATAGGCGAAGGTGCAGAAATTTTGCCTGTGCGTTGCGCTAATGGCATTATACAGCAGGGTTCTTTATCGTGCTAAGCCCACCGTGAGCCGGGACCTTGTTTATTTTAAGTTTCCATCCGAAAAAACCGTGACATTCATTTCGTGTGCTCGAGATACGATAGTAAGTGGTGAAAAGCTGCTGAAATATGGCTAACTAAGGTCCGAGATATGCTGCCTGATGATTCGACACTTATTCGTTAGCTTAGTGTTAAACTTTCGACAGGTCTGTATTGTATGTGGTTATGCAAATAACTTAAATAAAAGATAGATACAGATATTCGTAATATAAAAAGACAATAGCCAACATAACCAAAACACGACATAGTACAAATTACCGACAGTAACATCCAAACAAGACAAAGCAAGAAATAGAAAATGCGTAATTGCAACTTAAACATGCACTTTTGGAACAGTCAACAAAACCCCAAAAACGACACTGATCAAGTAAATAATGAAACAGTCGATCATGAAAAAAAAGCAAAGACAAACAAATATTGGAACCAATGAATATAAAAGTTTCGACTTTAGACGAGCACCAGAGTAAATGTTAAATGGTGTGGTTATGGCTGAAAGTCCCGAACCATCTCACTAATTACCGGGTATTTTACAATAAGAGGTAAATAAATTAGCATTATTGGCATTACAGTAGATGTTCAATGTGTGGTTATAGTACTATCGAGAACTCCAACCATACTGTCATGTGCAGATTTTGAATTTTTATCAAAATAATGCATTCAAAATCAGCACATGACAATATCAACAATTTACCAAAATGATCTAGTGATCTAATTAAGTAATAGCAAAATCATCATCAATTGTCGGATTGTTGGATGGAAGTCTTTTGGGAGTACATTTCTTGACTTTGGACTTGTAAAATACAAACGAATTGACAAATGCACTATCCGGATATATAAAGCCAAATACATGTCACTGTTTTTAAAATTTGTTTCATTGACACAAAAAGGGCAACTTTTTACATATTAAAACTTTTAAACTTTCTCTTTCACGTAAAATTAAACTTTTTTCTTTCCGTAAGCAGAAAGATAAAGATTACGAATACCGGATTATTTTATAGTTATCTCCATAAATAAATGACCCCAGTCGCCCTAACTATATATTAATATTCTTGAATAATAACTCATTAACATATTCTGATTTTGTAGTCGGTAAGTAGCATTTAATACTTATCAGTGCATTTGTCACCTGGGACATATTTTCAATTTCACTCATAAATCAGCGAAATATGACCTCTAAAATGCAAACAAGTAACCCTGTTGGTGCCATTAAAAGCTAAAGTACCACATTTCCACATGCTTGCCAGACACAAAACCCCCTACTACCAAGGTAATGTGAAATTAAATGGATTATTTTCAATTTAAATTAAATTGGTGTCACAAATATAATTACTAATATCCAAATTTTAAGACCATATTAACTGTCTATTTTCCAACTACTGGGAAGATAATATTGTAAATATAAAATCGTTTCCAAAAAGATGCGTTTTCTCCCACTGTTACAATGATTACAAGCTGTGTTCAATGTAATATTTTAAATAAAACCCCTTATATCAATATAATATATGAAGATTATTTTGACATTTTTCTTTTCACTTTAATGTTATTTATCCCTGTTGATTTATGATTTATGGTCGTTTTTCCCGGCCGTAACAAGACTCCAGACTACGGGATGTTTTGTAATGGTATTCGCGTTAAATCTGTTTAATATTTCCCTTTAAGAGCTTGTATTTTTCTTTAGATACCATATTTATGTCCCGTTTTATACCAACAATATGTTCATTCATATAGATTAAAAAGCGAACTTACTTCATATATATAAGACACCTTTTACTTTTATACCAACTGAAATTTGCACAATTAACCTTTAAATAAATTAATTGATCTTCGGTTGACAAAAAAAAGGCAAGAAATTAATTAAGGAAAGAATGAAAGAAACAAGAAAAGATAATAAAGAAAGGAATACTTTATGTCACATTAACACTTAATTAGGTGTTGTCAGTGTCATCGTTCAGTATTTTTTTAAACCAATGGTTTTTCTTCTAAATGTGTAAGTGAAGAGAGATAAATGTGCCATAATATAATGGAATTGGTACTAAGAAAAGCTTTGTTCTTTGATCAAACAGTTTGTGGGGTTGCTAGTCTGAAATGGTTCTTATTGATTTGTTGCAGGTAACATACATTAAATATAACTACATAACATATTTTCCTACCCAGATCACCTACAACGGCAACTACAATTTCTTTGTTTCAAAAACCACAAATCTCTTATGTGCAAACCGACAAAATTTCTCACATAAAGATCTGCTCAAGCGGGATTTGAGCCTTTTCCATGGGAGCCACTGTTTTCTGCATTAGATTGCTTAAAACTACATGAAGTGAAAGGACGTCTCGATATAAGTGAATATTCTTGACTGGGACGTTAAACACCATAATTCAACTCAACTTTTAGTGAAAGATGTGGCATTGAGTTTGGTATCAAACATCTTATGTCAGACAAAGGGTTGTGAACGCTATTAAACAACACCTTTTATGAAAATATTTTAGAACATCTTGCCATCACGTGGGGAACATTTGTTGTCGCATGATGATTCATATAAACTGTTTTCTTAATTGAAATGAATGCAACGAAACTATCATGCCTAATTAACTAATTATATTTAATTATGCATTACGCAATATTTTAAAAATTTCTTTTTCAAAATTTTACAAAAAGCTAATTGCTTTATCAAATCAAATTAATAAAGAGATTCGTGACACCTATGGTCTTTGAATTGAAAATGGCATTCATGCAACCTCCAAATGTGAGAAATTCATAGAAAACCTATTTTGTGTCAGCGATACGGACCTCCTACGAGGTTGTCAATCACCCCTTTCTACTTTCCTTAGATCTTTATCAGAAATTATTTTCATAAAATCACTTCATTATGTCAAAAATAAAGCCTAGTCTTGTATAATTTATTACTGAACGATGCGTTATTGTAAATTAATTATCATATTTAACTTGATAATGTACTCTATAGTTGTCAGATGGCGAGATTCCATAACCAAAAACCCGTCGAAGGAACATTATTGGCATGTCAAAAGGTCACATTTTGACAGCCTTGTCGTTCATTTTATGAAAAATTTAATCTTTATATGTTATTTTTTACGTTCACACTAGAACGATAAAATATATTAAACTTTCCAGCATATTTAACACTAAGTGATTAAAATGAATTTGGCACCGTGTATAATTTAATTACGACAAACAAACCGTACTGAAGTAATACTACAGTGCAAGATAACCTTACACTTTACCAAAAAATCTTTGTTTAAATGTTTTCAATAACATACATGACCCATACCAAGGTATGTTTTTTGAAGTTTTTAGTTTAATCTCAGGTTCATTTCAACTTGATATATGGTAATTTGGTAGCATTATCTTGCGATCAGGGGTATTTAGACCCATTTAAGCATAATTAGCTATTTTAGTTGTTTTAAACCGATTGAGATAATCATCCATATTAATTAATTATATCACATCGTTCATTGTATTACACATCTAAATCTAAACAATGTGCCAATATCGATATCGGTAGGATTAGTTTAAAATGTTGATTGTTTAAAAAATAAGTTAAGTCATTGTTTTCTATACCTTCTAGCATTATACATATGTACTTATGTGGTTAAATATAGTAAAATAGGAATTCACGTCACATTCTTGCAAAAACAGAATTCTAAAAATGATTTATAGAACCATAATGATAATCTCTTTAACATACATGATAATCTCTTTGATAACTCTGTACAATAAAAACGAAAAGAACACAAAAACAACACCAGAATATTAAACACAGCAACATCGACGACAACCAAAAAAGCAGCAATATGTACGTTTATACAAAATCAGTAATAACACATCTTAAATCTTGTGTTGGGAAAAAACAATAGGTGGCTCACAAAAAAAAAAAAAAAAAGAAAACAGAAACGATAACCATACTGTTAAAACAACAATCTCATTGACACAAAAAACCAGCAGGAACTGGTATGTACGCAAAACAGAAACAACAAATTTCTAAACATCGATGTTGTGTTGAAAAAAAACTATCAAGTGGCTCAATAGAACAAAAAGAAAACAGAATCAATTACCAGAATTTTAAAGACAGCAATATTAATGACAAAAACACAGCAACATCAAGTATACGAAAGCAGCAATAGTAATGACACAAAAAACAGCAACAACAACAAAACATCGCTGATGTGATGAAAAATCCAATATACAAAACAATTGCAACAACAAATATACAAAAACATGGACAACCACAAAACTCAGAACATCGCTTATGTGATGGGAAAACGAACATACAAACATAAATAAATAAATAAATAAATAAATAAATAAATAAATAAAATAAATATCGTTGTTGTGTTAAAAAACAGGTATACAAAACAGTAGTTACAACAACAAAACTCGATGTGATCGTTGGTGTGATGGAAAAAACACTATCGGGCGTTTCAACTAAATATAATTATCTTGAGTTTCTTTACCTTACAGAACTTGGTTTCACACTAACAATGGTTTGTTTGATTTTACATTAACTGGCTAATGTAATAGTTTATACCTTTGATTAATTCAAAATTAGGGATATGATTTCAAACAGCATCACGTTAAAAGGCGATTAACAGACGATTTGTTTTAAAGAAAGGCCATATTTATCGAGGCGTCAGGACATACCACTGGAGCAATTTCTCTAAACCAGGATTGCTCCCGTGTTAGAAAAACAACATTATTTTCACAAAATGGCTAATGATCCAAACGCAAACTACAGTGGGATACCAAATTCAAATCTTGTTCGATCACACTCGCACTGCATGATGTCTATTAACATCTATTTAAAAGTTAATTTCAAAATATCATCCACAAAATGCTGATATTATCCCCATAACGTTGCCACGGCTGAATGATTCGATTTATTATCATGAAAGCTTAGAGGTTTATGCGCATCCACTTCCGCTACAAAATCAAGACGTGCTGGGGCTAAAAATTAATCCCCGTTATCATTCATATCTGTCTATGATTTTTACATTCATATTTGTTCCTTTCTCGGGTTTATAAGAATTTAATTGCATAACGTGATTCTGTTTTGATTCTTTATGGTGTCTGCGCCTGTGGCTTGCTGAGTGTTAAAGATGCTCCGCGTATCACACATCGGTTGTAAATTACAATAATGGAAGCCAATATTAATGGTACGTCACTAGATTAAACAGCGAATATTTATCAACAAAGCCATTCTCGTAAAGCAGAGTCAATAGGACTGATTACTGTAATCAGTAAATACACACTACAAGTGAAGATAGTTCTCCACGGGGTAACTAAAGTGAATGTCAACTGTGTAATAACTTAGCGGAAAATTTCCAATCACTGGGTATTGTGGCCATTGTACTAAATTGTTAAACAGTTAATATTCATCCCATTATAGTTCATAGAGCTTTATGATTTTCATAAAATACTCGTGATAAAAGTTTGTTCTGCAAATACATTGCAATAACAATGAAATGTTGACAGATTTAAAGTGTTATACATGAACAAAACAAACATCATGCTGCCCAACAATGAACATGAACTCTCTCTCTCTCTCTCTCTCTCTCGTGCATGTGTATGCGTTCTTTTGTCTAAAAGTAATGTAATGATTGACATATCTGTTCAAACATTCTGGATTCCTTCTTACAACATGTGTATCATCTCGATATAAGTGACTACGACATAGAAACTTGTCTCCACTCCGATATATGTTTATACTATTTTTTTTATTTAGTATAGTGTATTCTTGGTTTGTCTTTACATTTGGAAGTGCGCGTTGTAATGATACATGTAATGTTTAATTTGCGCAATAAGATGAGTGATTGAGTATGTATCAAAATATAAAACAAACATACTATGAATGAACTGGGACTCGATCACAACATAACGTTAACTGGACATAACTTCATTGTCCGTCAAAAGTTGAAGGTGGCCCTGATGTTCTTAGTTGCGCATGCGTTGACTGTTGCCAAGTACTTGTTTTCGCTCAGTTACAAAATCCCTACTTCCTGTCTATTATGACGTATTCCTGGTTATTTTTTTTATTCCAAAGTGCATATATGTGTTGATTTTTCAGCTGAAAACCTCTGCAATCCGTTTTGATTAAGATGTTGGATTTGTAGTGAATGAATCTGTTTTACTTACCTGCGTTTCAGTTAATCCAAGTTTAGCTGCCAGATCCTTCCTTTCCTGCCCTACGACGTAGTGGTTTTTCTCGAATGCATGTTCTAATTTAAGCAATTGTGATGGAGAGAAGGCCGTTCTTATTCTTTTAGGTTTCCGGTATGGATGGAAGAAGAAGCTCGCATCAGGGTGACCTACAAAATACCATGCAAAACGTTGATACACACAAAAAAACTTGTTCGGAAATATTTGAAGGACCTTGATGTTTCAGCATTCTATATTTCATCAAAAGGTCCAATCACCAAGCGATTTGTCAATCTATATTATTTCGTAAACGTTTCATACAATTAATTAAAAAACATAAAATAAAAATAAAATAAATTAATTAATAAATGACTGAATGAATAAAATAAAAACATAAAAATAAATAAATAAATAAATATAATTTAGGGGTATTGAATTCAAATACACTATATTGTAAAAACATACACTGCAAATTTTAAACTATTATCGTGCATTTCCTTTTTATTAAGTATTTTCATTATTGCAGTAAACGAATGGTCGGTACTATAACTACACATTTACTCCAGTGCCCGTTCAAAGTCGATGCTATGGTTTTATAACTAGTGGTTTTAATATATATGCTTGACTTGTCTTGTGTTTTTGTTGTTTCTAAAATTATCTTGCATTGCGTCGATTGTTTCCAAGGGCATCTATTGCTTAATAATTGTACATTGTAAGTTAAAGTTGTTTGAGACAATTCATAATACGGTACCCTTCCGGAGTACCCGGCCTCGCTTCCCTGGCGCAAGATCATTTATTTAACAACATTTGACAGTATTCAATGTGACACGTTGCGTTTGGGGTTGTTATTTGACATGATGGACTGATGTGTTTCTTTTTTTATAAATTGCTAATTATAGCAATATTATATTAAACTCAACCTCAAAATCAGCATAGTAACAAATTCATTTTAATAAACTGTTCCTGTGTGTATTTCTCGCACTTGAGCTAATAAGTATCTATACAAATAGCTATGCTCTTTAAAACGCTAGTTAAAAGATAATCTGTTGATCACGGATTCATTCATCATGTGAAGAAGACAATCCCTTAGCGATCTGTTTCTCAAAAGCTACCAATACATCATCGTAATTACCTCCAAAAATCATGTTATTGTTTCTTATCAGTTGTTCAAATTTAAATAAGCGTAAAATTTGTAGTTTCAGCGTGTGAGGTAACTTTTAGACACACTAGTATGGGAATAAAAAATAGAGTTATCTTCTATCAAAATACTCGTATATTTCCAGGCACGTAATCAATGTCACTAATTTCATTTGCTCACATCCTTAAAGTAGATAATAGATTACTATTATTTTCCCTCCCATAGTATTGCTTACAGCTAATTATCTCCCCCTCATGGTATTAGTTTCGCCGTGCGAAGTGACAATTATGCCTTGTTTTCGGCAGTTTTCTGGTAACATATAACTCCTACCAACAATTAGCTTTGTATCAGGTAGTAAATACTCCGTAAATAGGCACTGGGAACGGAAACAATCCGGAACATTGTTGCAAGATAATTTTCACATCTAAACAATAGCTACTTTATTTCTAAACTTTTTAGAATTACTGAAGCAATTATTTGTTATTTGACTGATTCAATTACACAGCTACTCGCGATCGGTTGGACTGGTTGAATACATTTGTAATTGAAATTCTATCTTTTTGCAATACTTTGGATTCTCAAAATCGCGAGTCTTATTTCTCATTTAATATGTTATGTGTTAAACTCGTGCTTAATACATTTACTCAAAATCTCAATTTAAATACCCAAGAAACAAAAACAAAACAATATCCTTTGCTAAATTGCATTTTTAAACAAGATGAAAATCAGAAAGTTTTTTAAACGCAGACCTTTCAGTAAATATTCAAATAGAAGACAAATTTCCTAAAGTAGGCAGCAAATGGTGATTAATATGTATTGAAAAAACATATTTAGTAAATGTGAAGTTAGTTGAAGTTGGAGACAAACTTAATCCAGATCTAAAAAAAGTAGCAGACAACTTCCGTTGCCTTGATGACTTCATTGAAACAAATGTTAATGGTTTTATTTACATACTGTTGAAATAATAGTGTTTTGACTTCCAATTGGCAAATTTAGCTTATTATACGAGAATCAGCCATGGTTAGTTAATAAATATAGCCCTCATTTTCTTAAAGTTTCTACATTTGAACCCTGTTCGACAATACTGGGCAATGTTAATGTTAGTATAGTATGTTTTAGCTTCTTTCACAGTTAAACTTAAGTCATCATCTTAAAATCAACCTTATTCGCGTATTGAATAATTCGTCGATTTTTTATTTAGCCTATTTCTTGATCCAAAATGAATTCAAAACATTTAGTTAAAATTTATCTTGACCCAGAACTCCATTTATGTTCAGGTTTTTATCAGTGGTGTTAAATATAGTCCTTCTCACGTGTAAATTAGTATGTCTTTATGTATACTTCAGCATTTAAAGAAGAGGTTAAAATAAGGTTATTATGACTGAATTTAAGATAAAGCAAAATTTGGATTTCAATGTCACCTAATATTTTAATATTGCATTAGATTTAAGTTATCAATTTAGGGTTTAAATTCACGAAATTGTGTCCTATTTAAATTTCTCGGTTTAGTTGAAGTTCACTTACCTAACTTAATGTTCTAGTTTTCAAAGTTTTTACTTCGCTTAATTTTGGGATTGTGATTTGGACATTTGGGGTTGTATATTGTGTTTGTTTATGTTAGTTTTGGTACTACTTGTATGTACATTCGGAGATGTAAACTTTGTAAACTTTGGTGACCGCACTAATTTGAAGTTCGTGACAGATAGTATTTTGATATGACCTGAATTTTAACCATTCTAAGATTTCCCTAAGGTTCTATTAAAATTAACAACTCTGGCCGAGATTTTGGACAAATTTCACACGCGGTTGGTGTAGCTAGTTAGACAAGAGGCGCCTAATTATAACCTTCTCGAGCACCTGGTCTCACTTCCCTGTTTGAAGGTTTGAAGGTGCCCATGCTTTGACAGTTTTCAAGGTTTTGCTTTACTTTTTGGATTGTGATTTGGGCATGGTTCTGTATGTTTGTGTTTGTGGATCACAATCCATGCATATGCGCTCTTGCTTCAAACTATTTATAGCGTATTCGCATAATTGTTAATTTATACATAAATCGTCTAAATTACCTACAAATGTATTTATCTCGACCAAAACATTTTTTCTATGTTAACAGATAATAAATTCTATAAAACAATTACCCTTAAAATCAATTAATGTAAAATGTATCGGGTATGCTATTTGTCAATTGGCTCCAATATTTGACAGTCGCTGTCAGGCAATTAGGGTTAAGTCCTATTGTTTTGATTTAGTATACATTTGATGTATTTTGCATAATTAAATCTCAACAAAACAGAAAAAACAATTAGCTTAGTATTTGATATTACTTAAAAATGCATATCTTAAAGGCCAAAAATCTATTAGGGTACATTGGGAATGGTATACGTCACGGAACTCTGTACATACTAGTAGTATTATATAGATAATGTTTGTTTGTGCTTAAATAAGTGTAAAATTTAATTATAAATCATAGATCGGGTTAGATATCTTACGTGTTAATTGGGTATATTTAGTCTTTAAAGGTCAGTTAATTTTGGTAATTATAGTGCATTTTTTGTGAAAAACCTTTTTAACAGTTCAAAATTAGATGACCATGCATTATTAATATTTATACATTTTAAATATTTTCGAAATATGAATACAAAGGGTTAAGAATATGATATAAACGTATTAATTAATATATGTTGTATTTTAAGAAATGTATTATTTATTCAAGTATTTGTGTTTTTAAAACTATTCATAAGTTTTGACTTTTTTAAAAAAATGCTTTTGTTTTGTTTTGGTTTTTTTTTCATTTATGCCGTTTGAAAAAAATCGTTTTGTATGAATAATATTATCAAATGCAATTTTGTGAAGTATCCAAATGCATTTTATTGCCATCTGTTACCATTAGTTACGAAAATGTTAAAAACAGTTTATCAATGTGTCTTTGTTTGTGCTGCATCTAAAACTCATAATTTTTTCATATGGAAAGGAACCAATGACGGTGATAGAAGTACGCGTAACATGTAAAGGATTTTAACCTTTTTAAGTTTTTGAGCAAATGAAAACAAGACCTAAGTCCTAATCCCGTTTATGACTTAGTTCTGATTAGCAAACTGAAAGTTCCAATATTAACTAGATATTGTAAACTTTAAGAAAATGCGCCCGTATTGCAAGGTCAAATTTTAAGAAATAATAACTAAGATTTCTGATATTGGATCACTGTTAGGATGGCAAGATCCCGACAATAGGGTTAAAACTAAACAAATTGACATTGAATCATTGTTAGTCCCGAAAATAGGGTTAAAACTACATAAATTGATGCCATTTTGCCACTGCATCCAATATCTGTTCATATAAATTGTTTGATAAAAATACCCTCAACGCAAACTTGACGTCCGACTACAATGCTAACGTCACCATTGGTGACGCCAAAAGATGAATTCTGACGTCATTTGACACTTCTTTTTTCACACAGATTGGTATTATTTCAACAAATTGCAAATTCGAATTGGCCCCTTACAAACTGTATAGGTGATTATTTTGTGTTTTCATATTTCTGTTGGTTCGTTGTTGTTTGTTCATGGCTGTTTTGACTTTTGCCAAATACATACATTTCAGTTACAGACTGTATTTATTTTTGTAAAACTTTTTTTTCAAAATGGGAACTTTTTAGAAGGGTCACCGTGAATACCCCACATGATGCGTCTGCTGATAACTAAATACTGTAATTGTGCCATCTGATATCCGACAATTGTGGGTATAAAACTCGTAAACTTGGATAAACAGCCATGATACCAGAAGATAATGTCGTATTTAACATTCATGGCTGCTTAAACATAAACCTGTTATATATATACATAGGTACTCATTATCTCCCAAATAACCCCCCAAAATAAGATGTTTGTGATATTTATGTTATATACAATATCAGACGAGTAATTATTCCACATGCTGAAAGGATTATCACATATTATCTAAGTGTTTTTATATTAAAATACATTTCAATTGCATTAAATAAAATATTTAAAAAAAAACATTAGAATACTAAAGGCTGCATTTTAAATTATATTTTGCATATGCATGGACTTTAGACTTTGAACGGGCACCTCTCATGATGAATAAATAACATTTATTAGACTGGACAAAGTCTTTTATTCGTCCCTAACAATTCAAGCATATTCAGGGGTCCAAATTAAACATGTTCACATTTGAGAATAAACCTTATATAATTAATAAATAAATAAATCTAATTAAATCAATAATTAAATTATGATAACAAAGGAACAAAGAATATACTTGTGTTGATTTTTTTATTGCAAATCCACTGGTTTCGAGAACATTGCAAAGTCAAGAAATTTAACACGGTTCTGTTTAGCTCTGGTTCAGAAACTTTTTTCTCTCTTATTCGTTAATGACGTCAATTAAAACGTCATCATATAGTCGATATCAAATCCTAATTCAGCATACATCTGTTTCTAAGGTATAATGTTGGTTAACCATTGGGCTGATAAATATGGATTTTGGTTTTAACCATCTTCAAATTTATTTATTTATTTATTTATTTATTTATTTATATAAATGGGCTAAGAAACTACTTGTGAAAAAAGTTCAAACTTTGTACAAATTAAATATATTTAAGCTCTCACACGCACCATTTGTTTGACATTTTTTAAATCAGCCTTCATCTTTTTTTATTTCTATAAGCGTCCTGTATCATGAAACGAAAAGAAAACCATGTCTTGCTTTTTAAAATATTTTCCTTAAAACACTAATCTGTCCATCTTAACATTCACCAGAAATATGCAAGACGAATCTACGGTTCGTCTACTTTCGTCTTAAGTTTAATAGAGAAGAAGAATAATTGGCTCTGATAATCTGATAAGCTATTTTTGTTGAACTAAATCTCCTTTATACAGAGGGGTCTCATTAAGAATCTAGTCATGGAGTCATTGAAATGTTCATTATCCGAAAATTAATTACGCACTACCTTAAACAAAGAGCTGTGGTATAGAGTTTCAGTAAGATATCGCTAACTATTGACCTGTATACTGAAGATGTCATGCGCAGAATCAATTACGTAATGGGAGGCAATATGTATGATAAAGTTTGGCATTAGTATTGTTCGTTTAAGTCCCTTGCCTAGACCTTCCTTCTCAACTTAAATTGAAGTTACACCTGACAGTCCTTGTTTTAAAACAACGAAAAATTTATGAAATCATGCATTATTTGCATTTAATTTATCTTTTTAATCAATTTTGAAGAATGTTGAAAATGAGGGAAAATTTGTTTTTTTCAATAATAATAAAAGAGAAAGTTTAAGACAAATAAATAACTACTAATTTTAGAAATGACATTGGTTTAAAAAAGAATTGGACCAAAATTTAGAATAACTAATTGTGATAAAGCTATACATGTGCGTCAAATGTGGAATTTAATCTGCAACGAAATCAAAATGTTAAGGCTCTTTGGACATTGAATATGATTGAAATTACTAATGAGTCATCCTTATTACAGCTACATATTTTTAAAACAACGTTTACCTAATTTCTTGTATTTTTTTTCGATCCAAAATCCAGACAGTTACTTTTTATGTCTTATGTTTTATATGTTGTTACGAAATGCAGGCCCTAAAGTACAGGTACGAACGATTAAAATAAAAGAGAAAAATGTTGTTAAACATGGTTTTGACAGCACATCTCGATCAAAACTTGATCATCCCAAGATTTCATTGGAGACGTCAGGCACCATGGAGTCTTCAAAATAAGGTATACAAGACACCCTAGCAGTGCAATTTAAGTGGCTGGAAAATGATAAAATAAATGATATAACTGTTTTCTAAACACGAAAGCATTATAACATTCCATCATTACATCGAGACAGGGTCAGTTTACTTTTCTTGAACACAACAAAACCACAATCAGTGCGGCGGATTGAGGATTTTATACAGATTTTGGCGATGTCAATATGACACAAATATGTTTTACCCTTGTGTTGGTAAACATTTGTCCGTTAAAACGATAATAAATTTAGGTCAAACTAGTGTCTACTATAGACAGACAACTAGAAAAATCTGTAATTTATTGGTAATCCTTGTTCCTTTTTGTCATACAACATTTATGTTTGATAATTTGAGGTCATGTCAGAGTAATTCAATACAACAAGTCGTTTAGATATATTTAGACGCGTAATTACGAAATTATGAATCAGTTAGTGATATGATATGTCCTTAATTACGTGATAATAAGGGGGCAAAATGAGCACCAAAGTCCTAGACGAAATGTGTCTTTTTGATGAATTAAACGACGGACGACATCATGAAAAAAACATATTGATAATCATTAAATTTTAATAAATGACAAGTCACGGAGTACAAAAAATGTATAATGCGTTCAAAATGTATATAAAGCACTCACCCAGCCAATGAAATGACCAATTTTGTTAAGAGTAACTCTTTAAACAAAAGTCTGGCGCGTGGGTACCATTTTAGATGCTAGTTAATAAGACTAGATAAGGCAGTCTATTAAATGTCTGAATTCAGGTACTGACAGTAAAACATGCCGCCTACGAGCAAACATTTAGAAGTCTTTATGGGGTTTTGGGGGCCATCTATTCAAGGTCTAGTTAAAGATAAGATCGATTTCAAATTGATGAAATATCAAACGCAATTCAGAATTACCAATCCATTACGTCAGGTCACTGAAAATGTTTTATAAACGGTTTCATCAATACGCTTGTCTTCCTAACATAGACATGACATTCTGGACAGACATTGAATCATATTTTTTGAAAATCAATAAAGAGACGATCTTAAAATATTGATGAAAATTGTTCAATAATAGAAAGCCATTGGTAACTTAAAGTATTCTGCACCAGCAAATCCAACCAATAACAAAACAATAATGATATTTTATGCATTATGTGATATAAGTGTCTCATAAGTCTTTTAGGCTGGAAGTCGTAATTCTTATATGTATATACTGTTTTATGTATTTGTTATTGTTTTATGACATGTGTACACTATAATAAAATATTATTATTATTATTAAAAGGACAAGAATGAAAGAACAACACGAGACCACATAATCTGAATACAAATTATGTAATCACGGCTTTGAACAAACAAACATATAGTGACGATCAACATATATATTGTACGCTCCTGTTTGTATAGTTAATTGATTACTAAAGTGAATAGTATACGTTTCTTTAAGTCCATTTTAAATTGTCATATTTTTGAAATGTTTTTGCCACATTTTTTGTTTTCAACCTACAAGTATTGTTCAGAAACATGTTTATTTATGGTGACTTAAATTGTATTTATATATATGACCTGAACTCGTGATTTGCATTTTAAATATTTGTAATTAAAGGACAATTTTTCATCCCGTCTATTTCTGACTTTTCAAACTGATAAAATGACCATTTGAATACTAATTATTGTGAGTGGTTCTATGTCCTTATTTGGGTAGTAGTCACTATTATATTAAATAGTGGTCATCAGATCAAACGGTAAATAAAAGATTTAAGGTTTTCAAGTCAAGCAGAGAAATGAGAGGGTCATTCATATAACAAAACATCAAAAGACCAAACTAAGCTAAGAGTCGGAATCTCTAATACAGGAGGCGGGACAGTACAATATTTCATCTTAGTTTACTAAAGAAAAACTAAATTGATGAGTTATTTCCTACTAAGAGGCTTAAAATGAACGATGTTATGGCTTTATTTACGTTAAAATATGCTATACGTGATATATTATCTGGGAAATATGCTTTAATGAACTTCCCAAACGTTTAATACACACTAGACTCTTATGTTGTTAATCCGTATGATTGCACTGAGCCTCGTTTATTGCCGAGTTGTCTAAAACGTTCCCTCCCAGTGCATCTCTACACCTAGGTTCGAATCCCAATCGGAATAGATAGAACTTTTTTCAGTTCGCTTTCCGTACGTAGTCAGTCAGTTTATCCAGGTTTTCTGGTTTCCTCTACTATTCCATTAATGATCGACTTGATATCAGTGAAGAATCATGATATAGGAGCCATTATATAAACACAATATGTAAATTAGGTCATGCATGTATATTTTAATTTTAAGTTTACTACTCAGATAACCGCAATTACAGTTAAGTTACAAAACCTCGTGATTAGTTTCGAGGAAAGGTTTTGATAAATGTTTTAGACCAAAGTCATTTAAATAAAGTTTTAGCACTGCTCGTTCGCTATCAGCATCGTGTGCAATGTTGTCAGCTTTGTACAAGCATCGAAACAGGTGTTCAATTGTTCAGAGTATAAATTGGTTAAAATGTTCTACTTTTGGGCATGACACTTTTCCGTAGTCTATAGCTGTGATTTAAGTATTTATAATGTGTAATTTGTAATGCAATTTCCCCAAAAAACCGTTTTAAATTAAATATTTGTTCAGAGCAAAATGAATGCCAGAGGTCACTTATACGAAGTATCATCTTTTCATTTCTTTAAAATTTCAGATTTCCAAATTCAAATTAGAAATATTTAGTTCTATACAATTATTTAACCTTTTGAGTCTATTTGCTAAAATGATTCAACCTCTTGCTATTTACAGGATTTAAACACCATTTGTCGACATCACAGCTTCTGAATAAGGTCTTCTATTTCAAGGTACTTTTTGGATAAGAATGTGTTCCTTACATCAATTTGAATGAGATATTTGAACGTTGCTTAACTATTCAATTTTGACATTATTTAATTTTTGATTAACGTAATTGCCTCCTCGACATTCACCAGGCACTCCTGTAATTGTGCAAAGAAGTTTTGTCCTTCTATACCGTGTCTTTAGAAGTTTTTCGCTTCAGAATAAAGAATCCTTTATGATTCGAGGTGAGCTCATTAGGAACAATGTCAAACTTATAACAAATATCCGACTAAAGGTGAAACGGTTTAACACTGATTATGTGTGCCGGCTATGGCATTTCTATTTACAAATTTTGAGCAAATGAAAAATTAGGAGAAAATTCTTTTAATTTTTTCTTGAAACCATTTATGAATATTTTCTAATAACCAATTTAAATTTTTAATTTTGTTTGCCACCTCTTTGGTTTTGTTTACAGATTTTGAGCTTGTCAAACAATGTTACAGCTAATTAAGAAACGAATAATGAATAACAATGATTCTATATGGACACAACGTGCCAATAAGTCTACGGTGAAAAGAAAAGTTTGAATTAAGACATAAACCTTTACAAAATTCATCACGTTTAGATAATGAGATTTAATGCTGAAAACACCAAAATCTAACTGTAGTTGTGTTTTGTACATGTATATTTTCTCTTTAGTTTAGAAATATATCAAATACCAGTAACAATTATTTTTCAACAACAACAGCAGCAACAACAACAACATTATTAACAGTAATAATAATAATAATAATAATAATAGAAATTACTTCATACATACTAGATAGACTGTTATGCTTGTGTCGCTTAAAAACATTACCAACAATTTCGACTGAATGCAAGAAAGCCAAACAACAAACATACAAAATAAACAAATTGGACAAGCAAAAATATGAAAAAAGTGTAACAAATATCCTGACTATTGATTATAAATCTCACAACCATGGGTGGATAATGAACACACAAAATTATTGTTATAGCTTTTATGATTGGAAATCTCTTTTTTTAAATGTTGTCATGTTCGGAATTTTAGAAATTTTAGAAAGAGAAATATTAAAATTTGCCATGTTTAGAACGTTTAATATTTTTCCTTGCATAAATACAAAATTTTGCACATGGTAATCTGATAAAATATTGTGAAGTCTACTGGTGGAACGTTTCTTATACGAAGGAAACCGACACAAGTTAGCCATCTCCTGTTTAATTGGAGATAATCACCCAGTGTATAAATATTAATCCAACTAGATCCATGTTCCTTTTATGTTCAGTGTTCATGCCATACGTAGCTAGTTATTCAGAAGGTGTTATCGTTTCGGAACACATGGTCTCACTTTCCTGATGAATGTTTGTGTGCTTAACGTAATTTAGAAATTTTCAAAAGTTTTACCATGCTTTTGGAAGTGTGATTCGAAAATGGACCGGTATGTTTGTGTGTTGGTCGTCATTTGCAAAATCTCACTCACATACCACAAAATGCCTATTGAATTTACAATACATGTAAGGTTTTTAAGTTTTGCCTTCTTATACTTTAAACTGTTTAACAAGATGGGAAATATTTTAAATGTTTCAGAAAAATTACATGAAGTGAAACTGACAACCTCCCTAGAAGACCTCCTAGAAACATCATGCTTGGATTAGTTGGTAATTTTCAAACATGATATATACACTTTTTGGCTGTTATATTTAGAATAATACGTATTTGTTTTAATGAAGCAGTATTTCTAGTTAGAATGTATTACATGTAACGAAATTCCGAGGTTCACTGGAGTTTTTATCCAATATGTTAAACAAAATATCATAATTTATCCAATTAGCTCACTGTTTTGACAAGTTTGCTTTTCAGTTTTTGCTAATATATTCTCAATTTTCTTTTCTTTGACAAGTTTTGATTTTGCTTCAAATAATTAATTTTTCCCATTGCTGTTAAATACGGTGGAAAGAAGAATAGCCACAATCAGATAAATGTTCATTGAATACCTACTGGGTTTCGGTGTTAGTTACATGCGTGTTTTACTGTTTTTGTCACGAAATCTTCAGAAACATCGTCTAGTTTTTTTTCTTAAGGAATATTAAGTGCGTCTTTTAAAATTATTACTAAAAGTAATTAAATAAACTAATGAAATGTTTTAACGCAAATTGATTCTCAGGTTCCCTTTGTTGTGACAATATTGATAACAATAACAGCACACATTCACAATGCTGGCAATATGTGAAGAAATGTATTAAATGTTGACATATTTGCCTGTTTGCCAATGAGTTCATTTTCAAGATATTTTTCAAAAAAGTTATTACAATATACAGTGTTATTCCAAAGTACAACAAGAAAAATAAGAATGTGACCATGTGCTTAAACAATGTTTTCCTCACCAAAGTCATAGACACGAAATTAAAATTAAAGCAGTGCTATTTATTTTTGAGCATCTCAAATATGACAGTATAGTCTTTTTGAAAAATGAATAGGTAATATCAAAAGAGATAAATTAGACCTAAATTCAAAAACATATTGCAAATATTTTCACTGCGCATCGACAGCGATTTTTGGGTGGTAACAAGGTTCAAATTTTGATTCTCAGTGTTAGGTTGGTTTATCATCATTATATCTAGTTAGTGAGTTTAATGATATATTATATATGTTTATCTTTCATTCTCTTGTCTTAAATCATTAATATTTACCGTTTCACATAGTTCCGTTTTCAGGATTTTTTTATTCGATTTTTCTTTACAGTAATATTTATCTTTTCACATAGTTCCGTTTTCAGGATTTTTTTATTCTATATTTCTCTACAGTTCTATTATAATTGTTCTTCCTTTTTCTATTACTATTACTACTAAGTTATTATGATTATTATTAATGGTAGGTGGGTGGGATGCTCGTTTTGCAGATGCGCACTATTAGTGAAATGTAAACAATAACTTAAAAATTTATACGTTTGATGCATTAAATGAAACGTGTTGTTTATATAAGCATATCGATTTTCTATTTTTACTATTTGCTTTATCAAATACTTTGTTCCTATATTTAGTGTTGTTGACTTTGGCTTACAATTAGTAATTACCACAGGATTCAACTAAACTGAGCAGAAATTGCAAAGAATTAAAAAACCCGCTTTTAAAAAGGATTTAATACTTTACAACATACGTTCTTAATTCTTCCATTAGTTGTCGACTTCTATATCACTAATGTAACGCTACAAATCATTCTGGCCACCCTGCAACAAGGTCTATTGAGCGTAGATCTTGGTAATTATGACAAAATCGTGACACATTGGGACAAACATGATTATTTGTTTTCTGTTTTAAGGTGATATAGGTTTTCTTAAATGGTGGAACACACACAGAAAGGAACTATTTAAATTCAAAATTAGCGTTTAACTATCCTTAGTTGAGTTATATCTTAGGGAAGCAATTCCGTGGCTGTCTTAAACTATCAGAACACAGCCTTTCCCACGGCTACGATCCGACAATTTACAGAGCTCGCTAGTTTTCTATATCATTATGTAAACATGATACTGTCTCATTGTCGTGTCTCTTCTTAAATGTTCACATCACAAAATAGAAAAATACTATCTTGTCTGAAACGAAAATATAGGCTTAAATATATAATATTACTTAAGTCCCAATTTTACGCCATAAACAAACCACGCCTTCAAGATAAAGATATAATGAGGTTCTACGTTCAATTACTCGCAAATTCAATGATTATAGAGTCCCACATCGATGGATAGATATTTTGTTGTAAAATTTTGGGTTTTTGTAAAATTAACCAAACAAATTCAAGACCCGAACAAGGTCCGAATAGATCGATATGCTTCATTATAGTATTTGTTTATGTTTATTTTTTTATATTTTAATATACTGCATTCGAAAGGAGTAGAAAATTTTGCAACAATTTTAAAAAATTTACCAGCGACATTAAATGTTATATTTTGCACTACTTGAGGACGTGTGAAAGCTGCAGGTTTTTTTTTATTGTTGTAAATAAATAGTTTGGATACTTAAAGTAAAACATTATTATTATTATTATTATTATTATTATTATTATTATTATGTTCAGTAGATGTCAAATTGTTGGAAAATATTTTGTAGTAATAAATATAATGTTTTTAATGAATATGGTGCAAATAATTTTAAAAAAGTAAATTAACATGTTTTGTTCTGGTTGTGATGTATTCAATAGATTAAAGAAGTATGGTTACGAGACAATAAGGATAATTAAAGGTGCGAAACAACCTTAATTCGCGGTTATTTTCCTTCTAAACATTTTTTCGAATTATGTGGTTTTTGCACAGTAATATGGCATCAAAAAACAAACATACTAATTCATGTCCAAAACACAATGCAGAAGCACAGTAAACACTTTGAAACTGACAAACTTTGTTAAACACGTGACCTTCCACTAGGGAAGTGAGGCCCGGTGTTCCAGAAGGGCGAACACCTCCCATCCGCCACGTGTGTTATCAAAATTGAGAGTGAAAGGAACATAGAACTATGGAACGGCAAACATATCCAAGGCAATACTGGACACAGAAACATCATACTTATCAACAATACTGTGATGGTGGCCATCAAACCTTTTTAAGGTTCCTGTTAAGCCTAGGCTTGCAATATAAATTGGTCAAAAATGTATTTGTAAGCAGCATGCTCCCGTTGTATAATGTATCCAACGTAATAAATGTTAAAACTTCAATTTTAAACAGATACTCAATATACATTGTTTGTTTCGGTGTTTAGATCGTGACAAGTGTGATATGCAGAAGTTGTGGTATAAAGAAATTAAAGAATGTCCAAACTAAAGCAAAGAATTATGACTGAACGAGTTCTCTTTGTTCTATACATGTGATATTATCTTTGAACGAGAACTCATTGAAATCATCTTGTCGCAGAAGAAGATAAAGAAAATAATGTTTAAAGTAACAAAATGTCATGTTGTTGAAGTTTTAAGTAAGCAGAAGTGTTAAAATGCCAAAACAGAATATTGGCACAAGGTATTCTTGACCGTAAAATTCCTTATGTTTCATGGCCCTGCCAGCACTTAGTGCATGTTTGGACACAACTTTGTGTTGCATACTTGCAGATTGTACCATATTTTACTAAGGCGTGTGATGAGCGCCTCATATAAAGGTCCATGTTCCTTTCATTTTGGGTTCAAATTATAACTGGTGTAGCTAGCAAGACAGAAGGTGGTTATCTTTCGCCGATCACCCGCCTTCGCTTTTCTGCTGGAGGTTCAGACGTTTTATTTAATTTGTCTGTTTTCACAATTTTTCTTTGCTTTTTGAATTGTGATCTTAACATAGACCTGTATGTTTGTGTTCAATTTGGTTTATAAATGAGATCATGCATTATATTTAAAAGTACTGGGCTCTAAACTCAAAAACAAATGAATTCTTTACTGACGCAAATAGTGGTTGAAACACAATACGTAATTTCCAAATCTTAAAATCCCTCAAGTCATGAGGTTATCTGTGTAACGACATCAAGATATCGAATATCAAAAAACCTAGTCTCGGGTTTCTATCTCTTAAAATTATTGTCTCGATTACAGGTATAATGAATTCTAAATATTCAATTTACAAAAATGGCACTGGATCGAAACACTTTTGTTTTTCTTTGCAAATTAAACAATTTTGAACAAAAATTCTAAAAACTTTAGTTTAGTTTTAAGGTGCCTTAATGGTTTGGAAAGATATAAGGATGGTGTCAAGTGGGTGCATGGTAGAATGATACCAACCCTTAGAATCAAGGTGTTCGGTTTTGTAAGACAAATACTGGTAGATGAAACCTTATCTATTTTGTCTACCTACATAGCATTATTTAGACATGTTAATTGAAATTTATATTGTTTTAAACAAACCTATACGTGGATTTATGTTTGGTGGTTGATCTACTTAAGACGACAAGATAAATGGGTTTTGGTAGGTTATAATAAAGGTTGATGTTGTACCGTTTGTACTGGGTTAGGTTCTATGAGACATGATCAGCCCCACACGTCATTAGTTTGTCTTTACTTGACCCCATGGCGGTGGTGATTCAGAGCTAGAAAATGCAATGTGGGGGGAAACAATGACAGATTTGAGAAATTGCATTATAACATTCTGTAAATCAATCTTCTAATTTTAAACTTCGTATTTTACTTTTGATGATAAAACAAATTATTTCCAATAACAATATTTTTTACTTTGTTTGTCTTGTAAATTCACTTTTCCTATTTGTTGTTTTTTTTTATTCTGATTGAATCTAATTAAGATTATTTAAAAATTCCTAAGACAGACAATGAAAATGAAAGACAGAAAATGAACTAAAATTTAACAAAAGCAGAGCTACAAAATCACCAAATAACAAACCCGTGAACTACAAAAGCAACAAGAAAAACCCGTAAATTACAAAATCATCACACAATATAACCCTGCAAAATACAAAACCATCCAACAACAAAAACCGTAAAATGGAAAATGATCGGACAGCAAAACCTGGCGAAATTCAAAATTATCCGGCAACAAACCCCACAGAATACGAAATCGTCCAACAACAAAATCATCCAACATAACTCCGCGAAATACAAAACAATTCACCAATAACATACCGCAAAATACAAAACAATCCAACAATAACAACCCCGCAACAGAACCCCACGAAATACAAAACCACACAGTAACAAACCCAGCAAAATACAAAACAATCCAACAATAACAACCCCGCAACAGAACCCCACGAAATACAAAACCACACAATAACAAACCCAGCAAAATACAAAACAATCCAACAATAACAACCCCGCAACAGAACCCCACGAAATACAAAACCACACAATAACAAACCCAGCAAAATACAAAACAATCCAACAATAACAACCCCGCAACAGAACCCCACGAAATACAAAACCACACAATAACAAACCCAGCAAAATACAAAACAATCCAACAATAACAACCCCGCAACAGAACCCCACGAAATACAAAACCACACAATAACAAACCCAGCAAAATACAAAACAATCCAACAATAACAACCCCGCAACAGAACCCACGAAATACAAAACCACACAATAACAAACCCAGCAAAATACAAAACAATCCAACAATAAAACACCTGGAAAATACAAAAGCACCTAATAAAACTTCTACAAAACAACCCAGCAATAAAAATGAATGTACAGTATTCTGTAGCCTCCGAACCATACCATGTGTTAAAAGATTAAAAAAAACAACGGGAATAAATAAATTGCTGTTCATAAAAGATGTGTTTTTTCAAGTGGAAATAAAGATGATTTCGATGCTGCCAGTTCTTGGTTGGTGGAGGAAACCGGAATACCGAGAGAAACCTACCAACTTTCAGTAAGTGTGTCTCACACTAGAATCTATCAAAATGGCATAGGGCATTGTGTTCCCTAACCGCGCGTTTTAGACCAGTCACCAACCAGGTGTTCAGCTCGAACAACATATATCTGTAAGGCATATAATGTGGAGCGGGAAAATGGTGATATGGCTTTGTTTCCTGAAGGATTAATTTTCCAAATTTTCAAAAATCTGTCTTTATCTTTTATTAAAGATGACAAATTGTACATATAAAAAATTGTCTAGTGTTTGTTTTAAATATTTTTAAGTGTTTACCCAAACGATGTCGCAAATTACTTCAAAGTTTTCTGTACAAATTAAAATTACAAGATTTCATTATTTTAATTGAACCCTGTAGGCACGTACATATTTAAAAATTCTTTATTTATTTTGGTGAGTTATGAGCAATTTGTATTGATTTGATGTTCCAGTGGACAATGACTTCTAATCTAGCATTAATTAATTTAATTAGTAAATTTTCAAACCGATAAGTCTTGACCCGTATTTGTGTAAATTGGATTAGTTTACAGCCTTCCTCTTAATGAGCACATCCTTAAATCTCCCAAATGATTAAATCATTATTATTTAGAAATCGTACCCCAGTAAACTCCTCCCCTAACTAAACCTTAATTAAATTTTCTGTTCCGTAGTTTTACGCGTTTTTGTTTAACAATCTGATATACTCTTCTTCACGGCGATAGACGATTCCTTTGGCTTCTTTGAAGGTATATCTTAACTCACAGAACCGGATACGGTAAAACACTTTGATCGCTGGTAATTGAATTTAAGAAGGGGAAATGTTTTGAAATATTGTCTTATTTACTCCTCTATTGATCTTAATTTGGGTAATGATTTGTAACAATTTAAAGATTAAGCTTTTAAACTGTAAGATACAAGATTACTCGTCACCTCAGTTAAATCAATTAAACTAAGTTCTGCTCCGTAATTTTTACCAAATCAGTCACTCAAACAATGATTAGCCAGGCCGCATATTTTACAATTAATCTTGAACTCTGTGTTACCTTAGTTAAAACAAATAATAAAATTCCCGATTTTTGAAATAAACTCGTGTCTTTTCTAAAAATTATTGTTGTGAATTTTTTAGATTTCTATAGTCTATCTCCGATCGCGACCCATCGATTTTTTTTCTGGAAAAGTCCAGACGTTTTATTCCAAGCACCGCAAACTACCCATTATATTATTATTGTTATTATTATTATTATTATTATAAAATTTATTTTATTTATTTATTTTTTGAATTTTTATATATCAGTTATGATATAAGCAATTTGATTCGTCTGATAAACCATAAATTCTGAAGCAAAGTAAGAATGTTTATACTGAAATTTAATTTTCTAACCAATGATACCATGTGAAAATTACACATATTCAAATGTATATTATAAATAAAAAAGTAGTATATACATGTACATGTGTAATAGTACGTCCGGAAAATAATGTTGAAGATGCCTAAGTCAGTTACTGTGGTAGACAGCTTGAGATCATCCTTTATGTAGAATCACTAAAATCAATAGCACTAACTATTCATGTACACCAGCAACATATATGATATGTTAAACCTCGTTATCGTGTCTTTCTTCAGTCCGTATTTTTTTCAAAATAAGAAAAAAAACCGAAAAAAAAACCCCAGAAACTTTTCTACATATTACAGACCGTTAACACCTAATTCAATTAAGCCGTAATGGATACTAATAAGAAAGAAATAATTTACATTTTTGTTTCGTTTTTACAAATATTCGTGGTTAAAAGTGCACTTGTAATGTTGTGAGAAACTTAAACAATTTTATGTTTAGTTAAGGTTTTTATTTTTTGTCATTTTTCATTAAAAAAAGATATTCACAATCCTGTAATTTTTGGAGATTTCTTCAGGAAATTTAAAAAAGGGTATTTCTATTTAATTTAAGCGACCAATTACTGTTTTACAAAGAATTCAGGTTATAGTGCAAAATAAATAAATAAATAAATAAATAAATAAATAAATAAATAAATAATAAATAAATACGTTTTCATACATTTAGGAGATCTGATGATATACGATAAGAAAGACGTGAAAATAACGGAACAATTTATTTCTTATTCATGATCAGTTATATTTAATGAATATGAATTAAATAAATATATATAAAACCTCAACATTATACAAAAATTATCTTAAATTTTATTATAGCATTTATAATATTGAAATCTTCAAATCAAATATTATACCAGTGTTGATTTTACAGCACTAGACTGTCTTCTCGAAATACAATTCCTCATTAATACTGCTCGGACAAAAATTGTGATACCAGATTTTTTTTCAAAGGGTTGAACAAATATCCAAAGGACAAAAATATTTGACCAAATTAAGCTAAGGAAATACTATGTACGAGGAAGTATACCTTAGTTTTTGAAGATTTTCGGATTTTTCACCCAGCTGCAAATTTGGGCAATCGTATATTTTATAAATTAATTTATCAATCTTACTGTTATGTTTGTTATTCACACAAAATGGTAGAATGATAAAAATGGATAACAGTGTAATATTTCATTTTTGGCCGAGCCAGTTGGTGATACATAAACGAATGTGTCATCGTTATTAGTATTCGGATCAAAACTGAAGCAAAATAATAATAAAATTATTTTTTACAGAAAATATTCTCAAAAAATCTTATATGCAGTAATTGAATAATCCAAAAAATCGAATTCATTGTTCTTACATTTTAAATGTATAATATATAATTTTGTTTTACTTATTCCCGATTTTATCTAAGCAATGCATATAAGAGAGACAATTCAGTGAAACCAATTTTATTTGTGAAATTTAAATGTTGAAAATTATAAATAGTAAAAATTGATTTTTGCACACATATTTTATGTTTCTAGGAGTGCCATGGTAACTTATTGCAAAATTTGGTACTTTGTGTAGTTTGTATTTTCGGGGTGGGGGAAGGACAGAGTATAATCTTTTTGATAACATTTTAAAAAACGCTAATACTCAGGACATACATGTTGTCAAAATACATTGGTATCATGAAAGTATCTTGCCCAATTTGCACATCATTTCACGCATAAGCACAGAATTCTGAAATTGTGCATGGAAAAGATATGAAGATTCATTGACAAATTTTATATAGAAAGGGGTGCAATTTTATCATTCAAGGGAGGGTTTAAAAAGGCTTTAAATCAATTTGTCTGATCACAGGGGTGGTTAACTCTTTGTCAAGCAGAAGTAAAATTTAGGCAGCGAAATTCGAGATGATTTTAGTTAAATAATTGTAGGTAGTAATGTTTCAAACACCTGTTTTTCTCATTTTTACTGATAATAGTAACGAGCTAGTTTTTGACAGTTTTACAACTTCCACTGTTCCGACACTACAAATATTTTTTTCACTGTTGCAATATCTTAAATTCCGGAAAAAATTAAGTCCAACATTAAACGGTAATCGGAAGTCAAAATTCGGCAATTTTCATGTACTTAAGAATTATTTATTTACTCGTTTATATAAGTACAAAGCTACATAAAATTACACAGCACAACATACAAAATAAATAACGCTACAATCGTACGACGACTAAACGAAATGTACTTTCTGAGACAACCCAGTCCAGCTTGTAATTGCATGCCCTCATGCTCCACTCTTAGAATGGCTGAGGTTATTTATTTTGAAATAACTAAATAATTTACGAACAGTTATTATTGCAATTTCAAGAAGAAATCACGACAGTCCTGTAAAATAGATTATTTAAATAAATGTTACAAACTCTCAAAACTTTAACATGAGAGGAAAATTGTTTTTGTTATCACTGCACATTCGTATGAAATTTGGGAGCCAATTCTTCAATATTTGACATATTTTTAATTAGTGGATGCAACTATGGTTTCTAAATATTTGGAATAATGATAATAATAATAATAGTAATTCATTTTTATTTTGTTGTTGTTATTGGTGATAAAAATTTCTTGTTCGTATTTTCGAACCTGTTTTGGTCTCATGATACCCATACAATGAGGGTTTTTTAAGTTCAGATTCAGTGATAATTCCTGGGCGTAATCATGTATTTTTTTATATTTTTATATCTTAATACTTTATTTAACGTCAGAAATAAAATCTAAAAATTCAATTAAAATAAATCAATTATTTTAACACAAAAAAATAAAAAGAAAAAGAAAAAGAAAAATTGAAAAGAAGAAAACGGAGTCCATTCTTATCACAAACATAACCCATTCTCATGCAGGTGTATTTCTCACTAAATTTTCCTCTTATTTCTTATTTTTTGACATGTTCCAATTGCGTGTTATAGATATTTATAACACCTTTCATATAGAAGGCTTGTCATTTTTATTGATTTATTGCAAAATTATTAAATCTCTCTCTTCTATTGATAGAGCCTAAATATCGACATTTTGTCAGAGTTTCAATGCCAAAGCAATTACCGAACAAGATTTATACAAAACGTCACTGGGCATAGATCGTCATTATTCGACATGCGGTTATTTTTTTTCCATTTCGAAATTAAAGCAAGGCGTCTCTTAGGACTCTAATAGAGGAAATAGATAAATAAATGGATAAATTATACAACATTTAAATTATAGAAAAAAATAAAAGTTTAGTCCGTCTGTTATAATAGACATCAATGTTTTGTAATGATGTCTGGCATTGGCTTTTTAATATTTACACCCAATGAACATGCGGTTTTATTTCCCGTTTTTATCTGTAAGTCGTACTTCATGACAGTTATATTAAAGAAATTAATTAATTAAAAGTCCAATAAATAAATTAATTAAATGCATTAGTTTATAATTAATTGAGAAAAAAATTCATCTATCATAATTATAAAAGGTAAAATCAAATTTGAATTATACTCACCACGCATTTCACCAAATTCAAAATTTGTTGTCATACTTGAAGTGAAAATTAAAATATATGAAAATCAAAATAAAGTTACTTACCATAAGGAAAACCAAGAAAATTGGCACAATTTCTTGACATGAGCCATGGAAAAATTTGAGATGGGTCTCTTTGCGCTGCTGCTGCGGCCCAAAGTCCCGGGTGTAAGCCGGATTGTAAAGGCGCTGGAGACGATTGTGGAAACCCTGCTGATATTGAATTTACAAGAGGAAGATTTGGTGAATTTTGTAATGTCCACTGAGCAGATCTTTGTAGATTTAGTAAGTCAGCATGACTTGTATGTGATTGTTCTCCCAGTAACAAGGAACGTACATGAGGTGGTAAAGCAGGGTGAAGCGGTGGAATCCGGCCAGCAATGGCGGCTGAATGTGACAAATTACGTGTTATGTCATCGTCAATATTATTATCACTCACACTGTTTGTTCTTGTTTTAGCGTCTTTACATATGATAGAATCAATTGAAAAACCATTTGTAGCTCTCTTAGGAACTGGTAAAATCGGCTTCATCATATTGGAAAAAGTTGTTTGATCTATATAAATACTGTCAGCGATTAAATATATATATATACGATACAAATATTGGAAATGAAAATCACAGTGTCAAACTCCTATATGTTCATCTCTTCACAATTTTTTCAGTAATCCGATTTAGAATTTCGATAAGAACTTTAACAAGTTGTAAAGTCTTTTTTCTTCATTTGTACTGGTTTCAATTATTTTCAATTAACGTAGATAAAGAACGGGGCGGATTTTACTGTTTCTTAAAAATTCTGTTCAATGGGCCGTTTGGACGACGACACTGATTGGACAATTTACCGCCATGTCGTCTGCTAGGGTCACTAGTCACACCAGAGGGAGCTATTTTCTATGAGTTTTTTTATTTTATCAAATCTTAAAACGTATCAATATACAGTTTCGTTATCAAATTTTTTCGATTATTTTCAGGAAATTGCTACATTTTCTTCTCAACAAAACAAATGAAACAAAGCGTGAATTAAATGAAATATTCCTATCCTAAACTTATTTGTCTATCAAAATTGGTGATTTAGGGTGTAATTCAAATCGAAAGGTTGAAACCTTTTATATTTAAATTTAAATTAAGAAACACGACTCTCTTGAAGTAGATTTTTTGTAACTATCACAATTTCTTCAGGATTTAATGCTGTAAAAAGTGCAAAAAAATTAATTGATTTAAAAGAGAGACGCTGAATACACGTTTAATTTAAAAGTAAAGATTAGGAGGGACTGACAATTATATGCTTGTAAATATAAATAAATAAATAAATAAATAAATAAATAAATAAATAAATAAATAAATGAAGCCGTAACGAAAAATGCTGACGAAGCTTTTAGAAACAATACATATACATATCATCAAGACACAATTCATTTGCGCTAAAGAATCATTTGCGTTTGTTTTCGCCAAAAACTTAATTTTTTTGCACCAAAAGTGCGAGGTAACTGATTTTAGGGGAATGTTTTTTATGCAAAATGATAAGTGGGGTAATTATAAGGAGCTAAGCATATTCAGAATGCCATTCACTTTTATGTACTGTGATACATTGGTTGATACAAGCTGGAAATTTTGAAACAAAACATTCTCCTAGAACATTTTTTTTGAGTTTGCGCAAATGTGGTACCCAACTGCCGCACTTTATTAAGAGTTCGATAAGGATATAAACATTTAACTCCTTTATCCGGTCTTGGAACATATAGATAAAATCCACAAATAATTTAAAATAATTTCACATAAAAATTAAATATTTCGAGACATACTGTGAATATACAATGCATGAACATATCAATGGCTGGGGCTTATATAGCTCATCACACATGTGGTCTCAGCGACCCATTTTACAACTTATATATTTATGATATTTTACGACAGAAAAGTTCTCTTTCTCGAGCCTGACTGTAGCTGTATTTGTACTCCTTAGCTTTATGTATGCTGTAGTGTAAAGTTTGAAACACTAACCTATTAACATTTACAACATGAATTACCCTCACAGGTAAACTGGCGCAATAGACCTCCAGATTCTGACGGAATATTAAAACACCAGAAATTTAAATCAGTGGCGGAAATGATACCTCTAAAAATATGCAATTGGCGCAAAAGGACTCATCCCAAAATAATTAAACTTAAGACATGCATGGATTTAGTGTAACACTTTTTAATATTTTTTTTAGAATTTTTGTATGATTTCCTTAATGCGCAATAATAATAATAAAACCTTGTCTTCCTATATATATCTTGTTCCTCTCTGTGGTAAGCAGGTTAAGCATTTATGGCGCAAATTAAGGGTTGCGTTTGGCGAAAAAGAAGGCCATTGTAGCGCCAATGGAATACCAATTTGCCAAGTGAAGATTTTCGATAGCTTATCACTATGCTGATAATTGTGAGTGGACTAATTTTAGAATGGTCCTGAGTTTATGTGGCATTAAAATTACTAATTAAACGGTTGTAATATATATTTTTTGAAACTAAACTTTCTGCGAGATGGGAAGTTTTAAACACAAAAATGTCAATGTGGTGAAAACAAGAACTCAATTGCTTCAAAATATGAAAAATAAAGTTCAAAAATAGGTAAAATGTGGGTAATAAAATTCAAGTTCATGCAAGAAATTTGAAAAATTTTGGTAAAAAATTTAACCAATATTGTTGATGTATGTATTAACTAATTCTAATTTTATGAGGAGTCCAATGAAGCGAACAAGGATTTCTGTTTTTACTATCTGAATAATTACAATATTTCTAACAAACAAAAAATGAAATAAGAAGTATTTCATTATAGTAAAAATGAAAAATAATACATTAAACTATGCCAAAAAATAAATAAAACATAAAAACATTCATTGTGTCTCTTTTATACTAACAAGATAAATTGAAAAACCTACAAAAGTAATTGAATATAATTTCATCTTGTTTTCAATTTTAAACACTCTTAAGTAATTTAGTCTTTCTTATCTTGTTAATATTCAATAAGTTTTAACAATATTTCAACAATTTGGTTAACTTGAAGAAAGAAACATGATTGATTTTGAAGGCGATAAACACGTTCTATATAATTCCATGATTGTGTTTCGTGTCTTCCAATGCTAATATGGGTAAATGACAATAATTTGCCCTAATTGAGCAATTGGAATATTGAAATCTTTTTCAAGTTTTTATTTCCAAAGTCATTTAACAATTATATGAGTCAGGACTAGATAATTCAATTATGATATATGTTGACCTTCAAAGTAAAATATTGTTATTTTAACCATGTAAATTTGTTAATTTTAAAAATTAAGACAGGCTTTTGTTAAGGAAATAAAGGATCGGGTCGGAGCTTGCGGTATGGAAATTGAATTTGTGACATCAAACAGGTATATTTGTTGATTGCAATTGTTTAAAAGTATAAGCATATTTTGTTTTGTTTTTCTTTTTTAATTTCACATTTTGGCTTTTCAATAACAATTGCGTTTTGCATTGTTTTTCATACTAGCCTTGAGGAACACTTGGACCATAAGGTGACGTCATTACTATATTTACAGATTATTGTATTGGTGAAATATGGACTACTGCTTGTTGTGTAATAAAGGAGATGATTAGGACCCCCCCAAAAGACCTAAAATAATACAACTGGACATTAGCTTTAGTGACCAGACCAGTCTGGAGTTAAATAATCAGTTATCTCAATATATATATGTCTTTTCTTGAGTTGTATGTATGTTGTTTTTTTTCATTAACGATTGCTGTATCATGATCATGATTGCTTAGCCGTTGCAAAAGTTCATGGTTTCTGTCATAAATGTTAGTTAATGTTTCCCAATAAATTTCACTTTAAATTTTGAAAACGCATGAAACTTGCAAATGTGGATAGAATAATGTTTGTAAAATATAAAGGGACAACGGCATAGACATTAACCACACCCATGGTTGTAGTTTTTCAGAATCTTGTGTCCTTCAAAATGTCTGTAGATTGATTATAAGAGGTATCAATGCTAGGTATCTATGTGTTTCCCTGATCCTCTTTGGTCGTTGTTGAAATTACTGTGAACAGTATCCAGCCAGCATGGCAAAAATAAAAACTACTTGTACATACTTATATTGACTGGTTTCAATTTTAAGTTAAAGCTCAATTTTTACTAAAACCAAATTCAAATCAAAATTTTTTAAAAAGGGGTTGTACTTATCATTGTGAAATTTCATGTGTACTTTTTGCTTATTACAAAATCGAGTTTACTTGCAAAGTGAAAATTGATGTGCAAATACTCATGCCCCTTAAAAGTACATTTGTAAGCTAATGCCTCATATACGCAAAAACAAAAGTTTGCAAACATTTTGGCAACTATTACATTATAAATGTGAGTATCCTGATTTATTTGCCACGATGTAGATTTAAAGAAATTGCCTACGTCCCCTTTAGCTATAAGAGCAAATTTTAAAACATATTCGACAACATTGTCGCGATTGTTTTGGTTGGAAAGAAAGGTGCTTGAATTATTCAAAATTGACCAAAATATGAATTAACTAGTGAATATAAACATAGTGTGATACTGAACAAAACAAATGCTTAAATTATTAAGTAATGAACCTTACCGAAGAAAATACCGTATTTACCACTGATATTATCAAATTTGTTACAAGGGGGATAATCCAAACAGAACAGAGACGATACTATCAATGTTAAACTAATATAAAATTGGAGTGAGGCAAAAATAACTGGTTCAATGGCATTGCACCTTATTAAAAATATGTACTGATATACGACCACAGGACACCCTGCTGTCAGGTTTCAATCACAATCCGACAGATACAAGTGTAAGGAAATGTGTCCTAGTAGGTTCTTTCCCCGGTCACTCAATTTCCCTACCAACCCAGAACTATATTCTGACTGTCTCTTTGTAATTTGATGATCTTGACTGTAAAATAAAACATTTTCCGGCTTGTAATACAATATATTGATTTTAAAAGAGCACATAACATAATTTTTAAATATGCCAATGACAAACTTGGTCCCATTTCTTGGACTTTGATTTGTTATGTTTTAAATTCATTAACAGTTTTTCCTCGCTAATTGCGGACCTTATTTTTACAATAGTATTTTTATTGAACCGTTATTTATTAAAAACCTAGAAATAATTGTCTCTAACACTTACTAACTGAACCTTTTCCGCCAATTGCAAATCTGATTTATACCCTTGTCTCTGAGGGATTGATACATCAAAACCACAAATATGCCGACTAGCAATGTAACGGTCAATTGGCATCTCCCTGGAGAACAAACCTCGGTCATCATCAGTGAGTATATTGATACATGCCTTCCCGTTGCGCAAATAATCACTGTGGGATAGAGAAATGATGTGTTAATTATTTGATACTACCGTCAGTGTTAACATATGGTACTTTATATAGTCCAATTGTCAAAGTAAACTTGAAGATTAATTGGTATGTTTAAAGTCATATCATTGAGCCATTTCGATAAACTTTATCATGATTCATAGTAATTGAAGGGACGTACCGTTCTTTACGGTACTGTGGTAGATATTTCCAATAGATCGCTTAATACATTTACATTAATCAGTCATTTAACACTAGTTTAGTAAGTAACACATGTATGATCAAACGGATACAAAAACACCCATACCAATCCATGTCTAAACCAAAATTCAAAAGCAAAGTTAAAACTTTGAGGACATTCAAATTAAGTTAAACGCGGGAATTTCCACCAGGGAAAAGGATGTAAACTGGCATAATATGTAACTTGAAAAAGCATTTGGTATCATGGTTAAAGTTCCATTGGAACATAACATTTCAATCTACTGATGTACAATATTTATAAAAACATAAAATCTAAACAATAAGAAATATAAGTTCATCTTTTAAGATTTTAGTTGACGAAAAACAGAACGAAAAATTCTATTAAGAAATAAAAATTATCAGGTAAAAAGCACATAAATTAACAATAATTACTACATTTACGACAAATTATGAGCGAATTTGTGCTATCAAGAAACAATTTCATTAACATGTATATTAAAGACCACACATTTCCTGGTTGGAGCTAGTTCTCAATTCGATTTGTATAGAAAGTAAGCAAGACCTTTATTATTCTGTACATGCACAAACCTGTTCTGGCAATTGGTACTTGTCCACAGTAACTACAATGTGTTTTCAATTGTATGTCATCTCGGTGGAACATTATATATATATATATATATATATATATATATATGTGTGTGTGTGTGTGTGTGTGTGTGTGTGTGTGTGTGTGTGTTTTCTACAAATCTCAGTATCAATTGGCCAGGCCCTTATCGCAATATTTAGGAAACCACTGGCTGGGATCCTTTAAATTTTCAAAAAAGATGAAACAAGTTAATTAAATTGATGAATTATCACAATATCCTCTATTACAGTCCAACCTGCCTTAGATGTCACCTCCATGTAAAAGCCACTTGCTTATAAAGGTCATTATAACTGTATCCCAATTGTTTTTCATTTATATTATTTTAACCTGTACATAAAGGCCACCTGCCCATAAAGGCCACTTTTACTGGTTCCCTTGGGTGGTCTTTATAGACAGGTTTGACTGTACATTATTATATTATTATTGTTGCGACTACCCTTCTTCATCTTTATTTGAAGGGAATTTTTAAAACGTAAATCAAGATAGTGATTATGTCTTATTATAATTTTTTTTACTTTTATGAATGAAATATTAAAAACTTTCTAGTATGACAACTTATAATTTTTTTTAAATATTTCATTCAGAATATTAAAAAAATATAATATGATAATTATGCTACAAAAACAAAGTGACCAGATTGCTGTACTCTGATAAGGAACAAGACTAATTATATATTTAAATTCCATACTTTGGACGGGTACGGTCCATAATGACATAATTTCCAATTAAGCAGCTTACTTATATTTTGACCGTACGTAATCAACTACATATATTACAACAAGAAGTATCCTAATATACTACATTTAAAAACACAAAAAATATTTTTAATAAAAACTTTGCCTTATTAACCAATTAAAAACCTGGCATGTAAAATAATAAAAACTTTATATGGTCAATTAAAAATATAAATTATAATTATATTTTGGACTAAATATTTACCAATGTGAGGACGAGTACAAATGTGTTAAATATTCCTCTTAATTAGTAGTAGTTATTCGTATTTAGAGTGTTTACTGTAGCACTTTTCAAAGGAAGAACTTGAGAGACTCTAGATTGTATCTTGAAGAATATGACTCGGGTTATTGAAATCATAAGAACATATTATGTAAAATTAATAACGCTCATTCACATATTATCACGTATTTATGATTATATTTAATTTGTGATGTATATAGCATGAAGCTGGTGGAGAAATGCTGGAGAAATAATACACTTAGATATAAGAGCTGGCCCTAACCCATAATCACGCCATATATTTGGGGCATCTCACCAACGTAAAAAATAAATCCATGTATAAAAAAAGAGGGATTGAGTGGCCGAAAAGCCGCAATAAGGGACCCAGGAGCCAAGTGGTCGAGCGGCCGAAAGCCGCCGAACTGTGAACAAAAACTGCTGAAAAGGTTCTGAGTTAAAGACAATGAGGTGGCGAGATATAACTGCCGAGAGGCCGAGACGGGCTGCCGATTTGGCACTAATTCGGCACTAAAGTGTTACACTTTCGACAGGCGTATGCTGTATACTGGTTGAATTATACTAGAAAACTAAAAGAATAATGTAAAATAATGTATTGACCTCACTTCCTTGGTGGATGGAAGTCTACGTGTTCTTGTCTTGCTTTTCGGATTGTATTTTAGAAATGGACCAGTCAGTTTATTTTAACAGTTTTTTCCTTGATTATAAACATTTTGCTAAAACAGGCACCATTTGGCTTTTATTTAGCCCCCCACCCCACCCCCACCCCCCCCCCCCCCACACACACATTTCATTGCCTCAAATGGCTGAACTCGAAATTATCAGTTTTGCATTGGCGAATTGGCAAGAAAGGAGATATTTTTAAACCTGAAAAAGTACAAGTACTTGCAAGCATGAGCCAGCATATCGTAAACACGACACTTTGGACTGACCTTAAATTTAACGTCGTGTGCACACCGTAGTTCTTTGGTGGGGGAGCACAGCCATCCCGATTGATAAGTTAAAAATGAACCTTATTTTACCACAAAATGAAGCATTGGTAATTAAATGTGATACAACATAAGTTAATTTAACATTTAAATATGTCTATAACATTATATATTGCGCCATTGAACTGTCTAGAAATGGCGTTTATAGTTATGATTAGTTTGCTTTGCATAACAATGGAGGTTATAGAACTACAAAAACAATTTCTAGACAGTTCATATATTTATATTTCGCAATTTTTGATAATCTTGTTTTTGTTTTTGAATCCTGAATATATTTAAAACACTTTCGTGTACGACATGCAATTCCAATTGCTGGAACAGCCAATCAATGACGTCACAATACAATCAAACATCATAAATGTAAATTTAATATTATGAACAGCACTATGTATAACATTTCATACAACATGTTACTATAGTAGATTATAACATTATCAATGTCTTGATGAACACCGTATGGTATTCAATAAAGCTACTTGTATCTTGAACCAACTATTACAGTTCTCGTCAAATTTTGAGATATTCCAAAATGTATTGTCTTATTTCCCTGTTTCTGCGGTTATTTTATCTTGGATGTGTTGGCTGTTGCAAAGACAAAAACAATGCTTATCAATTGAACATTGTTCAAGCTATATCATGTGATAAGCTTAAGAACAAGGGGGCCGAAGATTATCAATTATGTCGTCTTAAAATGCATTGTTTTGTACTCTTGTACTCTGTACTTTAAGTTTTTGTCAAATTCCGTGACCTTGTCTCGACTTTTGGTAAGGTTTGTCGATTTACTTTTAGTCTTAATCCACATATCCATTGTTGCAGGCCTAGGTTATAAATGATTTAATTGTTAAATTAACTAAAGGAAATTGCAGCAAGTGCTTTTATTAATACAGAGAGTGAAATGATGTAGTTAAGTTAAAAACCGATAAGAAAAACGGAACATTGACTCCGACATTTGTGAACAATTATGGAGCACATTTATATATGGCTCGTCTGATTTACCTTTTCTTTTCCATTAAAAACAATTAAATTGTCTATAACAGTTTAATACGCATGGAAAGTCGTATGTAAAGTTTAAGCTAGTGTCTCTAACAGCTAAATAAGCCTTAGATAAATGAGAAAGCTTTTTAATGGTGAAAAAAGAAATAGCAGTTATAGGGGTGATAATCTTGTAACTAAAGGTTATGACAAGTTAAAATATTGCCAGTAATTATCAGAGGAAGAAAAACCTTAAACTAAGTGAATCCAAAAGGCTAGTATTAGTTACGCTATAAAAACCCGCATATATATGTCAGATTTTAGAAATAGTAGACCCGTTCACCAATCCATCCTATACAAGTCTCCAGTGTTGAATAACTATTTAGAACAATTTGTTTTCAATTTCGGGTAGCTCAACTGGAAATGATTTTTAACTTTGTAACCCTTCCTGATATTGATATGATTTTTAACAAAAATCTGATAATTCATTATGTCTCTATCCAATTACCAAGTACCCTAAAACTGATCGCTTCAATAAGTTGAACATTGCTGTTAAGTTTGGTGTCGTGTTAAGATTTAAAATTTGACTCCGCTACTTATATATAAAATATCATCTCCGCCATCTTGTGTCTCTTAAATCTTATATTTTATGTCACAAAATTTATATTCTGTCTGCTTATGAACTCAAAGGTAGTTAAAAGTATCACTCGTTCCAAGTCTACTGCAGTGCTTTGTAGTGTCTCCGTCTTGGCTGAAGTTCATTTTACAAATATATTCAGTAAAAACCTACAACCCTATATATATTGTTTTTATTTTTACTTTGAGACTTACAGTGTGTCTAACTTGTTATACAAATGGTGTCTGGACACTTTCTATAGGTTACAATTGTGGATTTCAATGCTATTCTAACACAAATACATTGTATATACCAGTTTAGATCCGGACCACAATTCCAAAATCAAAACTGAAATTTAAAAATGACAAATTAAGTTACTCTTAGGGAATCGAGTTCTGTTGTTCCCGTATGGTAAGCACCTCCTGACTAGCCATCTACACTAATTGACTAGATGAACATCTTCAATCAAACGTAAGATGGCATGGTAAGCAATCGACTTAGCTATGGTTCTTTAATCTTTGAATTATTTGTCTACAGTTATGTCCGTAATCAAGTTAGCAAAATACCAGATACGAACTAAGTATGATGCCTATAGACGGAGACAAGACATCTTGTCCGAATAAATATCACTGATGTTTAATGCTCCGGTGCTTTTGGTCTGGCCAAATCATCACATATGCTTTACAACCAACAATACATTAAGAAATAAGTCCTCTTAAATAGCGATAAAATTGTCATTGTTTTTGCAAAGTAATTCCTGTAAAATAAATATGCATATAAGCATATTATTATTTAACATTCAATGTACTGTATGTTCAATTGTTCCATTTCTGTAATATGTTTCAAGAACAGGAAGAAAATTATCTCCTTCTGTAGATAATTTTACTGAGTGATTTTAGGGAATAGAGTTGAGTTGAATAATGGTGTTTAACCTCTAGTCAATCAATAATATTTCACTTATATCGAGACGTCGCCAGCTATAGGCGAAAGTACATAAAATTTGCCTGTGCGTTGTGTTGATAGCATTTAGAGCAGGGTTCTTTATCGTGCCAAGCCTACCGTGATACGAGACTTCGTTTATTTTAAGTTCTCATCCGAGAGAACCGTGACTTTCATTTCGTAATGCCGAGTGCTTGGGTAAAAAACAGGCACTACCCACTTTCAAGTCTTTGGTCAGGCCCGGTCGGGGCTCGAACCTACGGCTTTACACTCACGGAGTGAGCACTCTCCCAACTGAGCTACCGCAGTGGTCTTTTAGGAAATAGATTGTATGTTAGAATATATTGGATTGTCAAGGGTGTCAAAGGAGAAACAATCTTTCGATTGTGCCATATGTCATGTTGTATACTTACATGTATGTTTTAACTAGTCGTTGTATTATGAAATAATAAATATTTAAAAGAAATTCTACATTCTGTTTATGAAGACTTTGTATCGATCATTTTTACTTTTTAAAGTTCATAAAGACAAAAGTACATGCTGTATTCACAATACCATTGCAAATATTGATATAACCTTGAAGTGTTTAGTCGTCTGATATTTAAACAACAATTCCAACACTACCATTGTTAAAACCTCTTTAAAATGAACCACTACGGTAGCTCAGTTGGTTGAGTGCTCGATCCGTAAGTAAGATGTCATGGGTTCGAAATATGTATTACAACATGAATGTCACAATTCGTTCGGGTGAAAACTTAAAATAAACGAGGTCCCGTGTCACGCCTGCCGTGAAGAACCCCGCTGTATAATGCAATCATCGCAACGGGCAGGCAAAATTTCTGCCCCTTCGCCTTTAGGTGAGGACGTCTCGATATGAGTGAAATATTCTTGACTGGGACGTTAAACAAAATTACTCATGATCAACTGATCAATTATTTAAAAATGAAATGCATTCTGTCACGTGACCAGTTATCATTATGATGTCGTTAAGTATAATTGTACCTTTATCATCTCGTATGTGGACATCTCAATAAGTTTTAGGCAAACAATAATTCTTAAACTTCATGCCATACACGATCATTTTTACTTTTTATAAGTTCATAAAGACAAAAGTACATGTTGTATTCACAATACCCTTGTAAATATTAAAATTACCTTGAAGTGTTTAGTCGTCTGATATTTAAACAACAATTTCAACACTACCATTGTTAGACCTTTTTTAAAATTGAACCACTGCAGTGCTCCGTAAGTGTTCTTTAAGTTCTTCAAATGTGCCAAACGACACTCTCTTGTACGGTAGTTTGAATATCACTCTGGTAAAGTGGAAGGTCGTGGGTTTGTACTCCGACCGGGTCGGACCCAAGGTTTGAAAGTGGATAGTGACTGTTTTTTACCCAAGCACTCGGTATTACTAAATGAAAGTCACGGTTCTTTCGGATGGGAACTTAAAATGAACGAGGTCCCGTGTCACGGCAGGGTCGACACGATAAAGAACCTTGCTGTATAATGCAATCAACGCAACGGACAGGCAAAATTTCTGCTCTTCGCCTTTAGGTGGTGAAGAGTCGATGTAAGTGAAATATTCTTGACGTTAAACAACATTACTTATGATCAACTGTTTAAAAATGAAAAACATTCTGGCACGTGACCAGTTGTCATCATGATGTCGTAATGTAGAATTGTATGATGTCGTAAACACCTTTATCATCTCGTATGTGAAAATAGCAAATGTTTTAAGCATACAATAATTTCTAAACTACAACCCTTGGTAAAATTGCCACACACGATCACATACTCCTCTAAAGTAGGAAGTACTCTAATATGTTGTCTCAATTTGTGTTTTGTCTCAAAATGTTTTATGTACCAGAAGCAAAACTAATAATGTAAATGAAAAAAAAACTCTACTGTCTCTAGTTTAATAGGATATTTTCAAGTCAGCTACTTTAAAATTTTCATCCGAGTTATTAAAACAAGCTGCTTACAATGAACACAAACATACTTATCCATGACCAACTCACAATCCTTAATGAAAATTATAACTTTGAAAGCTGGCAAATTAAGTTAAAGACTTGAAGTTCCACCAGGCAAGTGAAACCGGGTTGTCCGGAAGGGTGAATAAAATGCTGACAAAGGCAAATTGCATGCATTGGCTAATAAAAACCCTCCAAAAGTTAAATGGTCGTCACCACAATATTGTTGATAAGAATGTTCATTGTCCTGGATATAGTTTGACGTCCCATACACATAGTTCAATGTTCCTTTCATTCTCAATTTTAATATGGCAAATGTAACTTCATGTTTCATGTACCTAAACTAGAGTTGGTTACTTTTCCGGAGCACCCGGTCTCACTGCTTTGGTGGAAGTTCTAGTTTTTAACTTAATTTGACAGTTTGGGAATTGTGATTTGAAAATGAACAGTATGTTTGTGTTTGATTTTATCTTATTTTGTCATTGTTTCGAGCTCTTTGGTAAGCTTATCTTTTGCAAAGTCCATGGTTCTAGGTTTGAGAATGTATGGTGAAACAGACCAATAGCTTATTATGTAAAGCAAATAGAGAACTGTACCATATCTGGTTTAATTAAGATGTTGAAGTCGACAACTATGGGTGCTTAATCGGGATATCCGAGGTACAAATGCAATTCACCATTTGAGCAATAGACACGTCATTCAAATTTGTTAAAATCAGATCAATATTAAAGATTTATCATCATAGATGTTTGAGACCGTTGTGGGAGCTAAAGTCCTAATGACCGCTATATCTCTTTTTTAATTTAAGAAGGTGGGTCATATTATGACATATTATATAATATGACAATTTGTTAATTTTATCATTTTTATGACAACTTTGTCACGTTATAAGGTGGTATATTTGTACTTTCACTTCGTTTTTTCATTCATTCGGGTTCTTTGTATTATATCCTACAGTATATATATATACATGTATAAATGGGCATGAATGTGTACATTTAAGCACAGTACAGGTTTGTCGAAAGTTTAACTCTAAGCTAACAAATTAGTGTCGAAATGACAGCTCATTTCGAACCCTCGTGAGGTACATGTACAGTACAGACCTGTCGAAGGTTTAACACCAAGATAACCAATCGGCAGCTCATCTCGGCCCCTCGTTGGCTTTTTCTCGACAGTTTTACGGCAGCTGTCATCTATCTCGGCATTTTTTAAGGTCATTAGGTATTCATATATCGGCCATTTGGCAACCGAATTTTGAATGTTTTTCGTTAGCTCAGTGTTTAACTTTCGACAGGTCTGTACGGTATACTTCTGTAACTTTTAAACTTGTCATCTCTCGACAGCTTTTCGACCACCAGCTAGCCATGTCTTTGTCTCTTCAAGTAGACTCCTTTTCTTTAGCTTAGTGTTAAACGTTTGACAGGTCTGTACTGTATATAGTCAGGATATATTGGTTGGTTGTTTTAAAATTACCTCCGATAACCCTGGGAGTTGTAATTACGTTACAATTAGAGGAGATAGCCTTTATGATAAACACTTATCTATAGGTGTCTTCTTATTGAAAATTATCTGTTTATTGGGAAACATAACTAATTGAATTTTCGTGCTTTAAGAAACATTTTCATTTGTAAATTAGACTTGTGATAATTTATTGAAAGTAATTAAATTATGTTATAATTAAGTAATTAGAAAAAGCGATTTCGTTACAAATGTGTTTTCCAAAATTATAATTAATTATTCAGTTGTTTGTTATACGCCCGACGGTACTTATGGTATTGTACGGAATGGCCGTCAAAATGGGACTATTGAAATATTTCCCTTAATAAGTTTAAAAATTATTTACTAGACAGTTTTTTTGTGTCTTTTGAAGTATTTGTATGTATTACGTTTCTTCATTTTCATTTCATATATACACAGTTTTAGGTGTATTAATTTCATATATTTAATATACAAAATATATATGCCAGAATACGCGAACAAACTTCGAAACTGGGTATGGTGCTTTTCCTACCATGAGAAAAACTTAAGTTTTAATGTGAATATATTCCATAAAATTTTGTTTCAATGTAATTTTATTAAAAAAATAGTCTTCATCAACCAAACATATCAACGGCAAATAAAACATTTACATAGTGTCTGTCAGGTATGAAATCGAAATGGCAGCGTACCTTGGAATGGAATGTTAACACGTAAACAATTTCCCTTGTGTCAATATTAGCAAACCCAGTAGTGTTGTGCACAAGGGCGTTGAGTCAAAAATATAAGATATCCTAAAAAGGAGTTTTATTTCAACTGACCAAGTATATAACTTTGTCCCTCTTCTCTGATACTTGAATAAATTTTGGTGTGGAAAATTCTATCTATGTGCGATCATGGAAAATCCCTTTTTGATTTTTTTTTTATAAATAATCAGTGAATGTTTCCTTCACCATTCCAATTTAAAACAAGTAACGTATATAATAGGCAATTAAATACCGTAAAACTGAACACATATAAACTTAGCAACATTGAACATAAACTAAAAACACGACATACTTGTACATGTAATGTTAGTTCATGATAAAACGGCAAATCAAAACATGATAAGGCAAAAAAAAAAAAAAAATGAATCACTGATAATAACCAAATACAAACATATTAATCCATGTCCGAATCACAATCCAGAGACAAATTAAAACAAACTTTGAAACTGACAAGTTAGGTTAAACACGTGATCTTCCACCAGGGAAGTGAGGCCAGGTGCTCAGGAAGGGTAAGCACCTTCTGTTTAGCTAGCTACAGTCGCCACGAGTGTAATCAAAGTTGAGTGAAAGGAATATGGAGAAATGGAATGTCATATATTTCTAGGACAATCCTGGACATAGAGACATCAGACTTATCATCGATACTGTGATGACGCCCATAAAACTTTTTGAGGGTCCGTTTAAGCATAAGCTTGCAATATCCCTGGGCCAGGAATTTACATGTAAGCAGCTTGCTTCGTTGTATGAAGTTCCTGCAATAAACTAAATCAAAATCAAATCAAATTTTAATACTACAAAATCCCTTGGCATGGTAGATGAGGATCTAAATGTACAGTTTTTAACAGAAATTCAATTGAACCGATTTTCACGGACTAGCATTAAGATAAGATTCAAAACCCTTCATCTCTTTATCCAGTGGTCTAATATGGATTATAAACAGCGTAAAATGTCTTTACTTAGCGAAGCCTTAACATCCATATCGCATGGTCATCAAAAACCTATATGGGTTTTAATTAACTATAGATAGCAAAAGAAATGGCTTCATTTTGCATCTGATTTTGTCGAATTCAAACCACAGCAAGTATATAGTAAAATTGGCTGTCCAATTTATCAAGTTTTTTTCTGAAAAAAATCGTTTACAGTAATTTGGTAAAACCAACTTTGTAAATAAAGTAGAATGACTGTCTGTTATCCTAATTGGCGACCAATACAATAGCTACTGAAAGTAGCAACTTCAAACAAGATGGTATATAGCTTCAAATACCTGTAGTCACCTTTTGAAATCTTTACTTTAATTTTATAGAGTACCAATAATTTTCATACGGCCCACATGATGAATAGAAAAATAGATCACCGTTAACTATTGTCCGTCTTTGAGTGACATTTGTCCATTGCTGTGCGTTTAGGACAACGTGTAAAGAGGGTTCTTAAACGTGCTATGCCTGTCGTGACACATACAGGGCATCGGTTTTTAATGTTTCTTTGGAAGGACCCCTTGTCTTTCATTTCTAAATGCCGAATGATTGGCGAAAGAACAGTCGTTACCTTTTTTAAAGTCTCGTTCAGACACCGGCCGCGGTTCGAACCTACAGCAGTCCACATACTAGTCACGTAAACAAGACGACGTATTGCATTTGTGATGAATAGATAAATGTGTTACACCATCTAAGAATGACTACATTTGTAAAGCCTTGTAAGTGATATTAAGTGTAGGGAACAGTTATTGAAGGGTCTGTGTCCGATTGTTGTTTAGGGAACAGTTGTTGAAGGGCCTGTGTCCGATTTTTGTTTAGGGAACAGTTGTTGAAGGGTCTGTGTCCGATTTTTGTTTAGGGAACAGTTGTTGAAGGGTCTGTGTCCGATTTTTGTTTAGGGAACCGTTGTTGAAGGGTCCGTGTCCGATTTTTCAAACTCCGATAGCAATATGGCAATGAACTGTCCATAAATATAATTAAGAACATTTGCACCTTGCCAGTTTTGGTAACTTGTTTTGATCATGATTGAGCATGTCAAATTTCACTTTTAAGTTAATTTTAATCAATTAAAACATCTATATACGTATCTTAATATATCATAAATATCATCTTATCTGATAGATTATTTTTCAATTATCTGTTTCTATTATTTCTTCTTAATAGTGACAATTATATAAATGTCTTATGTCTACCCCCTGAAACAATAACGTTGTCAAACCACCGAGAAAATAGCTCTCATCAAAAATCTCCATTATCGAAAGTACAACTGCAATATATACCTGATTAAAGGTAGGCTTTTTTACACCTGTCTTAAACACCATACCTAAAGTGGTGTTAGGTTACATAAGGATAATTTACGTAATTACTGTAGTAAGTTTAATGACATGTTTCAGTGAAAATGATAGGGTATCATTGGCAGATATGAAGGATATTTACAGGTGAAAACACACTATTTTACTAACTTGATGAACATCAAATAATTGAAATAGGTTATTTTTCCCTTGACTTTTTGCTACTCTACAAGACATTTCTATTGTAATGACATTGATCAAAACGAGTTAAGGGAGATTTTTAGGCTGATTTTCGAACCCAGGCCGATAAGTGAGGTCTGTTTGATATTAATTAGCTATACCCCCATAGCAGTTTGTTTTAAACATCAAATACATACGGGAAATGTCACGCGCATTTATATGACATGCAAAATAGAGCCAGATTGGCTAGTGATGATATCGAATTTGATATACGAAGTAAAGATGTGGAGTAAATTGAAAACATATTGTAATTTAAGAGAAAAACATTGTTTAATTCATTTAATACCAACTCTTTGATGGTAATTAAGAAATTCATTAGGTAGTCCTTAAATGACGGATTAAATTAAGTACAAGTACGACGTGAAACCGCAAATTTAAACTGCTGTGTAATACGAACTAATCTCTTTGAAAACTGATAACTATCTCAAATTTGACTTTCATGCTAAAACACCTAAAATTGTGACAATAATTGAATCTTATTTCTTTCAGCACGTACTAACCCCATCATTAAAATCTGTTGTACAATAGATGTAATCTGTATGTTTTGTTTAAAAGAAATAAAAGAGCGACGACTAATTGTTTTGTAGAGCAGTGATGACTGCATTTCGTCAGGCATTGGTGTAGACTAAGTACTCATTGACTTTGAACACTACTTGGGTTAGAGCAATAAAGATTGTTTTAATATGCGGTAATTAAAACAGTTTAAATCGTGACAAGATTGTGAGATAACGAAAAGAAAAATGGTATCATTTGGTACGAGTACACACTCTAATGGCCACACTTTTAATGTTTTTAGAACAAATTTCGACAATATTTCATATTTTCATTCAAATTTTAACAATTGCGATCGTAACCGGTGTGATTTTATTAAACAAATGCTTTTCATAATGTAAAAGTATCTTCACATTTATTTTCAAAAATATTAATTATTTAATAACTTCATTATTTTAAAATATTTTTTTTCAAAACAAAATGATTTATCTTTCATAAATCATTAGAAAAAAAATTTACGACCTACCCCTCCAAATTTTGTTTTATTGCAACTTGTTGCAAAAGCACGTTGCAGAACAGAAATACATGCATTATACAATATATTAAAATTACAATTGTTTAAAATACCTAAAAAATTTAATAATTAGTAAAATAACGTCGTTTCAAATTCAAAAGATGTATTATTTTAAATCAATTACTTGGTGTATAATAATGTCTATAGTGTTAAAATTGACACCATCGCCTTGCTCGGCAGGTACGAGAAGCTCTACCCTTTTTGTTAAAAATATAATTACATGATGTCTTTAAAGGTTGTAAATAATTAAAACAAATGCATGTATGTAAAATAATTTATTTTAAAACATTTTTTGTCGAAAAATGTTATCTGTTAGATCGTGCTTGCCACACTTATTAAATTAACGACATTGATGCATTAGTTTTAAATGCAAATACAAATGACTTGATGATTGAAAGGTCCGCACTCCCAAAAGAAGCCATGATAGTATACCCTATGTACATGACCTATGACAAGCACAATCTTAGACAGAAATGTAATAAATGTTGTTTATTTTGCCGAAAAATTGGATAATATTCCAGTACTAAAACCTCTTTTTTTGCATTATAAGTATATTAATAAGAACAAAAAGAAAACGAAAACAAAACATTTTTATTGTTAACCAAATATTTAGTAGTCATGAGCAAAATTAACAAACATTCCTCAAAAGTTCCATGACAAATTGCACCTTGCAAATAGTACGAATTCAATCAGCTTTTAAAAGCAATTCAAAAGTTATTTGTAATTCGTTTCCGCGATTTTGTAGCAACACGTACATTTTAGATACCGGTGATTGAATAGATAAAAAATGAGTAAATTTCGTGAAAATCACGAGTGACACTGTACAGTTCGTGAAAATAACGAGTGATGATGTTCATTTTATGAAAATCACGAAAACAAAACAATACAAAATTGTTCAAACTCTTCTATTTCATTTGTTTTAATTGCTTTATTATTCTGAATGATAAAATGAGTTTGATAGTATGAAATAAATTCTTCAATATTAAGTGTTTTTCCTTTAAATTTCGTTTGATGATGTGTGATGATGTAAATTTCGTAAGATTGACGAGTGATGAAGTGATGATGTAATTTCGTAAAAATCAAGAGTGATGATGTATATTTCGTTAAAATCACGAGTGATGAAGTGATGATGTAAATTTCGTGAAAATCACGATTTATGTTGTACGTTTCATGAAAATCACGAGTGATAATGTAAATATCGTCATATATATTTAGAGATGCGTTAACTTAAACAAACGATACTCGAATACAATGATGTAAAAGAAAGCCTGGTGACGGAAGATTGATACGCATATACAATACTCGTGTTCCTTGTCTGTATCAGGTTAACACACTATGAGCTGACAATGATCAGTGTCTTAAGCAATTGTTTATAAGTTAGACAACGGTTTAACAGAAGGTGAAATAACTGTTAATGTCAACCAAAGTGTAGATCGTCAAGAAAAAATCTACACCTGAAAGAAATCTCCTGTTGAAGCAACTATATATGAATAAAGATTCTAGGTAAATAGTTTCTGAAATAACGATATATTTTATTATTCAGTGATGGTATTGGTCGGCATGTGGTAAGATTTCACAAAAACCTTCAAAATATTAATATTTTTCTTGTACAATATAACCATTTGCGATATGTCCTATTTCCTTTTTAAATATTGGATGCTTTTGGTCTTCGTTGGCACCAATACGGTAAAACTGAACATGAACCTCAGTATATATGCAAATTTAGTCCATCTAAATTTGTTAATCATGGCAGAACTATACAACAAAATTTTAGACAATAATAGATCATGAAAAATAAACAAGAAAATATCTTGAACAAACACGTACATTTTTGTGTATTTTAATTTTGGCTGATCCACTTTTAAATTTGCTGCTACGGGCCTGCTTACCTGACTGTCACAAACAATACAAGATTATCCAAGATTACGCTACAAAAACATCAAGTTTATCAGTATTTTAATGTCTTATTGTTTCATTAGGTCCTACACTAAAGTTATTTTTATCGAAGTAGTAGCAAACTTTGTCAAAGGATTGTGCTTTTCAAAATGACACATAAATTTACAGAATATTTGAAAAATTAACATAACTTACTACATTGAAGTTAAATCTGGGTTGAGGAAAATTGTGAAACTATTATCACCTCGTACAGTCAAAACAGTTTTAATGCTAAGGCGTCATTTTACTCTTCGTCCTACCATATACAAGTAAATACAAGACATTTACTAAGTTGACGTGATTGATTGGCAGAACGCACATGTTGTGGAAACCCAACACGAGTAACTAGTGATAGTATTACCAGGAAAATGCCCTATCTATTTGTTATATGTAAGTGGTCACTCTATATGTTAAATTGACCAATCATATTATTTAAGTCTCTATACTTATCCCTGGAGATGACCGTTGAGTGATTTAAGATCTTTGATAAGTATACAGGAATTTTACGGTCAGTTGATGAGGATTGAACAATAAATTATCAATAAGAAATTCATACAAAGCATGCATAAGGAAAGGGCTATTGGAACAAAATATATACTAGTATATAGAATGTGTTTATGACCGTCATCACAGTATTGTTGAAACGTTTAATGTCTCTGTGTCCAGGATTGCCCTGGGTATATTTGACGTCTCATAGTTCCATGTTCCTTTCACATAATATTGATTACACACATGTGTAGCTAGCTACACAGGAGGTGCTTACCCTTCCGGAGCACCCGGCCTCACTTCCCTGGTGGAAGTTCACGTGTCTTACCTGACTTGTTAGTTCCAAAGCTTTTACTTTGCTTCTGGATTGTGATTCGGACATGGATTAGTATGTTTGTTTTTGATTACGTTACAAGACACAGAATCTGGGATATGTTATTAGTATCAGATTCTAATATTTCAAATATAAGATAGATCTGATATTTTCCCAACATGAGTCTATTAAGTTTTACATTGTCTTGATTCATTTTTATCAAAATAATCAAAAACAAACATACCAATCCATATCCAATTTACAATTCTGAAACAAATTAAAAAAAAATTAAGTTCAACTCATGAACTTCTACTAGGAAAGTGTGGCCCAGTGCTTTTGGAATGTTAAGCACCTCCTCAACGAACGCCACACGTGTATTAAAATTTAGAACGAAAGCAAAATGGAACATGAACGTCAAATATAACCACGGCAATCCTGGACACGGAGACATCATACTTATCAACAATATTCTGATGACGGTCAAAATAGTTTTGAGGGCCTTGTTAAATTTAGGCTTTCAATATCCTTGCGTCGACAATTTATTTGTAAGCAGTCTGCTTCTTTGTATAAAGTTTCAATAATGGGAACAAGCTGAACCATAGCGTATTTAATGCGAAATAAATACATCATGAACACAGGAGAAACAGGTAGATTGTTGCGTAGAAAAGGATAGTTGGCAATAGAAAAATTGAAGCCATCACGTTTGTCATACAACTTCAAGTAAAAACTTGTGATGGCGTTATAATTAATGTAGAAGTCTAAATATGACACATACCTCTTTACATTATATTGTCAAAAATATAATATTGTAATCAATTTACTGATATTTAAAATCTGAAATTCCACAAAAACAAAGGCAAAGTATTTCTTAGCTAAATTTGGTTTAATATATTTTGGTTCTTTGGATATTTGTTCAACATCTTGAAAAAAAATTTGGTTCACAATTTTGGCTCAAGCATTACTGATATGAGGAAATGTAATCTGAAACGACCGTCTAGTGCTGTAAAATTAAAACTACAGTAGTATCATATGTAATACAACCTTAACAAGTTCAAATAGTATCAAAATGGACTTGAAACCAATTTTATCCAACGCACGGACAAACAGGCTTAACCATATAAGCTGCTAAAACAAAAATTCTAATCAATGTCACGGAAATTGGTTATCAAACTCACTTTTCTCAAACATAATGATCTTATTTAGTTTCATGTGATGTTTTCTCCCACCTGTATCCTCATGTAATTAATTGATAATTATTTCTTAAAACATAATCCCATGTAAATCAAGTACCTGTGTGACATACAAAATGTCTTTAATGGGACTATATGGATGGCTTCTTGTTCGTGTTTATTCGTTCAAGAAAAAATCGACGATTTTCAGGCTAATTTCACACAACCAAATTCGTTATCAAATTTCAAAATCTGAAAATCAGTGGGTGGCCATCGATAAAAATTCTGATAATTCTATTAGTATTGTTTGAAAATCTATTATCAACCACAGTAAACAATTTAGCGGTACCCAATATAGGCAGCTTAATTCAATTAACCTGTAGTATGAATCACTTTTTCTACACTGTCGAAAAATAATACGATCTTCTTTAGTCAAAGGTTGAGTCATGTCCTTGAGTTTTATCTTAAAAAGAAATTTTTGAAAAAAATCAAAAACAATAAATAATAAGAACCGCATGCAGTTTTTAATGGTAGAGAGATTTGGAGCTTAAAACATGCACTTGTCATCAGCCACAGCAACGAAGACATGATACAAGAAGCATCAAAATCAAGACATACATAAATTAGCAAAAACATAAAGGCAAACATATATTGGAATTACTTTATATACTTCAACCAACTTAAGATATTGTGACTAGTAATAAGTGAAATACACTTGACTAGAACATGTAAAATGAAAGACCCTATTTGTTCCATTAATCAATCGTGATGTGTTCCAACCTTGGAACAATAGACGAAACATTGAATGATGAATACTTGTTTGGAAACTAATTCTTAAAGTTTACAAACATAACAAAAAAGTCAAAAAATTCAACGTGTGTTTTTTTATATTCATTGAACGTGTTGAATAAATTTTTATACAAATTCTCTGGTATAAGTTGCATACACATTCATTGGTTAAGTTAAATCAATGAAATATTAAATGAACACGAATTAATAAAAACATACATACCAACCCATGTTCAAATTACAATCCCAAAGCTAAGAAAACATTTGTAACTGACAAATTCGGTTAAACACAAGAATGTCTACCATGGAAGTGAGACTGGGTGCTCCGGAAAGGTAAGAATCCCCCATTTAGCTAGCTACACCCGCCACGTGTGTAATCAAAATTTAGTGAGAAGACCAAGGTACTATGGTCGTCAAATATATCCAGGGGAATCCTGGACACAGAGACATCATACTAATCGACGGTACTGCTGAGATTACGGCCATAAAACTTGTTTGAGGGCTCTGATGAACATAGGCTTGCAATATTACTGGGTCAACAATTTATATATACGCAGCTTGATTCGTTGTATAAAGTTCCCGTAGTGGAAACAAGCTCCAATTTAACAAATTATTATTTTAGTTCATTATATTTATTCATTTTTTTATTAATCCTGAAATTCATTCCATCAATTTAATATTATATAAACACGAATTTACAAATTATTGTATTTCTTTTTTTAGGTTTTGAAAAGTTTTATGTTTTATGTAGTGAAATGTTTGTTCCTGTGTATATAGGGAAATAGTCAGCAAATACACACTAGACGGAAATGACGTCATTCTATGTTGTAACAATAAGACGACGTCAGTTACTAAGAAGATTACAGTGATATAATTATATTACAACATTTAGGGAGTTTCCAAAAACGTACGAATATTTCATTTTGCTGATAATTTCGGTGGACGTTATTTCAGAGTAAATCTGGCATATGAAGACACACAGTCCTGTGGTTTATCAATTACTTTGTTGACCACTGGCAGCTGGTCACTCTCTTTGCTTTTTATTAACTTTGACAAATTGTCTTAAATGTTTCTTTAATTAAGTTTGACAAACTGGCATGTCAAAACATAACGACATTATCAAGTATCATATCATCACCTCCTTTCCGCATCCTGTTGTCATTACACAGTACATTGCACATAAATGCATTGACTGTATGTAAAATGCCATTTATTATTTATCTTTCTTTCTCTTTTTCTTTGCTTTTAATAATTTTTTCTTTGAAATTTTAAAATAAAAATAAAAATTTGTTTTCTGTGGGTTTTGTAAAGGATTTATTTTTAGGGGAATGTCAAAATCCTTTCACAATGATCACCAGTTACAAATTGATATTGCCAACCATTCAACGTTTAAAATACGAACATAACTCATTACCGAAAACCAAAGTCTATTTCATAATGTGTCTCGGTCTAAAACAAAAATTTTTTTTCACGTAATTATCGTTTTAAATTCAACCTCTGCTTCTGGTCACATACCGCAATATGGCCCGTTTTCCTGTGAATTGTTTATTAATTTATGTACGAAGTTCGTTGTTTATGTAACATGTAAACAGCTTTAATGACGTCATTTCAATTATTCTAAGGATAATACCAAATTAGTAGTTGCAAATGACTGATTTTAATTTCTGTAAATACACTGGGTTTAAAGCGGTAATCTTTAAACGATATTTTGATATGTAATAAACAAACGAAAATTATAGTACAACTACTGGAATTGAAATATTGATATTAAATGAGAGGAACCATGTCTAAAACATCAAATACTACATTCATTATAACACAGAATTTGCATCTTTATAGAAAATGGTTTGCGGGAAACTAAATGAATTAAAACAGACAAGCTGTTGAAAAAACCTGTATGTACATGTTATTTGTACATAACTAGAATTCAATATCTATCCAAAATCATAATTTTTAAAATATAAATTTTAGATGTAAGCACTAATGACTGCGATAATGATAATAATGTCAAAGGTCAATTTTTATGATTTTGGGACGGCTCCATTACGTCAATTATTTGGTCATAGTTCAGATCTCTCATACAGGTCCAGTGCAGCATAACATGTTTATCACCTCATTATTATCCTCCATTACATCAATTAAAATTCTATCTACCATCAACATGTGTAGCTAACAACGCATAGCTGATTTATACCCCGCACCCCCTCCCTTCAGACAATGAACACATTTCTGCAGCCATCATCATTTTCATAACGTAACCCAGACGTAATTTTAACTAACCCAATGTCAAGATCATTTGTGCTTGATTGCAACATCAAAAGTGAACAAATTATTTTAATATTTAAACAAATAAAAATAATGTTACTGAAGTCACACGTAAAAATAGAATTTTCGCGAGCCACATAAACTAGGGAATGGTGGAAGCCATCAAGAAAATGTTACAAAATCGACCAGAATGTACATGGAAGTCGCCGGATAATTGACACCGGTTATAAAAAATAACATAATGGCAAATATGATATTCAGGTTTATGTACTTGGGTGCTGTAACCATTGTATATACACTCAGTGACCCTTCATTGTGTACATTAATTATTGATGCATAATCCTTTCATTATCGATTTTGATTTCATAAAAGGGGTATAGCTAGCTAAACAGGAAGGTCTTACCCTTTCGAAACACCCGTTCTCACTTTGAAGTTCACGTGTTACAAAGTAAACTTGCCAGTTTTCAAACCCTTTAAGTTTTTTATATTTTGCTTTAGGGATTTTAATATAAACATGGGCACTTATGTTTTTGTTTCATTAAAATACCTTTAACCAAAGGTGAACCAGATATATAGCATGTGTACATTCTTCATTAACGTTCGAAAACCTTTGTTTATTTTTATTTATTTTTTTTTTCAAAGAAAATTACATTCAAAAATGTAAATGTTTTACTGCAAATGAACATGTTATTGAACTTATGTTGAACATCGTACAGTGTAGTAAACACCTGCAGGTAATTATTGACGTTAAAGTACTACAAAAGAAAGCGAATGTTTGTCATTCAGTTAATCTGATTACCTCTAAACAAATTATAATTCAATAATATGTTCATTAAATTGCTAAGTAAATGCACTCGATACCATTTACAAAATATTAATTTCGCACAAGGGTCACATAATCAGTGTATTTATCTCGGATAAGGAACATATCAATTCTTATAGATGTTAAATTGTGATAATCATTAATTAAATTACATGACGTATTAGTGACATGTGCAGGTATGAAATGTTCCTTTTAAAGTGACAAATATATCAAAAATTATCATACTTGATCAGACTTTCAATTCAAAATAAATACAAATTGATTTCAACTATAAGAGATAAACATCACATCTGTACGATTTATCACACAATTAATCATCAACCCAAGTTCAAGTATGGCCATAGTATATTCAAAATAATTCTAAGTTTCTAAGGACAGTCGCTACCCGTTAGATTCGCTGATGAACCGAAATACATGTAGACTGTTGTTTATCATGAAATATAAATATAAAGTTCCTACGTAATAGGTATACCCAAGCTCCAACACCAATGTAATTTAATGGAGGAATGTGAAATTTTACTTAAAGATTATTTAAACATAATTTACCAGGTTTTCAAAGTTTATGGGTTTCTTTTGGGGTTTTGATTTAAAAATTGAATGATATGCATATCTTATGGATGTCCGTTATTTAACTTTCAAAAAATCTTACATTTAAAGCACAAAGGCAGATTGCCAAAAGCTTCTAGCACTAACTTATAGACAATCTTAAGAAGAAAGGTAAAAGTCGGTACTGTAAATATACAAACAAAGCCCAAAGAATATGCCACAACAACTAAATCTGCGAAAGAAGAACATCCTGTTACAAATACACAAATAAGAAATTCAATATTTATTGAAATGGCAGCGTAGAAAGCGTATTGCAATTAGTGCTTTTAATTGTGTCATGTTTTTGGTTGTATTGGTTGTTGCCAACTACGTGTTTTTCAATTGCAATTTTCTTTCTTCTATTTCAATAATAACCATTTAAAAGTATATATATATATACTGACAATAAACAATAGGTAGCAGAGGCACATTTTTATTAAAGCTTTTATTTATCAAAATATATCAGCATACAAAACTCTTGAATACATTGTTTAATCAGATTAAAACGAAAACAATATCATGAATATATTGTAACCAGTAATCAGGTAACGTTAATAATTCGTATATAATCACAACAAAACAGATAAACTTTAGTATTATCCACAACAAAATTTGATACCAGGCGAATATATTTTTTTACAAATGTAAATAATTTACTATAATTCTTTAAAAACTATCCTCACCGAGGATGTCATTTATATAACAGTAACTCGTGTATATATATAATCTTGCTTAATTAAAAGGTTTCTGAAGTTCAACATTGGATTTACCTAAAATTTCTTCAACAAAGTACGAAAATCAACAAAACAAATCTCAAATATAGTTTAAAGCTAAATCTGCAAAAATAAACAAAGCAGGTATTATTTAAAGTATCACAAAACATGACAATTTCAAAAGTAAGAAACTGATGTAAAAAGGGAACCAACATTGACAATAATCAAGTTCCTATTGTGTTTTGTTGTCTGCATATGAAATAAGCAAGATTAATATTCAAAACATCAACAGCAAATTCAAAATAGAATTGAGTTATTAAATATTAATCATGCATGGAGTTTGAAAATGAAGCATCTTTTGCTTTTATGATTATGATTTGACTATGGCCTAGATAATAGTGTTTTGATAGTTTATAGACTATAAGGCACATTTTAATATGTATGAACAAATGCTGTTTCCTTTTAAAGACTCTAAAGTTTCTAAACAAAAATGTTGCTACAAAGTAACATGTTGGATTTCTCGTCTCCGATGACAGGAAGTATTTACTTATAGAAAGTTTATTTTTTTCAATAAAAATTGATAGATTTGTATAGCTGCTGAAGGTATCCAAATAAAAGTTTCTTATTTACATTGTAATTAAAATCTTTATCGTACCAAACTGAATATGTCACGCTAAATTGAAATTATTTAATTTCAAACAATTTGACAAATATTAATCAGAAACATGTTTTACATGCAATGAAATACGAATTCCTCACAGAGAAATTACAAAAAACCCTGTGCTAAGGATTCAAACCAGGTCTATGTGACCTTAATGAATTAAGCATCAGCATTAAAACACTATTGCAGTTACTAGATAACAAAAGAAAAAATATATGAATCAACATCAATAAAATTTAATATAGAATTCTTCAACAAGTAGAAGAGATAGAAATTTTTAAAAATTTATGATGAAAGCTCAAATGCAAAACAATTCGTATTTAAAATCACATCGGGCAATCAAATTAAAGTTAAAACACAAAATATTATGCAATCAACAATTCCTCTTATATCAAATGACCCTGCTCTATATTTTTTCAGATGTACAGTATCACAAAGAAATAGATATACTTTTTAATTTATACAATATTATTTTATTGTTAATTTTCATAAAATGAGCAATCTTCATCTGTTTGAAAAATGTCAGACCAAACTTGTATCCACAATATTGTAACCAAGTTGTTCTTTTTCTAATATTTGACCTAATGACCTACTTATTGACTAACATTAAAAATGTACACTCTTTATTTAGCTTTTGTAATGAAGATTAGTCTGAGCAAGACTGGTTGAGATTTAGTTAAAATTATTTCAAAGTTAAAAATTGTTTCAAAAGTGTTAACAGTTTTTATATAACTTGACTTATTCATTAACCCAAAATTACCCAAATTTGACCTTCACTGGTTTGGTCAAGAGTCACAATGGTCAAATTTGATGTAGATTAGATAAAAACTGAAATTAGAGTGTAAACAATTTCGGTTTTAATCACGATAGACAAAGATTGCTAAAACATTTGGTACATTGAGAAAAACATTTTTTTAAGAAAATGATTAAGATTTCTTGACAAGCTTAGATTTGATTAAGGTTCCTTGACTAGAGCTTGTGGGTTCACAACCAAGCTATGATTGTCTAAGCTTGAGCATGGCGGATTTAGTGCATACTTTTCTTAATTATAATAATTTTTAATATCAAATACAACAGCAAACTTGAATAAAAATTAAGAGAGCAAAATAATTTTATGATACAAAAATTTTACCAGATTACTGAATTGGAAAATTAATTAACAAGAGGAAACAATTTGTTCCTCTTTTTAATAAACTAGCATTGATGAATACAATTTTTTTTCAAAAATTCTAGCGGACATGATGAGATTGAAAATTATGCGTTTTAACAACACTAGGGTGTTCAACAAAATACCATGTATTAATTATCTATTCCGAATAACTTCGAATAATTTGGCAAATTAATATTATACAATTAATATGAAATATAACTTTATATGTTTAAAGTGACCAGTATCAAATATTACTAGTAAACAGTTGCAAAGAGAGGCAAGATTAAGCATTGAATGACTTTATGTGCCATTGGTTATAAAATAAACGTTCCCTTGAGTTTTACTAAACCATGGCCACCACTTGACAAAACATCCGTCAGAGTAATGATTAACGCAATGAACCATAAAACACCCTATTTGTGTTTTTACTTTTGTTTATTTTCTTGTTTGACTTTTTATATCATTGGCTGTTAAAACGCATTAATTTCATTGTTTTATCGTTTTCGTTGTGTTGGGTGTTACAGCTGCCAATTACATGTTTATTTTATTTACATTTCTTTCTTCCATTACAAGAATTAAGCATGAACAATGCCCTGAACACTGTGTACCATAACAATAAATTTTTCTTCAGTAATTCTGCTTACATACAAACATTTATCACGTATTTTTAGAATTCCCTGTAAACTGCATAAAACATAATTCTTCATACGTTTATGCACTTCTTTCTACCTATGAAAAGTGACTTTCCCTGTACTTTTGAATTAATGAATTAAACTGAATTAGTAAAATCAAATTAAATGTATTTTAAAAACTTTCGTTGCTAAGAAAAAACAATTCCTTTAGTGTTCTTGTTCATTAAGTGTAGCAAACTCATTTTTTTGAATGACACAAGAAAAATGAAGTAATCAAGGAAAATAAAGAAGACTATTGAATCAACTCCACCAAACATACATTTATTGAGTATTATTTATCATTTATATTTCAAATACTCATTGCAAACATTACTTTTAAATTTACAAAATGCCTTGTATAACAAGTTTTAAAATTAAGTAAAATATTATGATTGGTGCAAGACAAAAATTAAATACATGGTTTGGTATGTTTGATTGTGAGGTTTTGATATATTAGCACCGCTCTCTCTATTTCTCTCTCTTTCTCTCTCTCCTTTGCTTGAACAATTTATAAACCCTCTATCTCCTTCCGTTGGTACAATATTTTATAAGCCTTTGTTATAGTAAAGACACGTTTCTTTGGTCAATTCTTTAAACTCTGGTTCCAATTTCTCTGTCTTGATCTGCAAAATATGGAAGAGGAAGTGATAATAGGAACACTCGTCAATTCTTAGATATAATTTAATAACTAGTTTAATAGTTTGGTGATACAATAAGTGACTGAAGTAGAAGACGCAACGGGCCTTGTACTTAATAAATAAAGTGTATTTGAAAGCATCGATGGTATTTCAAGTAATTGAAAAAAGGATTTTCAAAATCGTTTCAAGGGCCCAACCATAGATAATGGTGGAAATTAAACTTTAACAATGTACCATACTGACTGGAGGTATTCACTTATTCAGTCAATATGAGCTCTCCAATGCACCAAAATACATACGACCGTATCATAGTACAAATATCATTGTAACAACTCAAATTTACAATTGTAACAATCTTGTTCTCTTAGGTGCATTTATGAGGTGTTATTCGCACACGTGCAAGATACAAAAATTACATGTGTATGCGCAGCAATATATCATACTTAACATGCAAAGTAAAATTGATTACAAGTGCGCAAAACAAAAACAATAGACTGCATTCTACACGTTAATTAGTTGCTTCAGTATCCCTTATCACGTGATTCTCAAAAATGAAGTGTCGTCTAATGAGCCAATTAGGAGGCAGTTTATAAATCATCACGGGTACTAAGAAGTCTATTTTCTCAGTAACAAACGGATCTGACGCCAAACTCTCATTGAACCATGTGACATGTTATTAGTATTGATGCTGGCCACCTCGGCTTCATGACGGTGCTGTACATCTGGGTTGGTTAATGAAATATTTTCCGTATTTTAACACTTCCAATGCCACAGTTATGATAATCACAAAAGGCAGTTATGATTTAGGCAATCTAATTGCTGCAAGTGGAATTGTCTGTGACTGTCGGCCGCAATTACTCTGTACAAATGAACTGATTTATTAAAGTGTACAACTGTCACTTTTTTGCTCGTGTTGGATATTACTTGTGTATGTTAGTCAAACGATGTAGTGGTACTAATTGCAGCATCAAGTGTCAAGTTCCGACAGTTAAGATTGTAAATAACAGATTGTTAATGTCTCCCGCCTAATAAACAAATGTAATTTTGTAAATGTCCGCTAAATTGCACAAAGTATAATACATTCACTCCAAAATGCTCTGCTTAACATATCTCGTCATTTATATAACTGTATTTTATTACAATACTGATTGTAGAAATACGACTGAAAACTTGAGGAATTTTAAATAACAACACACTATCTACCAAAGCAATGACATTGTTATTTCAGATAACACATATAAGTTATCTTAGATACTATCTATTTTTTTTTTACTTTTTTTACTTACAAAAAACTGTGTAAATGCCACTTCAACTAATTAACCAACGAAAGAATTCAAAATAATTCCAACACCAAAGAACATCATCGTGTGAAAGCTTTATTGATAATGAAAAATAAATTATTTTCTTAGGAACTCTAAACATACATACACTACACATATAGTGTCCTTAAAACTAAAAAAAAACAAAAGGATTTGAAATGATTTGGTACAAAACGATTTTTTTCTTTTGATAAAAAAGTTTGTGTATCTTTTCAAATTTTAGCTTTCCTATCAAATTCAAACACTAATTTTAAGATTTGATAAAAAAACGAATTCTTAACAAGCATTTTTTCACTTAAACCTCTTAGAACAAAATGACTAAAGTAAGTAAATTATATTTAGCAAATCAAGAACGCATAAAATCTTTCTTGGAATTAAAGTCTTAATAAAGATCTTAATTTTAATGGGAGAACCGTGTGTCAAGAAAGTATACTGCAAGTCAATCAAAATAATTCCTATTAAATTGGGGAAAAACAAACAATAATAAAGGCTGTGGAACCAGAAACTTCAAATAAATACCAAACCAAATGTATTTTATGAATATAGTTGTGTTGTTTGTAATGTACCAAATAAATTGTCCGAATGACCAGCTAACAATATTGAGAATATTTTAAAAAGACATTAACTTTTGGAGATCAAGATAAACGAATATCTCTTTTTGCAAAACTATTTTAGCAACTTTAATCATTTTATATTGTAGACTTTTCCTCGTTTGAGGAACAAATAACGTGATCTTGCCAAGGCAACTATCTTGATAAAAAAACCAAATCACTGTTCTGTCATTTTATATAATACAAGTCCGACAATTGCGTCTGAAACAAACAAAATTAAATGCGTATTTTCTACATATCAATGTTATAAGTGGAATGCTGATTTCTGTTATTATTTTATGAGTAGAATGTGTATCAGAACTATTTTAAAACCACGAGTTGTAGAAGATATGATTATGAGAATGATTAGGTGTCCTCCAATACAACAACTATTACCAAATTACTGGTATTGTTGTGTTGGCTGCTGTCAAGTACATATTGTTTGAATGAGTAGTATTTGTATTGCAAAAGCAAATGACGTTTAATTCATCATTTAAATAGATACGCTTGCAGAAGTCCTGATGATTAAGTCGAATAAGTAAATCTAAGCAATAATAATAATAGTTAACTCAAGGAAAGTATTTCACATTTTTAGAAAAAGATATCTATTTTTATTAAGCTATTTAAGATTTTTTCTCAAAAGACGAGCAATTTATTCAATAAAATGGTGTTTGTAAAAGTTTGAATTTTCTATTCTCTACGTTTCGACACATTTGATCACGATTTATAAGGTTATAAATTTAAATGTTTATATGAAGTTGACATAAGTGTGTTGACGCTTTTTGGTCGGACATTTATGTATGATAGATAAAACTAGTCAAGCTTATTTACTAGAATAGTAAATTAAAAACAAATACAATAATTCACGTCCAGATCACTATCCCAAACAAAAGTAAACTTTGAAACTGACAAATTAGGTTAGGTTAATCAGGGAAGTGGGACCGAGTGCTCCGGAAGGATTCTCACCTTCTGTTGAGCTAACTACACCCGTCACATATTAAATCAAAATTAAGAGTTAAAAAAAGCATGAAACTATGGGACGTCAAACATTTTAAAGGCCATCCTGGACACAAAAAATTACGATGTATATTTACAAGTATGTTTGGTTTTTTTCTCAACAATACTGCCATGACGGCCATAAAACGTTTTGAGGGCCCTGATAAGTCTAGGCTTGTGATATCACTGGCTCAAAGATTTGTTTGTAAGCATCTTGCTCCGTTGTATAAAGGTCTTATAGTAGGGAACAAGCTCTACCATAGCGCATCATTGATTGTGACACAAAATCGCTATAAACGGGCGAGAAGTTTTCTGCATAGAAAAGGAAAGTTTATTTTAAACAAATGATCCATGTAAATAAACATACAATGGAAATATGTTCAAACATATTATGGAGTCAATCTCAGTAATGTTTAATCAATTTATCCAAATAATACCATGTGTTTTCAAAGAATTTACTTTGCTTTTTGAATTGTGATTTAAACATGGACCGGTATGTTTGTTTTATTTTACTGTTTGGTCTATTGAAGATATCACACTTACAAACTGGATATTCAGTTTTATTGTTTCATATTAAAAACAAACATACTAATCCATACCTAAATCATAGTCTCACTTTGAATCTGGCAGGTAAAACACATGAACTTCAACCAGGGAAGTGAGACCAGGTGCATCAGACATCAGAAATATTATAACGACGGCATTGATGACCATAGGTTTACGATATTCCTGTGTGAACAATTTATTTTTAACAAGTTTGCTATACCTTACAGTATTATTTGTGAAGAAAATACACCATAGGCAGGAGAAGCGTATACATAGAAAAATGAAAACTGACAACAGAAAAATTAAGGCCATCATATCTGTCATGCAGTTTTAAACGTAGACTTTCGCATTGAGATAATTAATGTCCAAACTTTGAGCAGAACTCTCATTATGCAAAGATGGAATTCACATAGTCATAAGATATTGTTCAGACGTTATTTGATTATTTGTGTTTAGTGTCTAAAGCTAATACTACTACTGAAAAAACATCAAGAGACTATAACAGGATAAAGAAGAATGTGTTGTATGCACTTGAACTTAATAAGTACAACCTATTCTAGATTCAGAAATAAATACCTATAAACATTTGTATTCAAATCAATTACAAAACTATCAATCTATATGTTCCAACCAACATTCTAAAAGCAAAGGTAAACCATGAAAAATAGCAAATTAGGTAAAATACTTCCATCAAGGCAGTATGGAAAGTTATCACTCTTCAGGCTAGCTAGCTATACTCACCGTGAAATAAAAATTGAGAACGAAAGGAACTTTTAATTTTGATACTTCATCTAATATTGTGATTATTATTGATAGAGGCATAGAACTTATCGACATCATTGATATGACGGCAATAAAACTTCTTGAGGGCCTTGATAAGCCTATGGTTGAAATAATACCTGAGTCGAAAATTATTTGTAAACAGTCCACTTTATTATAATGTATAAAGTTATTTATATCAAATGCTATAAATGTTTTACAACGTTCTACATAAGACTTGTTTCACATCTCTTTTCAGTTCAAGAGCAGTAACTCTTGAAAACCAAGAAAACAGATCAAGTTATCTAATGTTTCGGTTGATAAGTTTATATATAGCCACTTGTGTATATTTATAAAAACTACAATCAAACCTGCCTACAAAATCACCTATATTTAAGGGTCACCTGCTTATAAAGGGCAATAAAATTGTATCCCAATTGTTCTGTATTCATACTATTTGAACCTGTGTATACAGGTCCAACAAGAAAGTTTGGACACCCCCTTCTATAACCTTTGTAAAAGAGCAATGTTGATGGTCTTAGTACTTGGTGTTTTGTTAACTTATATTTGTTAAAAGACTATTTTTATATACTACCTAGAATGTTATTTAAATGGCATAATTGATAAAAGTTTCAATTTAAGTTTTTAGTGAACAGTGATTGATAAAAAAATTAAAATATTTGGGAAAAAATCCCATTTCTTCAAATATGGACTTAATAAATAGAAATACCGGAAACGACTTTAAACGCTTAATTCAAAGTGGTTATTAAGCACTTTCTAAGAAAAATATGTCATTTTATCTGTTTAAATTCCTTTTGTATTGAAAATACTATAATATTTAGAAATAAGGTCAAACTGGATTTTTGGTTAGTGTATTTAACGATAATTCATTTTTCGTATAACGTCCATTTCCTACTGCAAAAAGATGTTTTATAGTAATATTTGACTTAGAAAAATACATTTTTATTTATGTTTTGGAACAGATGCTTTGTTCTCATTGTTTAAAATCATTTTTGCCAAAGGACACCCGTTTTTGTGTCTGGAATATATAAAGGGAGATAACAGAGTCTTTTGCAATTTTATTGTGTCCAAGTTACATCGATTAGATCTAGTGGTATGTCACATGTAACACACTATTAAACAAATCACTGATAAAGCATGTCAAAGCTTGTTATAACAAACAAATTTATGGCTAGCTATGAATCACTTTCATGGGGTGCCCAAACTTTCTTGTTGGACCTGTACACGCAATCTGCTCATAAAGGTCACTTTTATTGGTACCCTTGGGTGGCCTTTATAGACAGGTTTGACTGTATTAATCAATATCAAACAAAGACTATTACAATGTTGATCTATGGAAGTTTGTTTTGTTATTCTGTCGATACTTGTAATGAGATCTAGTAAAATAAGTGTAGCATTCCATACTTTATTACAAATTACATGTTTTAACAGTTTTACAGCACTAGACGGCAGTTTTGGAATACAATTGCTCACCAGTAGTGGTTTGACCAAAACTTTGCAACTATATTTTTAATGGATTTCTGTAATTTTAAACCAATGCCTGGAATCAGGTTCTACATTTTACTTATCTATACACATTTATAACAAGTGTTGACATGCTTCTTTAAGATAGTTTTGTCTTGTCTACAGTTTAAGCACAAAGATGTTCAAAAAGATTCCAAACGTTTTAAAAATGTTATGTGAATTGCTGCTTAACAGACAGGGCACAGAAAAGTTAAATCACTTGTATGGTTAATAATGATTCTGTATATAATGACAAACACGATCCTTATGTAATGACATACAACATTAACAACTTCAATGAACAACTCCAATCAACCCGGATTTGGATTACATTATTAGGTGAACTTCCAACTTTTTAATACTGTTAACTTTTGGGTGATTCAACAAGAGGCCCTATAGGGCCTGTGATGCTCAACGGGCAGGTAATTTATATTTTTGATAAATAGCGTGCAAATCTTGTGAAATGGCATTCCCCTTCCTGTTTACAATTGCAACTGGAACCAAAGTGGTTGGAAACCAAATCTGCATTGGTTTTTCATGTTTTTGCTATGTATAGGAACAGAAGCCACCTTGGATTTTGGCTGATATGCCAGACATAACTTTTGGTTTACTGTTACTAAAGGACTTTTCATGCTGTATTGGGTTAAAATTGGCCAATTCAGGAGAAAATTTTCAATGATTTGGTTAAAACAAACATCTTATTTGTACACTGCCTAAAAATTGGGACAGGGAGGGTAAAACATTAGGTCATAACCTTCACAATTGACCTTGACCTCATTTTGAAGGTAATTACAAGAATATTTTCAAAACTGAAAACCCCATGTCATTATCTGAACAAATAGTGAAGATATAACAATTTCAGCAATTTTTTGCATCCGTGACCTTGACCTTTGAACCCATAACCTTTCTCTATACATTAAAATAGTAGTTGAATTAATATCTACAACATTCTAATATATATGCCTATAGAAAATGTTAATAGTTTTCAAGATAATTAACCATTTCAGTACTATTTCGTATCTGTGACCTTGACTTTTGAACCCCTGACATTAATCTATATATCACAATGATCGTTACATCAATACCAACAATATTCTAATATACATGCCTATACAAAAAAATTATAGTTTTTGTGTTAAATAATGTTTTTGATTTTGTTTTGTATCTGTGACCTTGACCTTTGAACCATGACCTTTTTCTATACATCAAAATGATCGTTGTATTAATACCTACAACATTCTAATATACATGCCTATACAAAAAGTTTATAGTTTTCCAGATAATGAACCATTTCGGTATTGTTTTGCTTCTGTGACCTTGACCTTTGGTTGGACCCATGACCTTTTTCTATACATCAAAATGTTCGTTGTATTAACACCTACAACATTCTAATATACATGCCTATACAAAAAGTTTATAGTTTTCAAGATAATGAACCATTTCAATATTACTTCGCGTCTGTGACCTTGACCTTTGAACCCATGACCATAATCTATACATCAAAATGACCGTTGCATCAACACCTACAACATTCTAATATACATGCCGATACAAAAAGTTTACAGTTTTCAAGATAATGAACTGTTTCAGTATTCTTTCGCATCTGTGACCTTGACCTTTGAACCCATGACCTTAATCACATCAAAATGACTGTTGCATCAATACCAACAATATTCCAATATACATGCCTATACAAAAAGTTTATAGTTTTTGAGATAATGAACCATTTCAGCATTGTTTTGCTTCTGTGACCTTGACCTTTGGACCCATGACCTTTTTCTATACATCAAAATGATCGTTGTATTAATACCTACAACATTCTAATATACATGCCTATACAAAAAGTTTATAGTTTTCAAAATAATGAACCGTTACAGTATTATTTTGCGTCTGTGACCTTGACCATTGAACCCATGACCTTAATCTATACATCAAAATGGCCGTTGCATCAATACCAACAATATTCCAATATACATGCCTATACAAAAAGTTTATAGTTTTCGAGATAATGAATAAATTCAGAAAGGTAAAAAATTGGGTCAGGACCTTCACAATTGACCTTGACCTCATTTTGAAGGTAATTACAAGAATATGTCAAAACTGAAAACCCCATGTCATTATCTGATCTTATAGTCAAGTTATAACAATTTTAAACTATTTAAAGCTAATTTACGATTTTTGCAAAATTAAACGCAAAAATGTGTTACCTATTTTTTGTCAGAATTCCACGAAATGTATAAACTTAGAGGTTAAGACCATCTAGAAGCCAAATATTAAATCAGATTTTGCCTCCAATGACTGGTTCTGGAGAAGAAGATTTTTTTAGGTTTTTTCTATTTTTAGTAACAGCAGCCATCTTGTATATCTAATCGCCATGATTTGTAAAATCTACAGTCAGACTCTAGCAAGGACCTTGCACAGCAATTTAGGTTTCAAAAGGCCTGGTAGTTTCAGAGTTTTTGCTGTTAACGCACGCACGCACACATGCATCATGCCAATAGCGCATCTGGCTAAAGCCAGTTGAGCTAAAAACACCAGCTGTAGATCTTTTGGCCACTTACACATTATCTTACAGTAACAGTAATGTTCAGAGGCAATATGACTATGTAGTGCATTAAATTCCTAGCTGTTGAAAATTTAAAATGTGTCCTTAATTCTAGATTTAATTAAATATTTTGCTCTTAGATTTTAGACCAATATTAACCTAGTTGTGGAGTATATAGCTCTTGTTCATCAAACATTTTTCAGAACCCCCTTTCTTAATCATCTATTTTATGTAAAAGTTAATTTAGTTATTGTTTTAATCAGATTCAGTTTTATATATTTGTGCTAATGAAGGTATGGTTGAACAGAAATATAAAATATTCCATAAAGATGGTAATAGTTGGATCATGAAAAATAACATGGAACTATGGGACGTCCAACATTTCAAAGGCCACTCTGGACACAAAAACATTATATATAAAAGCGTTTTTGTTTTTTATTTATCAAAAATTCTGCGTCGACGGCCATAAAACTTTCTGAGGACCCTGATTAGTTTAGGCTTGTGATATTACTGGTCAACAATTATTTGATTGTAAGCAGCTTGCTCTGTTGTATAAAGGTTCAATAGTAGGGAACACGCTCTACCATAGCCCATCATTAATTGTGACACAAAATCACTATCAGCACTATGGTAATAGTTGTACCATGAAAACGTAACTCCACCTCATATGAACCCACTTTATGTCTAGATCAATCTTTATGTTTTAAGATTTCTTAAAAATTAACCCTAATCTCTAATGGTAACCCAAACAAATTTCATTACAGAAAAGACTGTTTTATGTACCCAAGTTACAATATAAATCAGAAATGTATTTATATATTTAAAAAAACAAACAAAAAATTAAATAAAAGTTAAAGCTTGAATTTATGCATTTATCTGTTTTCATGTGTGACCAATTCATCTTATATTACAAACCACGATCTCATTTAATAAATTTACAATCAACTTTTAAGTAAATTATAAACAAATTATAAAAACATTATAGTCACTATGAAAAGCAACCATTTTATAGCATTTTGATTACAATTTTATCTTCTAAGTGAAAGAGGGGTAACTCTTGAAACCATTCAATGTAAGAAATAACTTATTGTATATCCATAAATTGAGTGCACATGGTTTTTATTATTTATTCATTTCAATTGAAAATATTTCCAATAAACTATCAATAAAATGAATTTATATTAAATGACCTTACCAAATTATATTTTTAATTGAAAACACAATTATTCAGTTTGTCTGTACATAGAGAAAGTTTGGGAAAATTAAGGAAATTGCTGATCATCAAGTTTATATTTCTATAGTAAAGGGCCTTTATTAATAGTTATATTAGGGTGGGTCAGTGTTGTTCAGGTTTTTTCAGGTGTGATGATCATGAATATTCAAATTTCGACATTAAATTCATAGTCGTCTCAGGTAAGAATGTACAGAAGGGATAACTTTGACATAGTTATAATTGTTGGTTTTTAAAAATTGCTCTGCAGATTTAATATTATTTCTTATAGGTCAGTTGTTGTTGTATCAACTTTTGACATTTTCCTGTGAATTTGTGACTTTATTCTTGCATTTTCTATGAGCACTCCATTTGTGGATATGCATGTACAGTAATGAGATATAATACCACGTGTGTAATCAAAATTGTGTGAAAGGAACATGGAATTTTAGTAAGTAAAGCATTTAGTGCAAATTATGTGAGTTAATCCATGTCTTAATCGCATCCATCAATCTGTGCACAATAATAAAGGATTTGTATCAGTAGTACCTACTGTATCACCACAAAAATTCAATCAAATAAGAACTCCGCTAAAATTAATATGTTACTAGACCAATGTCAAGGAAGGGCCCCACAAACAAAATAAACAGATGGACAAATGGACGGATGGATGGACAGACAGACAAGGGATTACTACAGATACAGAGTGAGAACCATAAGGTAAGGACTATCACAAGCAAAATTCATCAAAATCCCACCATTCCTTCAGAAGATAACATGCTTTAAACATTTAGCAAATCACATAGTATGCAGGCTCATTAAATATGCATGGAATTTGTTGAACACCAAATTTAGTGACGGGCTTATGTACCAAGAATCACAAGCAAGTTTCATCAAAATCCAACCATTCCTACTAAAGATATCATGTGGAAAACATTCAGCCAATCAGATTGCAGCAGCCTCATTAAATATGCACGGAATTTGTCGAACATCGAACTTGAGCGAAGGACTTATGTACTAAGTATCACAAGCAAGTTTTATCAAAATCCCATTATTCCTTTAGAAGATATCATACGGAAAACATTCAACCAATCAGATTGCAGCAGCCTCATTCAATATGCACCGAATTTGTCTAACATCGAACTTGAGCGAAGGTATCACAAGCAAGTTTCATCAAAATCCCATCATTCCTTTAGAAGATATCATGTGGAAAACATTCAGCCAATCAAATTGCAGCAGTCTCATTAAATATGCATTGAATTTGTCGAACATCGAGCTTGAGCGAGGGACTTGCGCATCAATTATCACAAACAAGTTTCATAAAAATTCCACCATTCCTTCTCAAAATATCGTGCAGAAAGCAAAAGGGACAGACAGACAGACAGACAGATAGACAGACAGATGGACAAGGTGATTACTTTAAGGTACCCGCATATATGCGGGGCCCTAAACAGTATTTATTGGGTTATATAGGTGATTTAACTTGTTAAACTATTGGATTTTTTCTGTATGAACATTGACACTAAAACAGTGCCATATTTAGTCTTGTTTAACAAAGTTTTTTTTCAGAATGGCAATAGCATCATACACAATGACAATCTGGATATCGAGTTTGAAAGAAGTTTTTTTTCAGAATGGCAATAGCATCATACTTATCCTTACTTTTTAACAACAATGACAACTCTGACAGGTTTTTTTTCATAATGACAATAGCATCATACTTATCATTTAACAGCAGTGATGATCTAGCTATCAAGATAGGTATGTGGAGGAAAAAGGGATGTTGGCCGACAACTTGCAGCAAACAAACTGACTTTTCTTAAACTTTAAGTTGCGTTTATACAAACCCAAGCATGAGAGACCCATGATCCATGCAAATCTGCTTTAGACTTAGACATTTCATTTAATAAATCCACAAAAGTTTTATCGCTTTTCGAACTTGAAAAGTTAAAATACTTGAAAACAAAATTCATATTTTGTGTCATTATCAATTTAGTAAGGTAAACTAATGTATTAGAAGACAACTCCTTAGTCTTGTGTTTGTTATTGCATAATTTGACATTTTCTACAAAAGCTGTTGTCATTTCAGTAACATGTTGTCATTATGTTTTCTGTGAGAAACTGTTGTAATAGTTCCTAACAAGCATTAAGTAGCATCATGTATCAAAATAGCTGACCCTATCACAATGTAGTTTTTTTCTAAACATAGTAGAAATGATAGACATCTTGTATCTCTCTATGTTTGTAGGAACCTTTGTTCTCATGGAAATCAAAAACACACATACCAGGTATTATCTGGAAAAGTACCTTTTACAGTCATATTTTGAAATAAATATTGTTTTAAGCTGATGTCATTGATATGCAAGCTTTATTGAATGAAAACATCCTCTCATAAAAGTACATATATTATGCACTTAAGCTTAAGTTAATGATCACTTTTTCTTCAAAATGAAACAAGTGTTTATCTTATTGTCTTATTGTCAGAAATATCTTAATTTGCTGCTTGTGTGAATCTGAAAATACTAAAAAACTAATATCTACTTCCTGATGCAAAGTAATTCCTTGGCTAAATCAAGTTAAAATATATTTTGGTCCTTTGGATACGTGTTCAGCCCATTGAAAAAACGTTTGGTTTCACAATTTTTGTTTAAGCACTACTGATGAATATATTCTGAAATGGCCATCTTATTGATAAGAATAAAGTTCACATTTCAGTAAATTAGAATGACCCTTTCATCTACTCATCAAGATGCTTGACTTTTTGCAAATTCTAAGCAGAAATATTGTAAATATAAGAAAAAACTTTCAATTTGTTGTGGTTTATCAGACAAAAATAAAGATTTTTGGTAGTGGCAATTCCATTAAAATTCCAAAGCAATTTTATGAGAAAATCTTGCTTATAACCACTAAAACGCAATAAATTGAGACTTGTTTCTAATGTATGACTGATTCTGAACTTACCTGTGAATACTGTGGGAACAATGCTATAGCTACAGGAAGTGCCAAACCAAAAGCAGCAGTCACAACAAAAGCATGTATAGGTAGGTGTAACTTTGGTCTACTGATCAAAAATTTGGTCCTACATAGTAAAAGGAAAACATATTAATAAAAACAACATTAAAAAGTTTTTGTTTTCATTTTTGTTGATGTGTCAATTTTACTGGTTTTGAAGACAAGTCCAATTGAAAGTATGTTTAACAATCATAATTAAAATATATACTACAAGTGCTGGATTCTGTACAGATTTTGACCAATTCTAAAACTAGAAAATCCCAGAACTTTAAACGCATGCCTTTTTGAAAAGAAAAAACCCAATTTTTAATGAAAAACCTATTTTTAGAGTGTGAAGATATAGTTTCAGAGCAAAATTTTTTTGGAAAAGATTCTCAAGAACAAGAATAATTGACCAATCTAAAAACAAAGACATGAATTAGAAAAATGTGACCTGATCCAGATAAAAACTAGCACCATCTATTGTGAGCCAAATACCCCCAGTCCCAAACATTGAATGTTTTCCCGTGACCTTGACCTTTAAGATATGACCTTGGTTCAAGGTCATGACACACCTTTGCACCATGAATATTATTCATGTGAAGTTTTATGACAGCTGTCCAAAGCAGCTATGAGATATGGTACAGACACGATTTAACATGGACAGACAGACAGACACACAGACAGACAGACAGACCTGGTGATTCCTATTTACTCCCTCAAACTAGTTTGCTGGAGTATAAAAATACATCATTAAATCCTGAAACATTTTAGCCAAGTCCCAGATACATCTTTTTTTGTCATAACATTTATGAGTGACTATATGAGACAACATGTACTTGCATTGGCAAGTGAAGTTTAACTACATGCATGGCCAAAAAGCATGGTATGAATTTTATCCAAACAAGCATGGAGAGTATTGTGTCCCCTATGGGCCATGATAAAAGAACGGAAGCTTCATTTTTAACTCGTGTTATTTGTTATAGCTAGCTACACAGGTTGTGTACCCTTCCAGAGCACCCGGCGGCTTCACTTCCCTGGTAGACGTTCATGTGTTTAACCTAATTTGTCATTTTCAAAGTTTTTACTTTGCTTCTGGATTGCGATTTTGACATGGCTCTGTATGTTTGTTTTTTATTATAATATAAAATGGCTATTTTTGGTATAATGATAATGAAACATATAAGTATAACTGACACGATGAAAACTATCGATATAATGAGTCCAATTACCAAAAAACTCTGAAAAATCATCGAACTGAAACAAAATTTGAGCCTGATATGTAACCTGTCTTTGTAAAACTAAATACCAAACACCAAACAAATACATTCAAGTATGGTACAAATTGCTGAATTTGATTTACTGGACTAACAGAAAGAGAGCAGAGTGCAAATCTAAAGTACAGTCAAACTGTCTATAAAGGCCACCTACAGGAACCAGTAAAAGTGGCCTTTAGGGGGAGGTGGCCTTTATATACAGGTTCAAATATTTTCGAAAATAAAGAACAATTGGGATACAATTTTACTGGCTTTTATAAGCAAGTGGCCCTAATATAGAGGTGGCCTTTAAGACAGGTTGGACTGTACACTAGTAGGAAACTAATAAAGATATAAAACAGGAAAATAATATCAGACATGTGATATTTACCTTTCTAGAAATGACATAACTACTGGAGGTATTATAAGTATAGGAGCAGGTAAAAATATCCTAGTTATGGCTGTCTCCATTAATGCCTGCAAAATATATATACATGTACTTTTATTCTTTTTTTTTGTAACCATGGTAACATTTTTTAACTTCAAAGTTGAAACAAACTAAGAACAAATTATCTAGAAGAGCGATCTAATATAAACAACAATACTGTATTAAGCTTATACACAGTATTTCAAACAATACATGTACCTATATTCATTTGCACAAACTTGTACGCATGCAGCATGAAACTTTGCCTAAATCAATCAATCAATTAAAGATACTCATTAAAATGTATTGCCATGTGAATGTCAGAAAATTTTTAATGTGTTGTAAAAGCATTATGAACCTGTAAGATTTAAGTATACATTTTAAGGTTTATCATTATGATTCCAGTAGAGATATGCTCTCCCCAATCAAGATTGTATGTTATTAAATAATTTACCTTTTCTGCTGCTATTACAGATGTTCCCACTACATTATCATCTTTATCTACTACTACAATACCCTCTGATAACTCATTATTCCTCATCAATATAACATTACAGGTGCTTGCTGTTGCTGTTAATAATACAAAATACTTCAGTATTAATAATTAAGGACTATATAAACAAAACAATAGCTTCCACAATAGCTTTCTATGAAAGCAAGATCCTCAGCCAAAAGGTATTTGTAATTTTTGAAATAATGCAAAGGGACAAAACTCCTTGAAAAATCATGAAACCAGAACATGAAAATGCAATGCAAATCTATGCCTTCAACTAATAATTCCTCTAAATTAGTCTCATAATATCTGACGTCTGACAAACTGTTCAAAAATGATGTGGACAAAAAGTGTGACACCCAGACAGACAGATTGATGGAAAGCATACTATAGTCTCTCACCAATTGACGTATCGCTGACCACAACATTTATGTTCCGATACTGGCGGCCATCAAGGTACCAAAGTAGCATCATGACAACCAATGACATACTAGTGTCAGTGATGTCATTAAACGGCACAATTTAGGTCGAGTTTTCATTCTTTTTGTGTGTAAATCAATCATGCGGACCCTTTGTTGGAACATTGCGGGAGTGGCCGGCAATCCGTCAATTTCTTTGCAGAGAATAAAAAACCTCATCATAGCCTAGATGTATATTGTACTTATTATCATACCCAACTACAAATATATGCAGATGTGAATGATCAGAAAAAGAGCAAAAAGATAGTGTATTTACACTTAAAAATCTTTAGTGTAAATAAGTTTGTGTTTATTACTTCTTCTTCCTCCTCAGTCTGTTTCAGTTGCTTCTAGTTGTAAGCATCCTCTGTAGTGACCACAGGTGGCCTACTCTTTTACGAATTCCACTGAGGTGTCTTTAGCATGCACTGAGACACTGGGCCTTGGATTTGAGTCTCATCCGAAAGACTATTCTAATAATGAGCTTTTTACTACTCTAATATGGACAGGGGATGGAAATCATCTCAGAAAATTTCAAAATCCTGAGTGAGGTTCAAACCCAAAACCCTGGACTTTGAAAGCCAGTGACAGTACAACTCTGTATTCTCAGTACCAATTAAGTGTTCTAATGTCATTTAAAAATCAGTAGTCTGAATATGTCTTTTGCTCTTTGCTTTCATTTTAATGACATTTTGTTGGTGTCCTTATTTTTTCTTATTCTTGTTTTATTTATTTATTTATTTTGTTTTACATTTTTTTTTGCTGATTTTCTTGGTATATTTCATGACAATTCTAGGTACTCACCTACAGCTGGGAATGGCACAAATCGCTGAATCAGCATTTTAGTAGTAGGACTTAATCTGTTTGCTCTCTTTATTAATGCACCTAAACCTAACTGAAAATTAAATTTAAATTTAATACGGCTATATAATATGTGTTGCTAATGTTTAAATGATCAATATCAGTATTTTAGTCAATTTATTAGATTCAGAGCAGACAAAAGTGTCTTGTAATCCAAAATAAAATCTTGTGGAAAATATGAGACCAGTCTATAAATCTGTGCAATTTTTTTTTTTTATTGGCACAAGTTGACATATATACAAACTATGAATCACGCAATTATTACAAAACTGTGCAATTTATGAGAAACAACAAATAAGTAATATTGCACTCCAGGAATTATGTATTTTAATTTTGTATTGTCAACAGACTAGTTGTTGCTAAAGGGGACTAAAAAAATCCTGTAACCTTGCTTTTCCCTTACAGCATAAAGAGAACCAGGTCATTCTAATTACAAAGTTCTCTCTAACAAAAGCTCAAAAACTATTGTGTAAAAGAACATTATTATATTGACTAATTTCAGGTGAATATTACTTACAGCTATTGACAAAGCACTCCCAACTGCACCACAATATCCAGCAATGAATCTGTTCATTGGTGTTGGCTGCAAAATCAAATTATAAAGTATAAATAATGGTGCATACTTGCTACTTAACTATGAGTTGAGTCGAGTTTAGTAATGGTGTCAACTATAGGCAAAAGTGCAGAAAACTTTTGCCTGTGTGTAGCGCTAATGACATTAACATGATTAAACAGCATGGTTTTTTTAATGTGCCATGCCTGCTATGACATAGGACCTTCTTTATTTTTGTTTCCCACCGAAAGAACTGTGATTTTCATTTCGTAATGCTGAGTGCTTGGTGAAAGAACAGTCACTTCCCACTTTCAAGTCTTGGGTCAGAACAGGTCAGGGTTCGAACCCACGACCATGGGCTACCACAGTGGTACTTAACTATGAGATCATGTAAATTATATATATTTACATTTATGGTGTTTGATTGTATTAAACTCTGTTTTAGACCAAATGAAGTTATAGGACTATAATTACATTTGCTAATGTGACATCACTCATTTCTTGCTGACACCTATGCTCGTGACGTCATTAATAGGCTGTTCCAGGAATTGGAATTGCATGTCGTACACGACAGTGTTTTAAATTTATTTCAGGATTCAAAAACAAAAATAAGATTTTCATAAAATGCTAAATGTAAATATAACCATTGAACTGTCTAGAAATGGCGTTTATAGTGCTATAACTTCCATTGCCGTGCAAAGAAAACTAGTCATAACGCGCTAGTGCGCGTTATTCCGTTTGCTTTGCACTGCAATGAAAGTTATAGCACTATAAATGCTATTTCTAGACAGTTTAATGGTTAAATACATATATAATTAAGTTACATTATAACCGCATGATGAAACACAACAAAATCACTGGATGAAATACAGAAATTCTTGCACTAAACTGTAAATTAGAAATTTCTGTGGTTTTTTTTTTCATGTATATTTGCTAGAAATACGAGAGTAAAAAAGATGTAAAACTAACAAGATAGGAAAATAAAATTTTCACACAAATTTTGATATATGTGTAATTTAATAGCATTTGCACTGATCATCAATGTGAAAATAAAAGTTTGCAAATATCCTGTTATAGTTTGGTGGCCATCTGAGGGAATTCGGGTGAGGTTTTTATGTTCGACAGTAAAAAAACTAAAAAATAACATGCTACGAATGTAGTATTCTGGGTAGCTAAATTAGCAGGTTGAGAAGTTTAACAAACCAGTCAAGAGTATATACAGTTGGCAGAGAACTTGCTTTTATTGCAGGAAGTCTCGTGTTCAATCCTGGTCTGGCCCTTTAATTGTTTACCATCCTGTTACAACTGAAGAGTAATACCTACCTTTGTGGCATTTCTGTTTGCATAGTTAACACAAGCATTATGACTCTGATTTAACCATTGCCAAAATATAGTTGATGCTGTTGTAGGGTTTGGCAATAATAATCCCACTACCTGAAATACATTAACAATGTTTAAAAATACGTAGCTACCAAATATTCCCTAGGCAACAGGTATTGAATTTATATAAAACAGGATAAGAGCTTCCCTAAAAATTTGTATCTCCCCTTCCTACCCCTATTGCATTTAATCAAAACAATTTTCAATACTCATTGACAGATATGCTTGAAGTGACTTTATTTCGTTGTTTTAATGGGTTTTTTTTATTAAAATTGAAATTTTAATGCATAGTGCACATAAAACATGAGGAACTATTCTGCAAAACAGGGATCAATCCCATATTCCTCCTCTTAAACATTGATCTAGATCAACTTTAAATTAGTGAGTAGTCCTCAATATTTGTCTTGAGTTATCTCTCTTTAAACATTGCTTCCTTTCATATATGTAGTGTTCCAAATACAATATACAACCTATAAAATATCATACTTTACTCTGCTGCCACATCATTACATACTTACAAAATCAAACAACATAATGGTTATACTATACAGGTTTCAGACTTTTTACATGTTTTATAAACATTTACAATGTTAAAAATCTCAAAGATTAAATCAAAGTGTGTGTATGCATGTATATGTGTGTGTTCCTACGTGTGTTTGTGTGGGAGTGTAGGTGTGTGTATGTGTGTTTGTGTGTGTGTTTTATTGTTTCTCATTTTGTTTGCAATACAACATGCCAAGACATGCCACCATACATTGGTTATAGCCTATAAACAACAACATACACAGACCAACTCACAAACAGCATAACATGTATAATACAAGACAACCAACATGTCTATGCTGTATTTTTAATGTAATCACAATTATGATAAACTAAAATGTTACACAACATTTGTAATTTATCAAATATAAGTGCTTATAAATGACCATAAAACCTTTAAGTATTGATGTTAATTGCTACACAAGTTCCAAAATATATTTTAATTGCCAGATTGAAAGAGAAGAAAAAATTCTTCAATGAAAAAACAAGTACTTGGCCAACTCAAACAAGAAAACTACACACTGATAAAATAGCCAAGACAAGAATTTAGAAAACATATATTGGGACCACTGATTTTAAAATTCCCAAGTTTTGACAGGCACTGGTTCAATTTGTCCAGTAGTGTGGTTATACAAATGCAATATCATTGGAAAGGCCCCCTTACTCGTCTACTTATAATGGCCCATTACTATGTAGTAACCACTGCCATAGCTCAGTTAGTAAAGTACTTGCTCCATAAGTGGGAGGTTGTGGGTTCAAACTCGGACCAAAACTTGAAAGTGGGTAGCAACTGGTTTTTTTTTACTAAGCACTCTGCATTAAAAAAATATAAGTCATGGTTCTTTCAGATAGGAACTTAAAATAAGCGATAAAGAACCCTGCAGTATCATAAATGTCATCAACGCAACACAAAGGCAAAATTCTTGAACCTTCGCCTATAGCTGGCAGTGTCTCAATATAATTGAAATATTCTTGATTGGGACGTTAAACACCATTACTCAACTCGACTACTTTTCTATGTGGTTTAGTATCGATAATGGCATTGACAATATATATAAGTTTTACAAAACATATCAATATAATTTTTGGATTTTTCTATCAGAAATATATATTGAAAATAGGGGGGTCAAGCGTTCAACAGCAATCATGCAAAACTGTTGAAAATAAAAGCTGTGTTATTGGATTATATATAGATTAAATGAAATCAGACTCACAATTGGCGAGCCAAATGGAACAAAACCTAAAATAAACAAAAACAGACAACTAACAAAAAACAAACAAACAAACAAAAAAAAAGTAAAAAGTTAGTCAACAATAATCATTAACCAAACCATCTGCAAAGGTTTAATGTTTTTCTGCAACCTTTTCATTCCCAACATGACCTTGGTTGAAGGTTATGACAAATCTTTGGACCATGAAGATTATCCATGTGAAGTTTTATGACAGCCGTCCAACGGAGCTACGAGATATGGCCCAGACATGCCTGGTGATTCCTAATATACCCCCCTCAAACTAGTTAGGGGGTATAAAAACAAAATATCTAATGTTCATGTTAGCTCAACAGGATGTGGTTACTGATTTCACTCCAACATGAAGATAAAAATGTACAGGCGGCAATTTAGTGACACAATAATTTGAGATTTTACTTCAAAACTATAGGTCAAAAATTCATTGGTGGTATAAATTCAGATTCCACTCCAAAATTAGTGGTCAAAATTATATTGGTGATTCAATTTCAAATTATACTCTAAAATTAGAGGTCAAAAGAACATTACTCTAAATGTAATAATATGGGTAATACAAACTTTTAGGTTGCTTTTTGTCCAAAATTCAAAAAACAATATTTGTACTAAAAGCTAATAAACAACCCAAATAATGTTACAAGTCTATACTAGATGTTAAATAAAAATCTTAAGGCATGACTGTTTACTAAACATTGCTAATAGCTGAACACATATTCAACAATGGGACATCAAATGATGCCTTTTTATGTGCTTTGGAACAAAAATTCTATAATGCACATATGTTTTCCATATTTTTCTGTATTTTATCTTTAATTTCATTTTATCTGAATCTATTTAAAATTTTAATGATTATTCTTTTATTTAACACTCCCCTACTATGACCAACAAAAGTCACTATAATTTTGCAATCTGTTTATTAGTCTGTCTGTCAAACTCATGTTTTCTGGAACTTTCTTCAAAGCGCATGTAGGTATTGAGTGAATATTTGATATATAAGTCTACTGATCACATTAGAATTTTGTTTTGGACCACTGATTTTTAACCATATTATGAGCCTTAAAATTTCTTCAAAATGGAAGTGGATCAATTTGAAATGGTGAATGTAACTGAAGCATGCCTATTTTAGTTGAAGTGACAATTAAGTTCGGGAAAATGTTTGTACATTTAGTTACCATGAAGAAATAAGTTGTGAAACAGCCTTATGATTAGAGCTTGGATAGTGTGGCCAGAAATTTGCATTCTTATAAAAACTCCTATAATTACACTTTTAATTTATTATTTTTTCATATTTTAATTCATTAACATGGTGTTAATTGTTGATACACTAAATTTTGTTTCTGGTAAAAATTTTACATAAAACCCTGGATGTTTTTTGTCCAATGCCCCTGGTTTCTATTTTTAAGTTATGGCATGTATGTAATTTTTTTATACTAGGATCTACCTAAGTAGGATTTTACAACCTCCATCCATTTATAAGCTTGTACGAGACCTAAATTGAGATTTCAGGATACATGAATTAATAAGATGACGAGAATTAGAAGATAAAGCAATAGACCAAATAATGCCTCAATTATGCTTTATTTAAAATCACGATGTTGAAAACACAAGTTCTACATGTTCTGTTTATTGTGCATTTTATTTACTTATTTATTTATTTATTTATTTATTTATTTATTTATTCCTTTATTCATTTATTTATTTATTTATTTATTTATTTTACAAAAACAAAATTATAATAACATTAGAAATTAAATTTATCTCTCAATATTAAACATACCTGACATCCTGAATGGCATGAATACCTTCTCCCCTGTATCTGGATGTATAATTGCCTAAAATAGCAAATTTAACATTAAAAATGAAATGGGATGCTCTTTCAAATGTGTACCAACAATGAAACAGTTAAAGTGGGAAATTCCCATTCATGTGCATGATCAAAATGCAACTAACCAGTGCCACAACTAGTCTACCAAAAGATTGTTCCTGTGAAGTTTCATAAAGATTTGTTGCATAGCTTTCAAGAAGAAAGACATCTACAAAATGTTTGAGGTAGAAATGGAGTAAAAACATTTCATGTGGGTGTAATTTCCATGGAACCAATATAAGTGGATGTATATTCTATATAATATGATATATTAACCTGTGGGTAGACATTTTCATGTAGGTAAAATTTTCCAGGTAATTTCTTGAGCACGAAATAAGCGAAAATTTTTACCCATGCAAAAATTCTCCCCTACAGTGGTGATGATGGATTTATGTTTTATATCAAGCTTTACCTGTTTAATTTTCTGTGCTTTCCATAGATCTTTATCTGTGACTGTTGATGGTAGAGTACCTGCCTTGTACTTGTCTAATAAATCTAGGCATTCTTCAAGCTTTACCTGAAAATACAATAATGAGGCCATCACAACTCGTACATGATAGAGAAATTTTTAACATTAAGTTTAGTCTGAGCTAGATTAATATTAATTACAATACTGTCAGACCTACCTTAGAAACCACCTCTATACAGTATAACCTGTGTATAAAGACCACCCAGGGCATTGAGCAAAAGTGGACTTAATAGACAGGTGGACTTTATATAGAGGGTCACCTTATTAATGAGTAAATGTGTATTGTTGATACTGGTATACAAATAAATAAATAATACATATAATACCTATTAAAATACCCTTTTGTTTAATTTTGTTAAAATTATTTTTATGGTATTTGAAAAAAAACTATTATTAATTATAGAAGATATTTGAAAAATGCATTATAAAAATGCATCAAATTAAAACAATAGGTAATACTACCTGAAATAACAAAGCATATTTCTGCCTTCTGATCTAATAGTTTCAGTCATTGACATGAGAATAAGGACTTCACATTTTTCCCCTCAAAGTTTTACTTATTATAACTCATCTATACTCTTTGCAACAGAAAATTGTAAAACTTAAACAATGATATAAGAGTAATAATAATTGTATATTTCTAATCTTCAAGCATTAAAAATATAATAATTACTTGGTTGGAAAATTTCCTAAAATTAGACTAAAATTATAAAATAAAATAAAAAAATTAAAAAATTGATTGAAATAGTGGACTTTATAGACAGGTTGAGAAGTCATTTGGGACTAAAAAGGTTGGACTCTATTCACATTAGACAGGTGGACTTTATATACAGGGTCATTATATAGTAAAATCCATTGGGGAAACTTCAGACTGGTTGCTATAGACAGGTGGACTTTGTACAGAGGTGGACTCTATAGCAAGTTATACTGTATAAGGACATTTTAAAGGCCAGGAAAATGTAATTATGTTCATAAATTGTAAAATCAAGTAAAAAGTTAAAAAATAAATTATTCTATGTTTAGTCAAATAATAGAGTCTACCAGTACCTTCAAACTTTATTTGAGATTTGTAAATTTAATGTAATCATGTACATCCAGTCTAACACCTCTTGGAGGGTTTCTGTCTTAAATGCAGTCTGTTATATAGAGGTGTTTCACAAAGCTTCATGATATTTATCATGTTTATAATAATTTCTTTTTTACTTTTTTTTTAAAACATGTTTTAAAACTTGAAAAGCCAGATTACGTCTAGCCATTCCTTATGGGATGCATTTAAGTGAATTTAAAAATTCTACCCTGACTGACTAGATGAACACCTCAAATTAAACCAGAAATAATAAGCTTGTTCACTGTGAATATTTATCTCCATGGTAACATTTTTACTAATTCATTTATACATGTATAAATGACTTACATTGCTTGTGAATAATGTAGATGGATCTATAACGTCCATGAAATGTCTCCATCGTCCAAAAAATGTTGACTGAAAATTAAAATACAAAATATTACAACATATCAGAAATTGGGTTCGCCGCTGTACCACGTCATCAATACCTCTTAACGTTTGTGCAGAACGTTTTGGAAAATGTCAACATCGTAGATTCCCAAAATAACGTTGTTTTGGCAGGAAAACATCATCTCATACTATTCTATATCCATTAGAAATAAGTGCTGCGCATAAATATTAGAGGGCATCATGTGGTACAGCTGCGAATCCAGTTGTTTTCAGTGTAACTTATTATACATGTACATGTATTTCGAGAGGAGTAATGGTGTTTTATGCCCAAGTCAAGATTGTTTCACTAATACTGAGGCAGTAAGTTCTGTGATGGTGGAGAAAACCGGAGTGCCCAGAGAAAACTTTCGACTATTAGTAAGTGAACTGACAAACATTTAACACTAGAATCTACAGGAATGGGATTTGGACCTAAACAATGAGAGTAGTAAACCTAGATTCTTACTCCAAAGAAACCCTTGCAGAGATGCGGTAGAAATTCTATACTGACATATGTAAAAGGATGGTCAAAAGTATAAAATGTCGGCATTTACTTTAATTCAAAATTAAATTTTTTTGGTGTCATTTTACATGATAAGCTGTATTAAAATAATAATCACCCTCTAGGTTATGTGGACATCAAAAATTGTCACCCTTCAGAAGGGCTGTCACCCTTAGTTTCTGTAATTCTGGATGTCCACATTTCTAGAGAACAATTATTCTATAGTATACAGGTGATAATAAGTGTGATTTTCAAGGGTTAATGAGACAGAGATAATTATTCTGCTTCTTTCCATAATTCTAGACTTTAGTCTTTGAGAACTTTCAATGTGTAAGATATTTAATAAAACGAAACTAGTTCTAGTCCACTGCCCCTTTTTTTCCTTAAAAAGTACATTACTAACTTAGACTATTTCTAGTATTTTTATTCTCTATAATTTTAAAATGGAAAAATTTGGATCAAAAATGCCCTATATCGACTTCTTCAGATTTACTATTATCGAACTAGTGAACTAGTGAACATGGATCAATGGGTTGTTCTTGTAAACCGAACCTGATCAAACCGGGATTTGTTCAACTGAAATGGTGGATATTCTGCATCAACTACTTGTGCCATGTCATCTAATCTAGATACACCTGTTGTACTGTCTACTAGTGTCAATTGCTACCAACGCTGAAAAACCGGTTTTACTTTAGCCATGTAACGCGACCGGGGGTATCACTCACCGCCTACCCTTGTTTCAAACTAAACGCGCCTCACGTTGCCGATTATTCTCTTTATTTGATAGCTGTGCGCGCCGCCGGAATGCCCGTATAATAAGACACACCTGCGGTAACGGCGCTGTGGACGTAGTCTAAATACAAGGTAAACGCCGCCGGGCTGATCTGGGTCCGACCAAACCCTGCGGAAACGGCGCTGTGGACGTAGTCTCTTAATAAAACCGAAGTACAACAGCAGGGCACACCCGTGCTGTTGACACCGGCACGTAGTATTTATATATAAAACTAATAAATATTGTATGCCTGCCTGGCATATGATTTGGTTGATTGGATATGTACACTTCACTTGACTGGACAGGATGGAAAGTACACCAATAATTCTCACATCCACTGTGCTACTTGACCAATTGACCACAGAACACGTGTCAGAGTAGACAGCACTCCTCACATGTACCTGGCACAATTACTAAAGCCTCCACAGCGTGAGATTTTCCCTGGTGTATTTCACCAACAGCCCGAAGCCTTTCCTAAGACCTGGTGCACGCCACTAGCCAGTACCAAAACCAATGTACCTGGCCAACTCCTCTGATCAGTTATCTGGCGCACGCCACTGATCAGGACCTTGTGCACGCCACTGGTCTAAACCAAAGTTACTTCAACTGGACTGCTGTGTGTATTACCACTTTGCTCTCCTTTACGCACGGCACTTGGAAATCCACCAAGCCCTGCGCAGCGCACGGTCAGCGCATGCACCGCGCACGGTCAACGCATGGACCGCGCACGACCACGACGCACGCACCGCGCACGGTCAACGCATGCACCGCGCACGACCAGCGCACGGTCACGACGCACGGTCAACCCACAGCCGATTTTACCGCAATTCACAAAGTGAATTACCACGGCCAATACCAGTGGCTTGTACTCTTCTCCGTCTGGACCACACAGAGAAGCTACTGTCCACTGTCGATCTGTCAGGTAATCCAGGTTATTCACCCTTACCTAAAGCCAATATCTTCTTATTCAGTAAGATACTGCTGGCACTTACACAAACATCAAATGCGAAATCTGCAGCTCTCTGCCTCCTTATATACCCCTGCTCTAGCTGACCACCACGTGATCGGCTAATTCTGCATTCTGATTGGCTGAATATAATTAGCCCCACACTGCGGTGTGGTGATGTGTATTATCGATCGATACACATCTCTGCTGTCAAGGTCGGGTCAAACTAAAGAGCTGCTATGGAAAAGATTCTGTCCATCTTTTAGTATATTTAAATTTAACTGCCCGGAAAAATATATACGCGGCCTGTAAAATAAACATGTATTAGTATGTATGATTACAACTTAGATCTTTTCGAAGAATTGAAGGTTGTTGTCGGCGATTTCATTAGCCATATTTCATCCGGTCAGTTCATCCAGCCATTTCGTCTGTCCATCCTCTCTACACTATCCTGTCCAAATATCCTATCCTGCCCAGTCAGTGGAATCATCGTTAATTAAGGTCAATCACAGTAATATACAGCTATATACACTATACAAGTATTACATCAGTCTTCTAATCGGCAATCATACTGAGTAATTTAATTCATTGGTAAAACAGTTAATTGTTCACATACAAACTAGTCCTAGGAGGTCCTTCGCTACACCACCCCCTTCCTCCAAAAATGCGTCCCGCATTTTGCTCTACTGTAGACATCACAAACATTTAACATATATAAATCAATAGTTCTTTTCTGACGTTTTCCATATTTTTATATTTTTTTTTACGGTTTTTCCTTTTATAGACGCACAGGACGAGACTATTTACAAGACACACAAACACTGAAATCATCCTTGAATCATGATAATCACAGTCAGCTTATCACAAATAAACACTATATCACAATCAAGAATTATTGTACTGACGTCTTGACAACGTTCCAGTTATCACACAAATGCTTATACACTATATACAATATATACACAATCCTTCGGCACAGTCAGTCTTATTCATCCTATTTCTTGTCCTCTTTCCACCACCAGCAATCTGTTTCTTTGACGTTCCTTCCTGCCTCTACCCATTCGCTCTTCCTTTCTCTAAACCGTAGAATTTCATTTTTCTTGATAGCTGATAAATCGGGTTCATAGTTTGTTTCACCTCTGAAATGTGTTGTTTTAGTATTGACAATGTCCGGATTGCTTATTTCTGCTGTTTGCGTACCTGTACTTAGCGCACTACAGGTAGCGGTTTCAGTAGGCGTTGTTGTTACAACCTTTTCTGGTACAACCTTCTCCACGGTGCTATCAAAAACGGCCTCCGAAATCGATTCAACATCAGATAAAAGCAAGTCTATTTCAACATTAGCACTGTCACTACTCTCTAAATTTTGATGACCCTCGTCCATCCTAGCTTGCTTCGAAACTTGTCCTGCATCCTCAGACGTTTTGCGCTTTGGTGTCAGTGGAATAGTCGGTCGCGTTGGTTTCCGGCTTGTCGGGTCCGCCATGGTCCCAAAGATCGACTCTAAATTCCCTGGATCCTGACCTAACCATGGGGACTGTACCGAATCTGTGACTCTGGCCTCTGTGCTTTCAACTGACTTTGATTTAGGTTTGCTTATATTATCTCGCTTGGATGCGCTTGACGAAAAACCAAGAGAATCTCCGTGCACACGATACTCGTGCCGGGAAACATCTCTTGGTCGCGAAGCCCGATATGAACATTCCCTGCATTTATACGGTTTGCTTTCATAATCATAATCTTTCAGGCACCGCCGAAAATGTTCCCTCATCTGGTCTCCATCCGAATAATCTCTCTTACAAACAGGACATTTGAACATCTCCATTCTTCTTGAAAACTTTATTCTCGCCAGATTGCTGAAATTAAAAATAACACTTATTTACTACTCAGTATAATCTGACTTTAGCAAACATAAATTAAATAAGCTGTCTGCATGTCTAGTCGTGTCACTGGTGTTCATCTTGGACAAACATAGGAGAATTTATGTGCTCTTTATATTACAAGATCGGGGTCAAGATAATCACCTAGCCAGGCAGGTCGTTTGCGTTCGCGCTGCGGTCTATTTCTCTTCGGGTTTTGCGCAAGCGTTTCACGCGATTCAACCTCTATCGCCTTTGGCAGTGTCAGTGATACCTCTTCCTCGACATCTTCAAATTGTGCAGCGTTTCCATCTTGGACCGGTGCCTCTTCTTCAAGTTGATCCTTCACGCTGTCCCACAATTGTCTCTCTGGACATGGCTTTAACCTGTCCAGATGAATGACCTGGGTTGTTCCGTATCGCCCACAATCAATCTCAAAATTAACCGGTCCCGTTCTCTTCAAAACCTTGAAAGGACCTTTCCAAAAACTAGAAAGTTTCGATGTACCGCCTATCGGAACTCTCGGAAAATAAACTAGAACTCTATCTCCCGGCTTCAAATCATAAACAGAAGCCTTAGTATCATGTAAACACTTCTGACGACGCATCTCCGTGTTCACATTTTCTCTCACAACATAGTGAGCCATTTCCAGCCGCTCTCGTAGTTCTTTACCCACTCATGCCTAGGCCTCTCCGCTCCCGGAAGTGGATACTGGATATCCAAAGGTGTCGCAACCTCCCTTCCTAACATGAGCATATTAGGAGAAAAATCAGTCGTTTCATGGACAGCACTCCTATAAGCCATTAGAGCATATGGTAAATACAAATCCCATTCATCATGGTAATCCCCTACGTATTTGGCTAAAATTGCTTCTAGAGTTCTATTAAACCGCTCCACTAGCCCATCACACTGAGGATGGTAGGGAGACGTACGAGTCTTCCTTATTCCTAACAAATCACACATTCCACGGAATACCTCAGCTTCAAACTGACTTCCTTGATCACTGTGTATGATTGCTGGTACACCAAACCTAGCTATTACTTGTTCAACCACAAGTTCTGCCATCGTTATGGCCTCTATGTTATTAACAGGGAACGCCTCCGTCCATTTCGTGTAATAGTCCGCTACTACAACAATGTACTTATTTCCCTTTTTCGTTACTGGCAGCGGTCCCATTATGTCAATTGCAATCCTTTGCATTGGTTCTCCTACTGGCATTGATTGCAAGGGTGCTTTTAGTTTTCTCGGGGGATTCTTCCGTCTATTACACTGTAAGCAACCCTTTACGTATAAGTCTACATCTTGCCTCAGACCGGGCCAGTAATATTTATTTCTAATTTTCTCTATGGTTTTATGGACACCCAAATGTCCTCCAGATACTCCATCATGAAGATGTCTTAACAACCTCCTCCCTGATATTTAAAGGTACGAGAGTTGTCTTTTCATGCCTTCTTGTTGTTTTGAACCTTCCTGAAAATCAACCCATCAACTAATTCCAATTGACCGAACTGGTTCCACAGACTCTTAATTGTTCTGTTACAGTTTGCTATTTCTGTATAAGAAGGTGCTTTCTTTTGTTCCAGCCACTCGAAGACCATCTTGATGTCAATGTCTTCGTGCTGTAGCTTCTTTAACTCGGAATCTTTTAACTCGCCATGTACCTTGGCTATATGTGCATTCCCGTCGTATCATGTACTTCCCAGTCTTGATATATACCGCACTGGGTGCATGGTATTCGACTCAACGCATCGGCATTCCTAAAGCAACCTAGTGGTCCTTGCAAAAACAAAGGGATGTGTTTCCCATAATTGTCAAAACTTCTGCCGTTACGTCTACTTGGCAATTTCTCTTCTTAAGAAAATCTAACCCTATCACTCCATCTATACTGATGTCTGCTATTATCATAGTCCACGAATAGATCTTCTCTCCTAACTGTACACTAAAGTCTCCAAGTCCATATAGGGAGAGGAGATTTCCTCCGGCTGCAACAATGTCTTGTTTTGCATGGCGTATTCTTGGCAGCGATTCTTCAGCGACTTTGTCTATCAGTTTCTTTGACAGAAGGGTTACCGTGGCGCCCGTGTCTATTAAAAGTCTGCATTTTACTCCCTGTACTTTGGCATCTACATAAATACCACCTTCAACGGCATTCGCGTTTGAGTTTATTGAGATTTTGTCCTTTGTGTTAAATTGTCTGTTGTGACCTGGAGTAGAAGTGTTTGTTCCGGCTGTCCCATTTGTGTTACTACTTGGTTCCTTTTGAAACGTTTCTGTATTTTCCGGAATCATATTTTGGTCATTCTCACTTCTTTGTGGACAGTCACTTTTATAATGACCAGTCTTCTGGCAGAGGTAACACTTGACCCATTTGGCTCTCTTATTTTGAGGAAGGTCTGTTTACTAGCTTCTGATGGTATTTGACCACCGGCTACTTGTTGAATTTTACCAGAGCATTGGTTCTGTTGCTTAAGCTGTCGTTTCAGCTCGGTAACTTCGCGGTGCATTCTAGCTATTTCCCCTTTCAGATTATCAGCATTCTCGGGTCTTGGAACATTCCGTCTCTTACTGTTATTATCGCGGTTTGACCAGTGCACACCTCTAAATGCCCCTTCTTCCCGTCGTCGTCTTCGTTCTGCCCGAAATAGCGCTTCTAATTCTACCGCTTGTCTACAGCATCTGTTAAATTAGTTGGTCGCGTCTGCTGAACCCTAAGCCTAATTTCTCTGTCTTGCAAAGCATCTATAAAACTTTGTTTAGCCAGTGTTTCTTGGACATCTGTTGACGCCGTAGGATACGTCTGACATACTAATCTCAATATAGCTTGTCCAAGTTCTGGTAGACTCTCACCGGGTCTTTGCTCTCTGTCTTTTAATTCTGCCCTATACAACTCTGTCTGATTTGGCGGAGCAAATCTCTCTTCTAATGTCTTCACCAGCGCTTTATAATCTTGCCTGTCCTCTGCTTTCATATTGCCTAGTACACTCTGTGCTTGGCCTCGTAATGCCACAGCCAGTTGTAGACCTTTTTCTGTATCATCCCATCTGTTAGTCGCTGCGCACAACTCGAAATGAGTCTTATAGTCAATCCAGGAGTTTTTACCGTCAAATTTATCAGGTTTTACACGGTGTCTACCTTCAGTTGGTTTTGACTTTTGCGTGTCATAACTACCTGGCTTTGCTTGGTCACCCACACTCGTGAAATGATGCCGAGGTGTTCTTAACTACTTTTAGGTGATAATGACCTGTCGCGTTGTCCACTTATGCAAAGGTAACTTGCCGTCCGCTTTACTCCGGCTTTCATTTAACTCCATTTGTGACTGTAATGCGTGCATATTCTCCCGTAATTTATCAATTTCCTGCAGAAGTCTGTTCTCTCGAGTCGATGTCATGTCTGTCTCATCCCTTAAATTTCTCATAAGTTTGCCCTTGGCGGCAACTTTTCCGGTTGTCTATACACATTTTGTCCAACCTGGTCCCGCTCAATATCAAATTTATCTTTCCCCGATGTGCGCGCCTCTGTCCGTTCAGTGTCCAATTTACCTTTGTCTAATACATGCTTTCTGGAACGTCTGCTTGGCTACGCGGTGTATCTGCCAATAAACTTTTCATATCCCTAACACTCTGTATCAAATCTTCTTTGTCCTTGCGCACAAGGTGTAACTGTCTGTCCATTTCTTCTCTTTCCTCATAACGCATTCTTAACTCCGACTTCAGTAACTCAATTTCTTGCATATACGCCTTGTCTTTAGCTTCGGTGACTCTAGATACCTCTGTAGTGTAATCTTTTTCACGCCTTGTGCACGCATGTAATTCATGCCTCAATGCTTCATTTTCTGCACGTAAGGCTTTCTTCTGGATTCCAGCTCTTCTCTGAGATACCTAATTTCATCGTTGAATGCTCTTTCTCTCCTGTCCTGCTCTGTTTTATCTTCACTTGTGTAGTCTGTGTCCGTTCCCGGTGTTCTGGGACTCTCATAATCTGTACCACTGTCAAATATTTCAGGAGTACTGATTCGGCTATACTGACCTTCTTCTCCATCTTCTCTCTCGGTGCGCTTTCTACTGCCATTTTTCTAATATCATTGTGCATTGAATCCATGTTATCCGTCATTTCCTGGCGAATATCAGAAATCAATGTACAACTGTATCTTTCAGCTGAGTGATCTGTTCCTGCATTTCACTTCGAAAAACAGCATTCTGTCTTCAATTTCAAATCCAAGTCTAGATTCGTGTGGTTTACGAAGTATTTGTTCACTCAACATAGCTGGAGTAGAATGATATCGCGGGGGATGTTTATAATCAAATCCAGATAAATCCCCGAAGTCATTTTCTTCTTTCACAGTGTTCTGTGTATCGCTCTGCTGAGTCTCTCCGCTAACCAATTGTGATGTTTTGGACAAACTTCCACCTATCCCTGTATCGGTTGTTTTGAAATCCCCGTGCAAACCATGTCGCATATCTTCTAACCTTGCACGAGTAGCATTTAATTTATCGCCCAACAGCTTAATTGTTTCTTCTATATTAGCTTCAGCTGAGTCCATTCTTCCTATCTCGCCTTTAAAATAAACTTCCCCTTCATCAGATGAAGCCATATTTACTAAGACGCGGCTTTTTACACAACAGCACTTTGGTAGGTACCGTTATTCTATGGTGATAATCCCGCAAAGCTGCCACCAATCTTTATGTAACGCGACCGGGGGTATCACTCACCGCCTACCCTTGTTTCAAACTAAACGCGCCTCACGTCGCCGATTATTCTCTTTATTTGGTAGCTGTGCGCGCCGCCGGAATGCCCGTATAATAAGACACACCTGCGGTAACGGCGCTGTGGACGTAGTCTAATTACAAGGTAAACGCCGCCGGGCTGATCTGGGTCCGACCAAACCCTGCGGAAACGGCGCTGTGGACGTAGTCTCTTAATAAAACCGAAGTACAACAGCAGGGCACACCCGTGCTGTTGACGCCGGCACGTAGTATTTATATTATAATAACTAATAAATATTGTATGCCTGCCTGGCATATGATTTGGTTGATTGGATATGTACACTTCACTTGACTGGACAGGATGGAAAGTACACCAATAATTCTCACATCCACTGTGCTACTTGACCAATTGACCACAGAACACGTGTCAGAGTAGACCGCACTCCTCACATGTACCTGGCACAATTACTAAAGCCTCCACAGCGTGAGATTTTCCCTGGTGTATTTCACCAACAGCCCGAAGCCTTTCCTAAGACCTGGTGCACGCCACTAGCCAGTACCAAAACCAATGTACCTGGCCAACTCCTCTGATCAGTTATCTGGCGCACGCCACTGATCAGGACCTTGTGCACGCCACTGGTCTAAACCAAAGTTACTTCAACTGGACTGCTGTGTGTATTACCACTTCGCTCTCCTTTACGCACGGCACTTGGAAATCCACCAAGCCCTGCGCAGCGCACGGTCAACGCACGCCCCGCGCACGGTCAACGCATGGACCGCGCACGACCACGACGCACGCACCGCGCACGGTCAACGCATGCACCGCGCACGACCAGCGCACGGTCACGACGCACGGTCAACCCACAGCCGATTTTACCGCAATTCACAAAGTGAATTACCACGGCCAATACCAGTGGTTTGTACTCTTCTCCGTCTGGACCACACAGAGAAGCTACTGTCCACTGTCGATCTGTCAGGTAATCAGGTTATTCACCCTTACCTAAAGCCAATATCTTCTTATTCAGTAAGATACTGCTGGCACTTAACACAAACATCAAATGCGAAAATCTGCAGCTCTCTGCCTCCTTATATACCCCTGCTCTAGCTGACCAACCACGTGATCGGCTAATTCTGCATTCTGATTGGCTGAATATAATTAGCCCCACACTGCGGTGTGGTGATGTGTATTATCGATCGATACACATCTCTGCTGTCAAGGTCGGGTCAAACTAAAGAGCTGCTATGGAAAAGATTCTGTCCATCTTTTAGTATTTAATTTAAATTTAAACTGCCCGGAAGAAAATATATGTACGCGGCCTGTAAAATAAACATGTATTAGTATGTATGATTACAACTTAGATCTTTTCGAAGAAATGAAGGTTGTTGTCGGCGATTTCATTAGCCATATTTCATCCGGTCAGTTCATCCAGCCATTTCGTCTGTCCATCCTCTCTACACTATCATGTCCAAATATCCTATCCTGCCCAGTCAGTGGAATCATCGTTAATTAAGGTCAATCACAGTAATATACAGCTATATACACTATACAAGTATTACATCAGTCTTCTAATCGGCAATCATACTGAGTAATTTAATTCATTGGTAAAACAGTTAATTGTTCACATACAAACTAGTCCTAGGAGGTCCTTCGCTACAGCCACACAGCTGTTCACTTTTCTAAGATGTTATCTATGATGTTTTCGGAAGTAAATGTGCATACATAAAAATATCATTGGAGACGGACACGACATTGATAGATTTCAAATTTCCGGTTTCAAAAATTAAAAACTGATCACATGCATGTGTGTTCTGTAAACACAAGTTATTATACATGTACAAATGACAATCACATAATATGTATAATAACTATACGAGTGATTAAATACATAAATATTCATGATTATAGCATTAATATTATAAAAGTATATGAATTAATTTTCAATTCCTTCATCTGCAATCACAAACTCATCAATTGCAAAAAATAAAATAAAATAAAATAAAATAAAATAAAATAAAATAAAATAAAATAAAATAAAATAAAATAAAATAAATCTAGCAAGGGTGTGCGGAAAATGTTTAATGTGAAATTAAATTGTAGTGAGTTTTTCGACGTTTTATCATTCAGCTGTGACAAATTGATCTACTTATACCAGTACTAAATACCAAAAAATCTACATACATGTATGCGATTCTGAAATAAAAATTTAGAATAAAAGAACACGGAACAATTGGGTGTTCAATATATCCAGAATAATGTTGAATCTAGAGACAAAATACTTAACAACAATCATGATTTTGATGCGGTAGGCCATAAAACATTTTGAGGGCCTAGATAAGCATGCTATGCTCAGGAGTCGACGTTTTCACTTGAAAAGCAAGCTTGTCTCATTGTATAAAGATTACATTGCGAGGAAATACTGTGCTGTAGCGTTGTAACCGTGAAATACACACTACATACTGACATACATTGCTGCACAGATAAGGAAAAGGTGACAATAGAAAAATTGAAGTCATCACATTTGTCAAATACATGTAATTTAATTTCAAATGAAGCATTTCATAGGTACCATAACTGAATTAGAAGTCCAAATATTAAGCAGATTTTGAGGAATCAGACGTATCTTTTATTTCAAGCTCACTAGGATAGATGAAATATACATATTTTCAATATTAAGGATGATTAAGAGACACCATTACTGTTGTCTTTATAGATGTATCTGCATGTTGATTTGAATGATTTAGCGACAGTCTTCCCTCAAGATTTAAAAAGCTTCTCGGCAAAATTCAACTACTGGTTCCGATATGAATGAAGAAACATATCAGCAAGCAATGGTGCACAGTATGTGCCTTTTAGTATACCGATTGTTTACTGGTAAATTATATTGCCAAACACAACAAATATATTGCCTATCATTGAAAACTGTAACATTTTGTTGATGATATCTTTGAACAGTTTAAATGTTTAATTTCAATCAGGTACAGCGAGGTGTAAAATTATTCGTATGCTACTTTTTATCGCGCGGTACCAGACAATAAGCTTCACAGAACACCATTTCCCGTGCAGCATACAAGCGTTGACAGTAATACGACACAGATGGTGTTAAAAAGTTAAAAAACAAACGTACCGATACGTGTTTATATCACAATCCAAACGGCAAAGTAAAATTGTGAAAACAGTTAAATTTAGTTAAACACGACTCATTACCAAGGAAGTGAGACTGGGTGTTCCGAAAGGATGTGCACATTCCAAATCGCTAGCCACACTCGAAAACATGCAATCATTTAGAATCATTTAGAATTTTGATATATATGTATAATATATTTATTTTTTCGTAAGATATAAATGTAGTTTTATTATTAATGTAGGTTAAAAGGTCGCGCCTGCATTAATAAGCAATAGCACACGAGTTGAACGGAGATCAAGAGTAACGACACAAACAAGATAATTGGGAGCAATTAAGAAACAACTATTAACCCAACCAATCCCTCACAACGGAAACGTAAGAGTAAAACCATATGTGACTTTCCGTTTTACAATTAAAAGATTTTATTTGATTTTACTTAATTATTTATAATACATGTCTTGTGGCGATTTCTAATGTAACGTTGAAAAGCTAAATAATTTCTGTGCAGTTTAGAAAGTTCACTAGTTCACCTCGTAGTTTTTCAACAACTAATCTTATTGCCCTCAACAGTGTGGTCAAATACCAGGACCCAGTTGTTCGAAGATTGATTAGCGTAATCAATGATTAACACAGTTTTAAAATATCAATTAAAATTACCACATCATTATCAAGTCCATAGATGTATAGCCAAGTGCTTCAACATTAATTTCACAACGGATTTGAAATTTGCATTATTTGAATTTTTACTAATCAATTGATTAAATTAATCAGGCTTCGAACAACTGACCCCATTTATATATAATCATATTGATGATAAAATTTCTTGCACAAGATTTATGGAAATCTAGTGAGCTGTCTTTTGAAAGAAATACGCACGAAAGTACTAGCAGAATAAAGTTTTCGAACTCGTTCTGTCAAGGTGTAATAATTTTTGAAACCTCAAACTCGCCTGTATACACATTCTTTTTTCTACTCCTTATATATATATATATATATATATATATATTATATATATATATATATATATATGTGTGTGTGTGTGTGTGTGTGTGTGTGTGTGTGAATTAGAAATTTTGCTTCATTGTGACTAAACAGCATGGAACTGCATTTTTTCACTCATAGAGTTCTTCACATTGCCAATTCATATTTTGTTCGTCTTAACTTTGCGACATTATTGAAGCTATAGGGTTTTGAGTCCCTGATGAACTCGAAGTTGTATAGTAAAACGCAAATACTTTCTCAAAATAAGGTAAATTGTTTGCGGAACATGGAGATATTAGCAAGTTTTATAATTTTCAAGCTTTAAGAGAAAAATGCCATAATTTTATCAAGTTCATTTAGTTTTCTTTGAATTTTTGACAAAACCCACTGTTACAAATGCAGTAGTTCGCAAAGTACAATTCAACCCAACGGGACTTCATCAATAAGGGTAATAGTAAGGTTTATAAATATATTTTTGTTACAAGTTAAGATCATCTATTTTTATATTTATGATTTTAACAGCTTTACCAGTATGTTGCTTAATATGAGCATATCAATAAAAAGTATACTTTATTTTGAACACATCTTTTTTTTTTTAAAATTACAAAGAAATTATAAAAATAAAAAAATCAAATTAAAAAACAGTAATATAAAAAATAAAAAAGAGATGTAAATGAGATAATATCGTATCGGTCTTGTTGTATATATTTCGAGTGGGTGAATTCTAGTTAATGCAATACAGGGTATAGTATTCTTAACTATTTCTATTTATGACCAAAATCTTACGTTCAAATTTAGGCCGTGGTCAGGTACCTAATGAACTTGATGGATTATTTCTATTTAAGTTTGCATAATGTGTTCTACAATGTTTTTAAGTTCGTTCTCATAAGGTTGGGGAAAATGCAAATAATATTTCTTAACCTGTAAACTGGATAACAAACATAGTGGAGAGTTTGGTACTCCATTAGGCCACCGCGGCTTCTCTCCATAGGCCAGGAAAGTGTGCTAAATTTAATTATAAATTAAATCAAGTCATGTTACTTATATCTTATTTCAACCCTTTGGAAAAAATAATAATTTTGATGCAAGCACTAGTGATGAGGAATTGTTTTCCGCAACGACCATCTAGAACTGTAAAAGTAACGTTGGTATAATCATCTTTAACTGTGTTTCGTCACTAACATAGACACGTCTTATTTACATTAAGCGAGATTTTGTGATTTTTATTGTATACAAGACTTAATGTGCCAATCCCAACACTGCAAAAACGGAAGGAAAGGGAACACACACACACACACACACACACACACACACACACACACACACTAAAACAAGGATACTGCAACGACGGTTACCAGGCAATAAGTAAACAAGTGTAATACCAAGTACATACACCTCGAAGTTCAAGAAAAATCCAGAAAAAATACTACAAGTAGTTCCAGCTGCATCGTGATTTTACCGGTATTTACAGAATAATGAGTGCATTGATTCTTTGAAAAATTGTGAGTCAAAAGTCGTAGAATGATATGTACTTGTAGTATATGCGTTCTACGTTTAGAAGTACAGTAAAGATCCTGTCGAAAGTTTAGCACTAATTATCTGACTAATTGGTACCGAATCGGCAGCTCATCTCGGTCAATCGTGACCTGTAATTAAACAGCTTTATCTCTCCGATACTAGCTATCCATTTCTCGAAGACTCAGCGGCCGAGCTTTGTTTTTTTTGTAAGCTCAGTGTTAAACTTTCGACAGGTCTGTATTGAAATTATGAATAATGATTAAAAAGTATGCACGAGTGATAGTACAAATGAATTGAAGTACAATACACATAGTCATGAGATACCATATGTGACTCTCTGATAATGATCAAGTAAATAACACATACAACAATAATTAAAGAACGATATCTTTTTTTCAGGATTGTAATTAATAGTTTATTTACCTTTTGGCTATATTCAATTAAACCAGAAAAATAACCTGAACATCCCCATCACATGAAAAGGTCAACCATATGGCACCAGTAAAATCTAAACAGTTCAAATGGTTGAAAAGGTCAAACAAATAATACCAGGAAAATCTGAATAGTTCCAATGGCTACAAAGGTCAACCATATGGCACCAGAAAAATCTGAACATTCCCACAACCTGAAAAGGTCAACTATATGGCACCAGAAAAATCTGAACATTCCCACAACCTGAAAAGGTCAACCATATGGCACAAAAAATCTGAACATTCCCACAACCTGAAAAGGTCAACCATATGGCACAAAAAATCTGAACATTCCCACAACCTGAAAAGGTCAACCATATGACATTAGAAAAATCTGAACATTCCCACAACATGAAAAAGGTCAACCATATGGCACAAAAAGTCTGAACATTGCCACAACCTGAAAAAGGTCAACCACATGGCACCAGAAAATCAGAACATTCCTACAACCTGAAAAGGTCAACCATATGGCACAAAAAATCTTAACATACCCACAAGCTGAAAAGGTCGACCATATGGCATCAGAAAAATCTTAACAGTTCCAATGGTTGAAAAGGGTCAAACAAATGGCACCTGAAAAAAACCAAACATTTCCAATACCTGAAAATGTCAACCATATGCGATCAGAAAAAATATGAACATTCTCACAGTCTAAAAAGGTAAAACATCTGACACCAGGCTAAATTCTGAACATTTCCAATAACTGTAAACATAAACCAAATAGCAGCACAAAATATTTCGAAAATTTCCAATACCTGAAAACATATATCAGCACAAAAAAATTTGTACATTTCCAACACCCAAAAGAGTCAAACATATGTCAGCACAAAACATTCTGAACATTTCCAATACCTAAAGAGTCAATCATATGTCAGCATAAAAAATCTGAACATTTCCAATACCCGAAAGAGTAAACCATAAGGGAACAGAAAATTTTCGATCATATCCAGTACAAGAAAAGGTTCAAATATACGAAACACCACGAATAATCTGAACATTTTTATATTCCAAATAGGTAAAAGACCAAAAACAAGTCTTCGGTCAGACCCGGTCTGGGTTCGAATGCACGTTCTCCCACTTACAGAGCGATCAGTTAACCAATTGAGCTGCCGCAGTGGTTGTTCCACTATAGAATGACCTATGCGCTGAGTAATGTCGAGAAAAGTAGACATCACTAAAATCTTCAATTTTTTTAATGAGTCCGTATAATACTGTACAGCAGAAACAGTGCAGGAAGAAATGATACAGTACGTTACTGTTCCAACAGGCTATTTTGAAACAATGAATATAGTGTTTCAATCAAAGAATTGCTTATAAAAATGAACGGTGCATTTTATTAATTTATTCAGAGACCTGACTAAAGGTATGTTTGGGATCAGAAATAGCACTGGCACCTAATAATATTTAAATAATAACCTCTAAAAATAAGAGGGGGACTGCCTTACTTGCCTTATACTGCATTAAGTCACAGAGGAATATACATATTCAAATAACTTGTTATGGAAAAAGTTAGCAAGACTTGATACAAATGTATATAACCAACCACATCTGACAATGAGAACCAACTACTACTAACTTGCCAATTCTGGTATATAAATGTATCTCATAAATGCAGCTAGACGCGCATATCCTAATTCCCTTCTGTAACAAACGTTAATTTTTTGAATTTAAAGTATTTAGACAAAAGAGATTGTCTGGAACAAGTCATTTTCTGTAAGCAACGGATAACAGAGAGAGAGAGAGAGAGAGAGAGAGAGAGAGAGAGAGAGAGAGTTTATACCATAAGAGTAAATAAAAAGTAAATACACTAATACAAGGTTATCAACTGGTCGCGACTGATGAGTTCGTAAGATCATCATGTGACAATTGTTCATTGCTTTAGTATATAAATGTATGTATAATAACATGGCTATAAATTATAAAGAAGATTTTAACTAAGGTACATGTAGTTTATTATATTAGATTTTCTTTTTCTATGCAACAATATACTTGGTTTCCAGCTTATTTGTTTCAAAGTTAATACGCTATGGTGGACCTTATTCCCATTAAGGGAACTTTACACAACTAAACAAGCTGCTTACAAATAAATTGTTGAGTCGGAGATATTGTAAGCTTAAACTGATCTATGCTCTCAATAAGGTGTTATGGCCATCATTACAATATTTGTTGATAAGTATGATGTTTCTGTATCGAAAATTATCCTGGCTATATTTGACATGATTTAATATTATATGAACCGGTATATTTTTGTAAAAGTTCACATATTTTTCTTCATGAAATATAGTAGTTTTTTAATAATTTTATGTTTATATTACGCGAATATATAAGTTACCGTTGTCTACCTACATGCATATATCCAGCTGTTTATTTATTTATTTATTTATTATTTATTTATTTATTTATTTATATCTAAAAAATGAGGGTGACTTGGGATGATAATATGTCCTACTACATAATAATACCACACCACTGGATGGCATACAACTTCTTATAATCACTGCTCCAAATTTGTGATTTTCTTTTTCTGTTATGTCTCATTTGTCTGTTTGTTCTTGTTATTGATTTGCAATGTGTTCTTTGTTACATTAGGTATTAGTACATGCTCTTGCATTTTAAAAAAATTCCCTATTCTATGATACAATATTTCTTTTCAGATTTACAGATACTATAAGATGGATGTTAGACTTATCATCTTGTTAATAATTCCTTTAGCTGTATATGCAGGTAACAAAACCAGTTTTTAATATTCAGACTGACATTTATATTCCCGGTAATATTCGAAAAATAAAAATGTCATCTTTTTTTTAAATTGATTTCCAGCTTTCACTTCATTCTAAACAAGAACAAGAAGTTATGATTATTTTCATTCAGTGTTCAAGTTGATAAAAGAGCTTAACTGCATTTAATGAAATACAAATATTGTATTTTAACACAAACACACACACACACACACACACACACACACACACACACACGTTTCTGTTGCAAATAATTGTATCAATTTAGTTTCAATATATTGTAAATATTTTAAGTTTTCTGTTTTTAATAAACTAAATAAACAGAAATGAGTTTATCTATTATAACTTTCACTTTCAGCGGAAACAGTGACTGTTTGTGAAGGTTTTAAAACAACTATAAAATGTGCAAATGGAAAACTTAGAATAGTTGATGCCGAGTATGGACGACAAGATAAGAAAATCTGCAATGATGGCCAGGCCAACAACATCAACTGTAGTTACGGTAAAGCGAAAGACAAGACAGCCAAGTTATGCGACAACAAGAACAAATGCGTGCTTGAATCCTCGAATGAAATATACAAGCCTGATCCGTGTCCAGGGAATTCTAAATACTTAATCGTCAAGTACACATGCAAATAAATCAGGTATGTTGTTTTGTGGCGTTGTTCGATTTAACATCTAATTACAGGCCTGTCGAACGTTTAACACTAATTATTTGGTTTTACAATTTTGGTCCGAGCATTACTGATGAGGAATTGTATTCCGAAGCGGTCGTCTAGTGCTGTAAAATTAAAACATGTATAATATGTAATAGTTAACGTGGAGTAAGGGTCGAATCGACCGTTCAACTCCAGTCCTCGTTAGCCTTAACTCGACAGCTTTTCTTAACTATTGTTTATCTCTCGTTTCCTAGTTACTAGTATGTATTTATGTCCCGGTCACTCGGTGGCCGAGCTTTCGACTCCATTCCGTTAAGATAGTGTTAAACATTCGACAGGTATGTACTGTTACAAAGTTTGTCTTTGTCTTTGCAGTTTCTTTTATTTATTTATTTATTTATTTATTTATTTATTTATTTATTTATTTATTTATTTATTTATTTGCCTTTTGTAACTTTAAGGCCTAGTGGAATGGCAAGGGTCACACATTTTTGTGACTTCAATTTTTTTAAATAAGAGATCTATTGGGCCTGATACGCTTACCTGATGATTAGTTGAATTATTATTCAAAACATAAAAAAAGAAAACACAATATCAAAAGCTTTACAAATCGTCAAAATTTATAGCTTTTCCAGATTAACCATTTCATCATTTTCGCATCTGTGAACTTGCCCTTTGATCCCATGACCTTGATCTATATATAAGAAAATGATCGTTGTGTCAATACTTGCAATATTCTTATTTACGTGCCTGTACAAAAATACAGTTTCCAGATAAGTAACCATTTCATTATTATTTCGAATATGTGACCTTGACCTTTGAACACACGACCTTCATCTTTATATCAAAATCATCATTTTATCAATACCTACAGTACTTTTATTTTATTTTACATACCTACACAAAAAGAAATAGTTTTCCAGAGAATTAACCATTGTAAAAATGATCGTTGTATCAATACCTACAATATTCTAAAGTTCAATACCCCAGCTGAAGGTAACCTCATATATGTTGTGGTATTATTCAAATCAAATCATTTTATTTCGCACTTACCATTACATGATACAAATCCATCTGTCATTACATAAAAACACAATTAAAATATGAATTATTGTAGTGTTCGTGCTTCATTTACTTTCTTTGATTTTTGTTTAAACTATATCAGTAATTGAATGTTAAATTAATTTTACAGAATGTATAAGCAAACCACAGACGAAACTACAAGAAATACCTATACCGTTTGGAAATATGAAATTAAATAATTACTTAAACCTTCAATTTTTGTTTACTTGTCTTTTTCACAAGGCAGCCGATACACCTGACAGGGTTCAAAATGCAGACTAGTCCTTTAGCCCGAGAAACCATACAGAGTTTAAAGTTTAGGGCAGCCGAAAACTAGCCTGAGGCACATGGCTTACTTCCCTTCCAATATTATATCCATTGCTTCAATGTGCTTTTTATGTTTAAGTCAACGGAATCAGTTTAAATTCAAGTATCAAATGTCGACTTCCCAAAGATATAATAATAAAATTACACTGGAGCTCTTACATTCAGGTTTACAAAGTGTGTCTTTGAGGCTGGCGTAAACTCTGAAGTCGCACGTCCTCGCAACGAATATGCATGTTCCCTAAATGGGGACATGAGGCAGGCTGTGTATGGTAGCGACTGGCGCTATATTAAATATTTCCTTGTCCTTAAAGCAAGGGGCAGCTCACTTAGGAGAAGGAAAACTCTGATTCAAAACCCGGGCAGGTTGGCCTCGTTAGCCTTGGCAAGCATCTCACCTAAGGATGGAAAACCTGATTGAAATCAACTGGCCCTTCATTCTCAGGAAAAGAAAATAAACATCAACTTGGTGTTGCAATAATGTTAGACAAGGGAATAGAAAAATGTCCGCTGAGCTGGAAACCAGTAAGTGACAGAATCATAACAGCAAGGTTTAACTCAAAATACATGTATATAAAAAGTACAAAGGGAGACATTATAATGAAAGATAAAGAGTAGCTATTGGATACCGAGCAAACACATCAGAATGGTACAAACAATGTATGGAGGATGTCAATGCTTCGTAGTAGACAACACAGGAACATCAGACTGGTTTGAAATAGTATCTGGGGAAAACAGTGATGTGTTATCTCTGGATGCTTGTTCCTATAAGTAATAGATAGGGTGATGAGGAGAACAGTGATGAATACAAACTCGGGTACAAGGTAGAATATAATCGACACACTTCCTATTCCTACTAGTAATAGACAGGGTGACGACGAAAACAGTGATGGATACAAACTCGGGTACAAGGTAGAATATAACCGACACACTTCCTGTTCCTACTAGTAATAGACAGGGTGACGAAAACAGTGATGGATACAAACTCGGGTACAAGGTAGAATATAATCGACACACTTCCTGTTCCTACTAGTAATAGACAGGGTGACGACGAAAACAGTGATGGATACAAACTCGGGTACAAGGTAGAATATAACCGACACACTTCCTGTTCCTACTAGTAATAGACAGGCTGACGACGAAAACAGTGATGGATACAAACTCGGGTACAAGGTAGAATATAACCGACACACTTCCTGTTCCTACTAGTAATAGACAGGGTGACGATGAAAACAGTGATAGATACAAACTCGGGTACAAGGTAGAATATAACCGACACACTTCCTGTTCCTACTAGTAATAGACAGGGTGACGACGAAAACAGTGATAGATACAAACTCGGGTACAAGGTAGAATATAACCGACACACTTCCTGTTCCTACTACTAATAGACAGGGTGACGACGAAAACAGTGATGGATACAAACTCGGGTACAAGGTAGAATATAACCGACACACTTCCTGTTCCTACTAGTAATAGACAGGGTGACGACGAAAACAGTGATAGATACAAACTCGGGTACAAGGTAGAATATAACCGACACACTTCCTGTTCCTACTAGTAATAGACAGGGTGACGACGAAAACAGTGATAGATACAAACTCGGGTACAAGGTAGAATATAACCGACACACTTCCTGTTCCTACTAGTAATAGACAGGGTGACGACGAAAACAGTAATGGATACAAACTCGGGTACAAGGTAGAATATAATCGACACACTTCCTGTTCCTACTAGTAATAGACAGGGTGACGACGAAAACAGTGATGGATACAAACTCGGGTACAAGGTAGAATATAATCGACACACTTCCTGTTCCTACTAGTAATAGACAGGGTGACGACGAAAACAGTGATAGATACAAACTCGGGTACAAGGTAGAATATAACCGACACACTTCCTGTTCCTACTAGTAATAGACAGGGTGACGACGAAAACAGTGATGGATACAAACTCGGGTACAAGGTAGAATATAACCGACACACTTCCTGTTCCTACTAGTAATAGACAGGGTGACGACGAAAACAGTGATGGATACAAACTCGGGTACAAGTTAGAATATAATCGACACACTTCCTGTTCCTACTAGTAATAGACAGGGCGATGAGGAGAACAGTGAAGAATGCAAACCCGGGTACAAGGTGGAATATGATGGACACACTTGACGACATCGCTTTTAAAGACGACATTGCCTTAATATCAAATACTCCCAAGAACATGCAATAGAAAGTAGAGAAACTCACAAGACGACAAAGATCATGATCATTAATCTATCCAGTGACCGAAGAATAGAAATGGGAAGAAAGGATATTGAAGTGCACAGTATTGTGTATCTTGGAACTACAGTCGGCAACACAGGAGGAACAGATTGGGACATCAAGGCCAGGATTGGGAAGGTAAGAAGAGTAGCATTCAACAAACTGAGGAAAGTGTGGAAGTACAGGAACTAGACTAAAGTACAGATTTACAAATCAACTTAGATGCAGTACTGTTGTATGGGTGTGGAACCTGGAGAATGACAAAGATTGACGAGGACAAGCTAAATACATTCCAACACAAATGCCCCATAAGATTCTTAAAATATATTGTCCAATGACACCTATGAACGGAGAAATCAGGAAACGAACAACATAGATCTACAACAGTAAGTAAACAAGTAAAAGTTCAAAGACGGGGATAGTTAGGTCATGTATTGCGCATGATTAAAACCGAACATCCAAGAATCGCTTTAACATGGGGTACAACTGAAGGAAAGGGAAAAAAGGTACGGACAGAAAAGAAAAGAGCTTGGAATGAAGACATAGGGAGATGCAGCCACTCTAGCGAGTGATAGGGAAGACTGAAGAGGAAAGACCATTGGCCCAATTCTCGACCAGGAAAGATGGAATTAAGTCAAGTAACTCATACTGTATGTTAAAAGACGTGGGGAGAGGCAGCCACACTAGTAAGTATAATTGGAGAGGAAAGATAATTGGCCCAATTCTCCACCAGGAGAGATAGTAAAGTAAGGCAGGACTTTTCAAGTTGAAGTCGCTATATCGGTCTATAAATGCCAAGGGTTTATCGTTAAAACGTCTGCATTATTAATTTGAAATAACGAATTTAGAATTTCGTATATACGGATTAGAAATCTGAAATAACGAATTAGGAATTTGAAATTACGCATCAAGTATAAGCATATATTATATTCAAAATGAACCATCTCGGTCTTCGTAGTATGAAATATGTTTACAGAATAGCTTGAACTTTTTTACTGAGCTGAAATGAATATACCCGAATATTCAACACTGTAGCTCTACGTCACGTTGGTCACAAATTGTGATTTTTGCAGACGGTAAAATGGAATATACTCCGTGATTCGCCAGTGCCGTTTCCAATGTTATGCTTTTTAAGAGCAAAATCCGTATGTACTGGCGAGTTAAAAATGTGTCAAATTAACTTGGAATTTTCCACAAAAAGTCGCTATTTTAACACACGAACGGAAGTCTCATCAATGGGATCTCGCGAGATCTCGAGATTTAAAAACGAATCTTATCGTATGGATAAACGATTTTCATTTCGAAATATAGAAGATAAGGGCTGAGGTACAGTAGTACATAATTTGCATTAGTCCAATGCTAAAATTAGAATAAAAACTTCAGTCACAGTGGTCTGTTGCGCTTTCATAACGGTCACACCGTCAGTCTGAGTCATATCGTATTGTTGTCAATTGTATTTGCTAACGAGGGCAGGAGTTATTCATACATATCCAATCGATATCGTACAATTAATCATGTGATGTACATGTATCCAATCACGGGTGACGTTTTTGTACTTTTAAAGTACTTTAACCATCCTACGTATTTTACAGCACATTACTCAGGAATTAGTACAATGTGTGCTGCAATGAATCTAGAAGTACAACGTGTGCTGCAATGAACCTAGAAGTACAATGTATGCTGCAATGAACCTAGACACCTTGTAATGACACACGGTACTATATAAATCGTGTAATATGCTACATATAACGATAAATAGTCGTAAATTCTTTCCTGGTATAAAATTTCTGGTAAATAAAAACACATTGAAATATATCACTAGTAAAAGATTTTGTTACAATATTTATACGTGTTTATTGCCTTTTACATTTTGTAAGGAAAAAACAATAGGGTTTATTTTTCCTTTCGGAAAGAATTCTCTGGAAGAAATAACACACATACACAACCTTAGGCGAATCGAGTTGATAAGGACAAAGAAAATTGACCTGCCCGCTTTGCCTAGCTTTAAAGGAAATATTCATTGTGGACCAGTAACGTCACACACACACACACACACACACACACACACACACACACACACACACGTGAGTGGATCTAATCATCACGTATGAATATTCCAAGTATCAAAGGTCAAGTGGAAAGGTCAACGTTGTTTGCCTATATGTCTGGACTTTAAAACCTCCGCCAAGAAATCTAATGCTCACATGTTAACACATATGTGGCTATCCAATGTGTTAAAACTGGATAATCTGAATGTAGCGACTGGCAAAGAACACCATCGACGTTAAATGTTATCATTGCAGGTCCAACCGGAGTGGCTTGTACCCAAATATGGTGACATATTATTAAGGAAAAAACAGCAAATCTATTTAATTTATTACAAATACAATAACTATTTAAAGAATAGGCTAACATAACCAATAATACAAATTCAGCATCTTCTTTAGAAAATTCCCATTTTTTATAGGAATGAATATATGTAATTGTGAAAAGATCACTAGTTGGGAGCCTCCAGTACTATTATAACCACAACACTATCATGTCTGTCAAGAGTCGGTAGTTTTATAATCACTAGTGTATTTGCTTTATCTTGTCTTGTTTTGTGATTTCTTTTTTATTGACCTTCTTGGTTGTGTTGGCTGTTGTCAAGTGCTTGTTTTCAGACACAACGTTTCTTAAGATCTATTTCGCTTACGCGGGACTGTTGTTTTACCACCGATGTATTATCGATGAAAGATTAATTCACTAACACGATCGACATTGGAGCAATACTTAATACTTCAATTAAAGACGTACAGAGGGTTTGGCCGGTCATGTCTGAAATGAAGACATTTTTAGACCATTTCACAGTTTTATGAACGACTTCTTTATTAATGAATAGTTTACATCTACAACTCTAGCCTCAATATATGTACATCCAGCGAGTTCTGGACAAACAAGTATTACCGACATCTGCATGTACCTATGACGTCACAACCTATTTCACAAATATTCCGGAAGTGGTTTGTGGTAAGCCTGTGTCTAAAACCGCTATTGGGAAATCCAGTGTTAAACGTCATTTCTTCAAGTCTTTTTCCTTATCGAGCAACGCACATGTTTAAACATTAGTATCACTAGAAAATAAACGCCATTTACTTTAACCTCTCCCAAAATTAACCCTTACCTCCGCAACTTCATTATAAAGTGGTAAAACGTGCATTGAGTTTTTATTGAGAATTTGAACAGACTTAACTCGTTTTTTCACCCAAAAGTTAATTATAATAGAGTTGATAACACACTTAAAATAAGAGAGAAAGGCTCTGAAAAATTAGCTTAGCGGAATATGACGCAATAATAGCCATCGAAACCTTTACCAGCTTCAAGCCTCTAGTCAGTCACGATGGAGTCGTCAATACGAAAGAATGTTTTCTTCATAACACTAGACAGACAGTGCTAAAGATTAAACGGCATTGATAACATGAGTGGCTGAGTAAATGGTATTTCGGAACATGCCGCAAACATAGCAAAAACCTCTATCAGCTTCAAGCCTCTAGTCAGTCATGAAGATGTCTTTAGCGGTGCCAGAATGTGTTCTTCATAACCCTGACTCGACAGGCAGCACTAAAGATTAGGCGGCATTGATAACACAAGTGGTTGAGTATATGATATTTCGGAACATGCCACAAACAGCAATCAAAACCTTTAACAGCTTCAGGCCGCTAGTCAGTGACGATGTCGTGACAGAATGTGTTCTTCATAACACTAACTAGACGACCAGCATGAAAATTAGGCGGCATTGATAACACGAGTGGCTGGGCAAATTTGGAATTTTTAGTGCGAGGTTATTTCAGCATTTTTACACACTTATACACACTGAAGAGTCACCAATCCGATTAGTCTCACTATTGCAATTTAAGAACACGTTTATACAAATCTAAAACATGAATGTTTGATAGTTTATTTATGAGGGTGCCAGCATAATGATATCTACAAGGTTATCATATCCTCCTTGTCTTCTCATCAAGACGGCAGTTATAAATGACAATATAAACAGTCATTGTCTAGAGATAATCAGGATAGAAATAATAATGATCAGTGTACACAGAATATTTACATGGAAAGTGTTATATAACTGGATAAAGATTAATGTTGTCAGAAAACATTAATACTGATTATTAATTATCGACTTATTGCATAAAAATTCGACGAACCAATAAAGTAATCAATCTTAGCTAATAAAGGATAAATTGTAACAAAAAGAACTGGGTCAAGATAAAAAGTATGTCAATATGAGGCCGAGATGAACTGAGTCATTATGAGGCCATAAAAGCTGAGCCAGTATTAAACCGTGATAAACCGAGTGAGTTTGAGGTCGTGAAGAAATGAGTCAGCATGAGGCCTTGAGAAAATGAGTCATTATGAGCTAATAAAGGAAAAATTGTACTTAAAAAGAACTAGGTCAAGATTAAAAAGTATGTCAGTATGAGACCGTGATAAACTAGACCAGTGCGTGATAAACTGAGTCAGTTTGAGGCCGTGATAAACTGAGTCAGTATATGACCGTAAAAAATGAGTGACTATGAGGCTGTGATAACCTGGTCCCGGTTTCACAATCATTCCTTAGCTAAGATTTTCCTTAACTTAAATTTACCAAATTTTGGTAATCTCTTTTTGGAGCTACTGGTGAATAATTTTGTCAAAACTAAATGCAAATGTTTTAATTTTGAGGTGATCTTAAAAATAACACCTTCAATTCCTGAATATTTTGAACATCAAGAAAATTATGAAGATTTGAAATTTTGCAAGATTTAAATTAAGGAATATCTTAGCTAAGAAATAATTGTGAAACCGGGGCCTGAGCCAGCATTTTGCTTGAAAATTCGAATGTAAGTTAGTGACAGTAAGGTTTAAATTACTGCTTATATTTATATGTAGGGACTGTAGGTTCATTTGAGAATCAGTGGAGATTTACTGCGCTTTTCAAAGTTGGGAATTTTATCGACAGTAGTACTTAATGAAAATGTTTTGTCTTTTTTCCCTTTTTTAAATGGTTCCGCCACCAACTGGTATCTCATCATGCTATTGGGGTTTTAGTTATAATTCACGAGTATCAAATTTTGCCTTTCCTTAGACGCTGTTTCGTGTTATATATGTATAAAAATTCCCCGACCATGGTCAATTGGCGGAATGTTTTGAATTTGAATTCGCATGAAATTACACTCTAATAAATCTCTCGCGATGAAAAAATAATCTACAGTAGTCTTTCAAGAAAGTTTGTAGCAACAATGCATGTACAAATGAAAAAAAAACACAAAAAGAAAATATGAGCTCATAGGCAATTGTTTTGGCAGCCCGGGAGTGCAAGCAACATGAACTGCATTTTAGACAATCACGTTTGCTTAGATAAGCATATTCATATGTTATGTTGATTTGAATATGTTGAGGTTAATGATATATGGATTATTATTAATCAAGATATTTTATCTCGTCCAAGTCATTTGAACTCTGTGTATCAAAATGGACAGATGGTCAATCAAACATAACAAAAATAACAAACAAGAAATGGTAAAACAATGCAAAAAAGACACAAAACGAACACGCACACATTAATTGTGTACGTGGTGTTTTACGCCTTCTGTCGGGACATCCCGACAAACCTTCGTAAGCAAAATGACGAAAATTCTGCACTAGGAAAAAGAATTATATCAATTAAGTTTTTGTTTAAGGTATATATTTATGGTCTCAAAACTGTAACATAATTCAAATGTTTTCTAAAATTAAAAACATTTAACTTGCATATAATTAAGTCCATGTTTTTCAACAGCGTTTTACGTTATGTATATTTGTTCCACACATATATTGTTACACTATAATTCTACAAAACACATACACAGTAAACTTGCAGGTAAGAATGTTGGAAAGTCTGTCTTGTACCAGCGCACTCTCGGGCGACTTAAAGGTGCTAGCTCACCAAGAAGTACGCCGCAGACAAGCGCACCACTTCCCCAGTCACATTATTTTAACATCGCGTGAACCAGTAAAGGCCAACGCCAAGGAAAATTCAATCTCCCACATGTGGTATAAGCGGGGCTTAAACTCTGCAGCTGGGAAGACCCTAGATTTGTAGACTGGCGTCTTATCTATAAGGCCACTAATTAATATTTCAGTTCTTGTAGCAAGAGATATTAAGAACAACGTACAATGGTTACAAAATGTGCCCAGTGATTTGACAATTAAGACAAGCGTCCATTATGTATCAGTAACCCATCATTATGTCATGTCCGTCGGTTACATGTCATGTCCTGATTTTTATTAAAATAATGCATTCAAAATCAGCACATGACACATATGATATTAACGAAGCCTTGAAAGTTTGATGAACCAGAATCAGAGCTAAAATTTGACATCAAACAGCTTGCAAGCGAGCGTTTAATTGGAAGAGTGCATGTAGCATATTTTTATTTATATTTATTTATTTATTTATTGTATTTTCTGGGTTTTTTTTATTATTTTGTTTTTTATTTTTTATTTTTTTTTACTTTTTTTGACATTTAACTTCATTTTGTCCAACCACATCTGTAGTGATATTCATCACTATTATCTTTTTAATTTATTTGTCATTTAGATTTTTATTTGAAAATCCCTTGTAGCTAAACCATCAATAAACTTTATTTCAACTTTTTCTAAATCCGGTTCACTGCTGCTGACGATTGCTTTCGATCAGAAAATGCAATAGCCACAGGACATTACACTTAATTAACACAACCTTTGATTGTCCATGTGGCCGGATGTGTAGAATACTCTACAAATAGTAATTACTCTGAGTAAACTTTCCCGATAGCACTGTAGTTTAATACAGACGTCCACGGAAATATCCCTGGTTCTTGGAGACAATATTTCTAAAGTGCTGGTATGTTTTTTGCAAAGTTTGTTTCTATTGTTTAGAATAGTTTAATCTATCATTGTTTTCTGGTGTATGCCCTATTATATCCTTTTCCCAGGCGGTTTGGTATCAAAGTAATATTTTGCGGTTAGTTGCTGATTTGCATAAAGTCATATTTACGTTCGTTTTCCGCACTTCAAATACGTTACTTATTCAACATTCATTTACTTAATTATAAGTTACTTATACAAATCTCAAGTAAGTTAGTTTTCCAGACAAAATCTGGAATGGAATTTTTACGCGCCAAGTCAAGATTTGTTCACTTGTATATCAAGGTTAGTTCATGGATGGTGGAGAAAACCGCAGTGTCAGAAGAAAACCACCTGCCTTCGGAAAGCGAATTGACAAACTTTGTCACACCTATTTTTAGATTGGCGAGAGACATTGTAATCCATAAGCGTGTTTTAGACACCCATTCTACTTGATTACTAAAGAGTTGTAACTAAGTACAGGTACATGTAATGCACGGATTTGTATATTGTACAACCAACCAGTCAAAAAATATCTTGCTGACGACCCAAAGTTTTAGAAATAAGTAAAATAATCGTAACTAGGGCATAAAAGTATTATTCAATTCTCCACCCTAAATTGGATGTGGCGCATTTTCCACTCGTTTCAAGCATGATTATTGTTATTATTTTTATTATTGTTGTTGTTATTGCCCTACTACATGTATATCAAAATCATCAGGATTTTTGTTATAAAAAGGTGTAAATCATAAACAAACATACTAATCCATGTCCAAATTACAATCCCAAAGAAAACTCAAAACGATGTAATTGACAAATTAGGTTCAACGTGAACGTCGACCAGTAAGGTGAGACTGGGTTCTCCGGAAGAGTGGTAAATGTTTAAAATCCGGACATTTTAACCGGAAATGACATTCAACAGAATGTGTACTTCTGCAAGTCACGTGATCATTTAAATCGATGCCATTAGTTTAAAATTGACAATTTTTTTTTATAAAAGCAAAACCATTCTTCTGTTTAGACCATTGTAATACATTGTAAGTATCAAAAACAAACATACTAATCCATGTCCCAATCGAAATCCAGAAGGAAAGTTAAACCTTTGGAACTGACAAGTTAGGTCAGACACGCGAACTTCCACCAGGGAAGAGAGGCCGGGTGCTCCGGAAGGGTAAGCACCTCCTGTTTAGCTAGCTACACCCGTCAAATGTGTAATCAAAAGTGTGTGAAAGGAACAATGAACTATGGGACGTCAAATATATCCAGGGCAATCCTTGACACAGAGACATCAAACTTACCAACAATACTGTGATCAAGGCCATAAAACTTTTTGAGTGCCAAGTCTAAGCCTACAATATCTCCGAGTCAACAATTTATTTGCAAACAGCCTGCTTCGTTGTAGGGAACAAGCTCTAATAATTAAGTATCTAATTTTAAAAATCATCATCTGACTTGTTATATGCATTTTGGATCAAAGTTACAAATGATTTATAATTTTTTTTCGTAATGCTCAGATTGAATATAGAACTTGAAACAGTAAGAACAGGTACATTAGGTGATTTAGGATCATAAGCCAGCAGGTTCAGTTCTTTTTTTGTGATTTTCATTTATGTTAAAAGGACAATAACTCCCAGGAAAATAAGGAAACCAACTCGGGTTAACGATATGCTCATCTCCGGTTCTATCAATGTTGATGCTTTGCACCAAGTTTCATGCAATAGTGATTTATAGTGTTTAGAGAATATTCATAGACAAGAATTTCGGACGGACGGAAGAGAAGACGGAAGGACGAACGGAAACTCGAATTTAATACCCCTCCTTCTTCAAAAGGCGGAATTATTTATCATTTATATTAAAGATGAATCCTACGCGTATTTTCAGGGTTTTTTTTTTTGTTATTTTATACAATATTTTTTCTTGCAATAAAAATGATATTAGCGACAACGACATAAATTTGAGCTTTATTTCCTGATAGTGTCTTACAAGTACTCAGTTCAATTTTTTTTCCCCGCGACGATAAGAAATCCGAGAGACTGCTAATTTGTCACATTTAATCTTTAAATATCTGTAAATGTTTTATATGAAATATATTTCTATTAGCACATTCAGACGCCGTGTTACAACAATGGATTCCTTGGTGTTGTTTGTGTTTCTGCTAGTACCAACGTCGGCGGCTATCACAGGTAAGAGGATATAGCTGAAGGAGGCGTTTCAAAATCAGTGTGTAATATAAACCAAATGTCTCACCATCTGCGGTTTCATTAGAGGTCGGTCAGTTTAAAACCAATGCATTTCTTAATACACATTCTGTCACATTCAGTTTTGAAAATGGTGACGTGTACGCCAGATGTGATGTCATTGGTGACGGATTCTTTCCTGCACTGATATGTTATGGTATAAGCAGGGTGCGTACAGCATTATCCTGTTATGTAAGGTTTGTAACATGACCCCTTCTGTATTCATTGCGAATTGTCGCCCTTGATATGTGACGTCATGTGACGTAGTCTGGACGCTATAAATGTCTGAGCATGATGATGCATTTCAGTAATTATTTGTATCCGGGCTATGTCGCTTATTAATCTTGCCAATCCAGCAAGTGCGATCATAAATACAATAACATGCATTGCAAGGACCAACGATTTTCTGATCATCTCCGTATATGAATCTGCAGAAAAACACAATAAGTGTAAAGTACAACTAATAAACTTTAACATTCCACCATATAATGAACCACTACGGTAGCTCTGTTGATAGAGTACTGCTCCGTATGTGGGTAGTCGTGGGTTAGAACCCCATTTCATGTAGGTAGTGAAACTCGACATTTTGAAATGAAAGCCATTGGGTACTCCGAAAGAGATAATAAAAACCTATGCCCCGTGTCACGGCAGGTGTGGCACGTAAAAGAATCCTCCCTGTACATTGCCCTAGATGCAAATGTAAAAAATTCTGCACTTGACCTATAGCTGGTTACATCTCCATATAAATTATTCTTAATAACAAAACAAACTGAATAACACACGCTATGTGTGAGTTTGTTGGAAAATACGACTTTAATTTTGCAATATTCCATGTGCACTGAATTTGTGGAAATACAGTATATATATATATGATATCTTTTAGTATCATGTTCCTTTCACTCTCAATTTTGATTAAGGGTCATCTAAGTAGGAAAATTCAAGTGAAAACCATTTAGTTATAAAGCGTGAAAGAGGGGTATAATTATAAAATTACCTACATAAGTGTGAAGATTTATAAATAAAAATGCAGCAGGAATTTATAATTTAAGAAATTATAAAATATTTGTTGCATGTTTTTATGAAAATAGTGAAAAATACACGTGTTGGGGAAAATAGTTTACACCTTGTATAACGAATTAATTTTAAAAAATGAAAAAATATTAAGATAGTCAACATCATAGAGCAGTACAAAGGGGCCAGAGTTTGTTAAATAGATACGAGGTTTTTTTTGAAAATTCGACAGGAGAAGCAGGATTACTGGGCCTCACTTTACTGGTGGAAATTTATGTGTTTAACCTAATTTGTCAATTTGCAATTGTTTGCTAGCTTGCTTTGATATTGTGATTGGGACATGGGTAATTGGATGGGTAATTTGGAATGTTTGTTTTGGAATATAATAAAGAAAATTACATTAAATGTTAGGTCATTTCTTGAAAAATAAAGGAAGTGGTGTTGCTTAATACTGTTGAAGGTTACATGCCCTCAAATAGTAGGTTACAATAACACCAGTAAACATATAATTTAAGACCGCCCAAAGAGCATTATAATAAAAATTTCCAATATTTAACAAAATGTATCATGGCAGCGGAAATTTAAATATCTAGTATCTACACACGGATGTAAACTTGAGTTTCAGGCTTTAGAGAAGAAATTGCATGTGAAGATTTCCTTATAAAATTAAGTTGTCCACAAAGACACACCGTGGTTGTAGTTGATGCCCAATATGGACGACAAAACTCTAACTTTTGTATCCCCGATACTAAAACATGCGAATACAACGGAGTAAGTAATATTCTCGACAAAGCGTGTGCTGGTAAGGAGGATTGTACATTTGCAGTTCAAAGTTCGGCATTTGGAGGTGATCAGTGTCCCGGTACAACAAAATACCTGATTGTTCAGTATCAATGTGTCAGTAAGTATTGATTGGTTAGCATACAGTACATACCTGACGAAAGTTTTACACCAAGTTAACGAATTATAGTCAAACCTGTCTATAAAGGCCACCCATTGGAACCAGTAATAGTGACCTCTTTGGGCAGGTGACCCTTATATACAGGTTCAAATAATATGGAAAAAGAACAATTGGGATACAATTTTACTGGCCTTTATAAGCAGGTGCCCCTTATATAGAGGTGCCCTTTAAGGCAGGTTGGACTGTAATAACAAATTTGCAGCTCAGATTGGTCCCTGGTACTCAATATCGCTGCAGCTGTTATCTGTCTCTATCTACATCTTTTCGGTCACAATTTATACATATCTTTGCCACTTGGTTGCTGAGTGTGGACTCGTATCGTAAGCTCTGTGTTAAACTTTCGACAGGTCTGTACTATAGGTGTACTTGATTGAAATAAAAAAAAATCTAAAAATAAATTGCATGAACTTCAGGGTTTACGTAGAATGTGAAATAAGGAGTGAACTTGGGAATAAGGAGTGAACTTGGAAATAAGGAGTGAACTTAGGAATAAGAAGTAAACTTGGGAATAAGGAGTGAACTTGGGAATAAGGAGTAAATTTGGGAATAAGGAGTAAACTTGGGAATAAAGTGTAAACTTCGGAATAAGAAGTAAACTTGGGAATAAGGAGTGAACTTAGGAATAAGGAGTTAACTTGGAAATAAGGAGTGAACTTGGGAATAAGAAGTGAACTTGGGAATAAGGAGTAAACTTGGGAATAAGGAGTGAACTTGGGAATAAGGAGTAAATTTTGGAATAAGAAGTAAACTTGGGAATAAGAAGTAAACTTGGGAATAAGGAGTGAACTTAGGAATAAGGAGTGAACTTGAGAATAAGGAGTGAACTTGGGAATAAGAAGTGAACTTAGGAATAAGAAGTAAACTTGGGAATAATGAGTGAACTTAGGAATAACAAGTAAACTTGGGAATAAGGAGTGAACTTGGAAATAAGGAGTAAACTTGGAAATAAGGAGTGAACTTGGGAATAAGGGGCAAATTTGGGAATAAGGAGTCAACTTGGGAATAAGGAGTAAACTTGGAAAAAAGGAGCAAACTTAGGAATAAGGGGTGAACTTGGGAAGAAGGAGTAAACTTGGGAATAAGGAGAGTAAACTTAGGAATAAGGAGTAAACTTGGGAATAAGGAGTAAACTTCGGAATAAGAAGTAAACTTGGGAATAAGGAGTAAACTTGGGAATAAGGAGTGATCTTGGGAATAAGGAGTAAATTTGGGAATAAGGAGTAAACTTGGGAATAAGGAGTAAATTTGGGAATAAGAAGTAAACTTGGGAATAAGGAGTAAACTTGGGAATAAGGTGTAAACTTGGGAATAAGGAGTAAACTTGGGAATAAGAAGTAAACTTCGGAATAAGGAGTAAACTTGGGAATAAGGTGTAAACATGGGAATAAGGAGTAAACTTGGGAATAAGGAGTAAACTTGGGAATAAGGAGTGAACTTGGGAATAAGAAGTAAACTTAGGAATAAGAAGTAAACTTGGGAATAAGGTGTAAACTTAAGAATAAGAAGTAAACTTGGGAATAAGGAGTGAACTTAGGAATAAGGAGTGAACTTGGGAATAAGAAGTAAACTTAGAAATAAGAAGTAAACTTGGGAATAAGGTGTAAACATGGGAATAAGGAGTAAACTTGGGAATAAGGAGTAAACTTGGGAATAAGGAGTGAACTTGGGAATAAGAAGTAAACTTAGGAATAAGAAGTAAACTTGGGAATAAGGTGTAAACTTAAGAATAAGAAGTAAACTTGGAAATAAGGAGTGAACTTAGGAATAAGGAGTGAACTTGGGAATAAGAAGTAAACTTAGAAATAAGAAGTAAACTTGGGAATAAGGAGTGAACTTGGGAATAAGGAGTGAACTTGGGAATAAGAAGTAAACTTGGGAATAAGGAGTAAACTGGGAAAAAAGGAGTAAACTTGGGAATAAGGAGTGAACTTGGGAATAAGAAGCAAACTTGGGAATAAGGAGTGAACTTAGGAAAAAGGGTGGAACTTGTGAGTATTTAGTTAACTGGTGAATAATGACTTAACATGGGAGAAATAAGAGAACTAACTTTAGTTATATTTAAGCCTTGAACTGTCTAGAAAAAGCGAATTTATTGCTATAACTTCCATTGCCGTTCAAAGCAAACTGAATAACACACGCTAGGACGTTATGATAAATTGACGCATCGCCGACCACGCGCACAATGTTCCGAGAAAGGCCGCCATCACGGTACCAAAGCAGCGTCACGGCAATTAATGACGTACTAGTGTCGGTGACGTCATCAAATGGCTCTATTCAGGCCGAGCTTTCATTCTTTTTTGCGTGTAAATCAAGCATCCGTCCATTTGACGGAACATTGTAGGCGTGGCCGGCGATACGTCAATTTAGTTACTTTGCTCGGCAATGGAAGTTATAATCCTACATTTACATTTAGTCTCAAAGTTACATACAATAAAACATCACTAATGTTAATTATTGACCTTTAAAAAAATGAACGATAAACGAAGTAGCGAAAAACGTCGATATTTTAATATGGTAACTCTGTCCTGTTGTTTTTTGTATTGTTCGTCCTTTGCTTTTTTCCGGGGTTAACTCTAAGTGTGTTCTTGAAATCTTTCTTGATATGCTAGATATATTAATGAACAATGTACTTATATTTTTGTTTTGCATGTTTCTTTTTTAGGAATTTATTGAAATTGGCGCCACTGTTTGACTCGACATCGCTACTACGCATGCTTTAAAACTAAACTTATGTTGTTGATGTATTGACGATAAATTGCACTTATAGAATACATATCTGTTAGTTATATTGACCTTGCTGTCGGTCTTTACGGATTGGCTCTGAAATGACAGGTCTGCTACAGTCTGGTAGATATTGTATTTACACTTATACTAGTATCAGTGAAGTAATGTGTTTAACGTCAAAGTCAAGAATATTTCACTAATATAGACGAAGGTGCAAAAATTTGCCAATGTGTTACGCTGGTGGCATCTTTTTCGTGCAACGCCTACCGTGACACAGGACTTGTTTAATTTAACTTCCCATCTGAAAGAACCATGACTTTCCATTTGTAATGCGGGGTGTTTGGCAATAGAACCGTCACTACTCATTTTTAAGTCTTGTGTCAAAACCGGTCGGGGTTCGATCCCACGACGTCCAACTTACGGTATCATTAAAGGCGTAAACAATGCAAACAGTCATATAAAACAAGCTGATTAATCCTAAAGAATTTGGTCAGAATGTGTTAAAATGTGTTTGATGGATCTAGAAACATAGGTAAAATTATCATCTGTTGTTTGATTGGAGATGTTTATCTGGTTTGTCGCTATGGAAGCTTCATAACACGTATGTACATAAAAGCAACATTAAAACATCGTTAAAATTGTTATTTTGTTATGGGAAAGTGACCATTCCATAGCGTAGGCGTTATTCGATGTATGTTTTAGCCTTAATATTAAAGAGAATTCCTAGTTTCAATGTTAATTAATTTTATTTAAATTCGATTTCATCTATCGGTGAACAGTCAAGATCCATGTCCGATGTAAAAAAAAAATCTGACTACCTACGTGTGATTTATACTGGGAAACTTTCACCAATGTTGCTTCGGTCAGGCTCGAATTTTGGTAACCTTGAAGGATGAAGAATTATAACCCCTGTAAAGGTTTATATAGCCATTTAACTGTCTAGAATTGGCGTTTATAGCGCTATAACTTCCATTGTCGTGCATAGCAAACTGTATAAAGCGCGCTAGCGCGTTATGATTAGTCTGCTTTGCACGGCAATAGAAGTTATAGCACTATAAACGTCATTTTTAGACAGTTCAATGGTTATATTTACATTTCGCAATTTTTATAAATCTTATTTTTGTTTTTGAATATCCTGAAATAAATTTAAAACACTGTCGTGTACGGCATGCAATTTCAATTGCTGGAAAAGCCAATCAATGACGTCACGGGTATAGGCGTAAGCAAGATATGAGTGACGTCACATTAGTAAATATATAACAAACAGAGTTTAATACTATAAAACATTATAAATTAAAATATACGAGTATGTCTACAATCGATAGAGAACAAAATGCATTTCATGACTTTTATATAAACCAAATTGGCATCTTGGATACAGTACGTACTTCAAGACTGATTGCAGTTACCACAAATTGAAGAATTTCTGTAGGTTTAAAATAGTTTAAAAACTATTTTTATTTTCGAAATTGCATGACTCACTATTATAATTAACACGGAGGACCCCGGAACAAGAGTATTACACCTATAACCCGTCTCCTTAACTCTATTCATTCCCACATAAAGATTATTACGCAGTGGTTGTTAAATATGAATGGCTGCATATTTGATATTTAACATATCTATCAACCCTACAGAGCCATAATCTGTAAATTAATCTAAATTAGTGCGACGCGATACCGATTTCCAGGTCTGACTTAAGGGTCGTCATTGATCAGCGGTTATAATGCGTTAATATGTACACGCCCAGGTCTTAAATACTTATATCAAAATTAAATATTCGCGAAAGTCGTCATTAAAGTACAAGCAGGGGCGTAGCCAGGCGTACGTTTGTACGCAAAAACGTCCACATCGTTTTCGCAAAAAAAAAAAAAAAAAAAAAAAAAAACGAGAGAGAGAATATAATATATATCTTATACCAAACCGTTGGTCTTCACCGGAAATGTTATATACGAATTCGGTTTATACCTGACTTCGATAGCCTCTGAGTGCGGTTCCGGTGTTGTCTTGACTTTGCCGGCATTGCAAAACAATTGAAACTATCTGATTTGTTCTCGGCTTCAAAAGCCGATAACTCGAGCGCAGTTAGTCCAGCAGCTCAACAGCAGAATCCAGATACACAGGATAAACCTGAGGGTATAAGTAAACCAACATCATCAACTTCAAATGTCCATAAACCTGTGCCAAAGTATCCCGATCTTTTCGCTTTGAATGATGATGAGTTGAGATGCACCAATACAAAACTCCAGCTTCTCACAGAAACATGGGAACCGGCGCATAAATATCAATTCCCAATAAGGTATATTAACATATTGCACATAATAAAAATGTAGATCGTCTGTCCGTCGGCGTGACTGTCGCGAATGTATTTATACATATATACAAAGATGTATTTATTTCATTGAAGTTATGAGATATAAAAGTAAATGTAGATGTAACATGGACCATGGTCAATGCACACAACACATTTTTTACAGCATACTCATAAAATTATAAGAAAAATTCGGATAAATAGCGCCCTGGAGGGCCGAAAATTCGCATCAGGGCGGCCCTCAAACCCCCTGCCCTCTTTAGGCGTCCACACCATAAACACCCCAGCTACGCCCCTGACAAGTACTTTCACGTCTTGTAATAGTCGTTAATTTACGCGACAATACAGTAGGATAGCCAAGTCCAAATTGTGCGTTGGTTTTAAAATTTGAGACCTTCCGCGGTAAATAAAAAGGGATTACTTTTTGGCAAGTGTCTGAACCCGAAAAAAAATCGCCATTTTCAGAATCGTTTTTATACCATAAAATTAACATTTCTATCTACGAATATGATGCAAGCGTGTGAGGAATTAACTAAACTTTCTACATGTATCAAAAAGTCCGAGATAAAACGCCACATTTACTTAAAATTACTGATATCCCGACGATAACCGATTTCTCTTGAAAATCAACAGAAATTTCTTCTCCATTTTTGAAACTGGTACGTTTTTTGTGTAAAGAATCCTTTTCCTAGAAATTTTAATACAATGTCAGAAAATTATTATAGTAAACGCCAGTAAATTATCGTACCTGGTGCATGAGGGTTAAATATGCGAAAATCGCAAAAATCCAACAGCATGATTTCAGTGCGTCTTGTTGTCAATGAAAACAAATATGGCCGCGACCTTGATAAACATTGTTCTAACGTAATGACGTAAACAACGTTCCCCGTGTCAAATATATAGGTCAACTGTCTACTGTATACACAGTACACGCAATGTACAGTACAAACCTGTCGAAAGTTTAACACTAAGCTAACCAAAAGAAGTCAAAGCTCGACTGCCGAGTGCCTAAGGTATGGAAAGGTAGCGGTCGAAAAGCTGCCGAGAGATAGATGGCAACTGCTGTCGATATAAACACCAAACGAGGAAGCGCTGTCGGCACTAATTCGTTAGCTGGATGCTAAACTTTGTACAGGTCTGTACTGTATTTATTTATCCTCATCTGGCACACATCATATGACATGTGTTTGTTGATGGAGATACTTTAGGACCCCAACAGGGATAAATAAATAGGGCCTACATTAAAAAACATAAATGATAAATAAATAAATAAATAAGAAATTCTACAGAGAAATAAGTTAGAGCTGGGACACAGTAATGTTGAGCAGGTTACAAAATGTCTAGCAGGTTAGAGATGATAGATAAATAAATAAATAAATAAATAAATAAATAAATAAATAAATAAATAAATAAATAAATAAATAAATCAGAAATTGTTCAGAGAAATAAGTTAGAACTGGGACACATTATGTCAGCAGTTAATAAATAAATAAATAAATAAATAAGAAATTCTACAGAGAAATAAGTTAGAGCTGGGACACAATATGTCAGCAGTTAATTAATAAATAAATAAATAAATAAATCAGAAATTCTAGAGAAATAAGTTAGAGCTGGGGCACAGTATGTTGAGCAGGTTACAAAATGTCTAGCAGGTAAGAGATGAGAATAAACAATTTTAAATAAATAAATAAATAAATCAGACATTCTACAGAGAAATAAGTTAGAGCTGTGACACAGTATGTTGAGCAGGTTACAAAATGTCTAGCAGGTTAGAGATGATAATAAAAAAAATAAATAAATAGACATTCTACAGAGAAATAAGTTAGAGCTGGGACAAAATATGTTGAGCAGGTTAGTGATGATAAATAGAGTAAATACATAAAAAGAAATCCAAATAAGTTGCATTTTGTCTTTCCTCAAGGTACTAACATGAAATGGATGTGGTATGGGTACCATGGAAAGCAACCTCAGATATTTTTTGGAAAAATAAAACAAATATTTTTATATGAACAAAATTAACATTTAAAAAATTACTAAAAAGTTGAAAAAAAATTATGAACAGGCAGATAGTTTGAAATTTAAAAGTTAAATGAATGACAAGTGGGCCATAATAGCATTTAAAAGGACTAAAATTGTCTAAATTATCAAATTTAATTTAGAAACTACACAAACAGGTGATTTTATGGGGGACAGGTACTTTCTAGTTGTTCTGGTTGTGATAAATAGATAAATCATTTACAAATAAATCAAAAAGAATGGGATCATATGACAGTGTTCATTCTAGAAAGGGGCTGTTGATCCTTTATTTTGCCAAATGGCACCATTGTAAAGGCCATAGTGGGCAACATTTGAAATTAGATTTCAAATGCAAGTTCAAAATATTTGATAGCATTGTCATATATAAAAGCTACATTATATGAAACTTTTAAATACTTCATTACAAAAGCTTTTACATCAGCCTAAAAGACTACAAGTCACATCAAACATTAGATGTATGCAAAATTATTAACGTTATTCAACTTGTTATTATTAGAAATGAACCCATCTGAAAAAATCCTAGAATGAACACTCATGGTTATTACTGTTTACACAAAATGGAACATTTTTCAAAGAAAAATGCATTATGTGTGACTAAACCAACTTTGTAAATTGTAATAATGTTGAATGTCTCATTTCATGTAAAATTAAAACATAACAATATCTTTAATACACTAGGAATTAGATATCATCAGACATTTATGAATGTTTCATTTTATATAGAATTAAAAAATCAACACATATCAATATCCTTAACATACTAGGAATTATATACCATTACACATTTATGAATTGAATGCTTCTCTTGATACTGAATACCTACTTTTTGACCACATGAAATGCTTTTCATGCACCCTTGTCTGAAGTGTAGCATACAGGTAACAGCATAGGTTAAAATCTTACTATGTCAGAACGTTTGCCAGTTCTCTTGTTGAGGGGTGTGTTTTACCTCAGGGATGAAGTTTAACTATTTTGAGCTAGGGGCCAGCTCACTTCATAAAAGAATTTGTAACAGTAATAAATGGCTTAAATGTGTAAACATTAAGGGACCCAGACTGGATTTTAGAAGTCATTGGCTACTTGGCCCCTGCTTATCTTCATCCCTGTACCTAGTTTCCCCCTTAATCTCATTTACCTGATTATAATTGAAATAATCTTGAATGGAGTGTGTTTACCAGCCAATCAATTCTAAATTTAAGTGATAAATCAATAAATCTGGAATAGGCCTGTGTGTTACAATTATTTTTAATTCTCTCAAACTAATAATGCCCATCTGGATACACTGTGTCATGAATTTCACTGCATTTGCATAAACTTATTTCTTAATGTTATTATCAAACAAGTTCCCATGAATTTTCCTGAAAGGTGATATTTATTTATCAGAATTTTACAATTTTACAGAAATTACTGAAATTCCTAAATATTTTACAGATCTGTATTTAATCATTATAATATGGAGTTAAATTTTTAACCAAGTCAAATGAAATCCACATGATTGGTATTCACTTGTCCTATTTCCTACTTCCACATAGTCTATTTTAAATGTTATTTGTGCTATGTCAAGTTGACTTAAAACTTTTAATGAAGCAAAATAATCAACTTTTCATGTCTAAATTGTACTAAAATAATAATGCCGGGGTTATTGGCATCAGAACAGAAACAAAAATTTAAATAATAAAGACCAATGGTGTGGTGACTCTGGCTAACATGGGAGATGTTTCCTCATTTTGGGAAATATTTCATAAAGAAAAATCTGGTCTAACCCTCTTTAATGATGTTAGCTTATTTATCCAATGATATGTACTGATATGACAGACAGGTCCTGTTTATATTTTGCCAGCAAAGCAAAATCAGTTGGCAATTTTCATTAATTCTAAGTCCCTAACTAGCCCTACATGAGCAGGTTGCACTGTACACTGTAGTTGTACAGATCCCGAGTCCATATGGGTAAAATTAGAACACATCCGTATCTAATGTGTTTGACAGCCATGCAGATCGATCATACATGACAAATAAGGCAAAAAAGCTTGACTATTTTGTCCAAAATACACGATGACATTTTCCGCATGCTAAAATTGTGATCGAAGCGGGACGAATGCTAATCAAATATGTCCGACTGGAAGTAGTTCCAAAAAATCGGCAGATTAGACGAGAAATGAGGTGAAAATACAATATTTTTAAGGAAAAACTTACTTTATTTCAACAAAAATATCTCCACAGCGTCTCTCGATTATCAAATTTATACATTGCATACAATAAGGAAGCTGCCTTAGCATTTTTCTGTGTCAAATTAGCCGGAAAGGGGGCGGCCCATGATCGAGAATCCGGCAATGTCATCGATTTTTTCGACATTTGAAACTGGTACGTTTTTTGTGTAAAGAAAATTATTTGACAAATTATACATCAAAATAACCGTGAAAAAAGTTCTTTCCGTTCATGTAAAAACATCTTTGGTGCATGAGGAACTGCGTACACAGAATGATATTTTTTAAAGTTTCAATTTTCAATTTTTCGCCGGTGCCTAACATTCAATTACGATTTAATTTGTTAAATTCTCATCGACTTTGATAAAAATCGTCTTTAATGACTTACTTTTGTCCTCAAAAAACGATAAAATACTACAAATAGTATTTAAAACTCGCAGTGAAATAAATATTATGTAATTTTACCGCCTCGAGTGAATTCAAATTTTTGACAATTTCTTCACTTTGTCTGCGCGTGAAATTTTGTTTGATGAATCAATGCGCTGGCCGGGTTGGCTATCCTACTGATAAAACGAACGCAAAAATTATCCGCTCAATTTGCAGCATTCTGACGATGACTGTTTTGTGGCCTTCCGAAGGCACAATTGAGTTATCATCCAAAATTATTCTGGATATACATGTTGTATTTGGCACCCCATAGTTCCATGTTTCATTCTTAATATTGTTTTTACACGTGGTGGGTGATGCTAGCTTCACATGAGATGTTTGCCCTTTCACCCAGTCTCACTCCTCTGGTATAAGTACGAGAGTGTAATTTAATTTTTAAGAAGTTTTACATTGCTTTAGGGTTGCGATTTTGCCATAGATTGGTATGTTTGTATTTTATTATAAATATATTGTTTTTCGAGTGTCTTGTACGGAATAAAGATTTTTTTTTCGCAACTGTTGCCGTATATGTCTACTGGTAGATATATTTATTTCCAAGTATATATATATATATATATATATATATATATATATAGGATATTTATCAGCAAAACATGTCTACATGTATATTTATATATTATACCTCATAAACTTTAGTTTCTACTGAAAACCATTGTAACTACTCCGGGTCATATTTAACAAATCACATATCATTTTTGGACTGACTGCCCGGTCCATAAACTGCCATATGGCCCCGAGTCCCCTGAAATATTTGTTAAATATGAATTCGCGATTTCTAACGCATTCATATGACTATCATACTGTCATATACTTTTTTTAATTAAATCATAAACTACATTCAAAATGGTATATGACAATATCAATAAAGGTTTTCACGAGACCACAGTGCAGCTCACTTTATTTGTGATCAAATATGAGTTGTGAATTTCAAAGGATTTTGTAGACCACCATGCTTATAAAATTTCTTCAAGTCAACATTGCTGCAGTTAGTTTCTTGAAAAAAACTTTTCATACGATTTCCGTAATCGTAATTTTTTTATCAAACGTATTTGACCCCCGTCAAGATTATTTTACTCACTTCGAAACGGTCATTTCTTGGGTGGTCGAGGAAACCGGCGTGTCACCGACCATCTGCAAGTCAAATCCCAAACTCTCGCATTACGATTTTTCAGAGTTGGGATTCGATATAAGCGGTGAGCGGCAATGTGATCCGTAAGCCGATGCTTTAGACCACTTGGCTACAGAGGCCCAGTAAGCCAATTCTAACGGTCATCTATAAACACATTATATCACACCAATGCTTAGTTTCTTCGTCTGAATGAATAAAAAAGACAAAAAGGAAAAAAAGATTGATTCTAATATCGTTCTTTATTATAGTTAAATTTTGTTCACCAACAGCACTCCTTTTACAAGTGTCTGTCAACCAGCCTGAAAATATATACCGTAGTTAGAAAACACTTGAGAGAGTCTGGATATAAAATATACTCACGTGGAACATTGCAAATATCATGGAGTTCAAAATTGTTGCTCTTAGAATAGAAGTAAACGTTAAGAACTTACTAATTATTGTTTCTATAGTAAATTCGGCTTTCATGGTTAACTCCATGCAGTACAGTCAAAGCAAATGTCATTCCTTATATTTACAATCCTTTGTAACTTTTCAAATAAACACAAAACATTAACAGACATTTTAAAACTTTTCATAAAAGAAAAACATTCAACTGTCGGCATCATTTGATCATTGAATAAACCACGCCCACACAGAACAATTGACGTATCGCCGGTCACGCCCACTTTTTTCCGACAAAGGCCGCCATCACGGTACCAAAGCAGCGTCACGGCAATTAATGACGTTCTAGTGTCAGTGACGTCATTAAATGGTACAATTCAGGCCGAGTTTTCATTCTTTTTACGTGTAATTCAAGCATGCCAGGCCTTTGACGGAACATTATGGGCGTGGTCACCGATCCGTCAATTGACATAGAATAAACTCGCGTGCTCCATTCAACTGCATCGAGTCATGAAGTAGAATCGAGGTCAAACACTGCATTTAAGCAAAAACAATGAGATTGTCAATATACTATTATTAGATAAAGCGTATTTACAACAAATGACAAAAAAAATACGTAAAGGTAACATTGCTGATAAGTCAGTATTTAGTCAGAAGGAAAACTACCCTGATCACATACAAGAAAAAAGGTTCTTAAAATAATAACGCAGCGGAACGGTAAAAAATATCCACAAAAACCTTTATAATCGTTGGTTTGATTGGATACGGTCATCTAGTCGGTAACAATGAAGTCTTCGATATAAGCAGGGGAACTGTCTATCATACCGCCTAAGTACAAACACTACAGCTGGTAGACCCTAGTGCCAGTCCGTTTGCCGAAACTTTTGGCTGTTTTCCAATCGTTCAAGCATTAGAGAAATTACCTCCTCGATATAAGTGGATGACTCTTGACTGAAGCGTAAAATGATTATACTTTTTTATAGATGTACGAATTCAACCATATCTGAAACTCGTGTACAAATTTATACCTGATTTTATCAACAGGAATAATGAACTTCAAGGTACTTAGAAGTTCCAGGACAAGGATCTCCGAAAAAGTTATTTGAAGCGGGCACATGACAGTTCCTTTTGTTCTCGCATTTGTTGGTTACTTTTCGATGAGCATGTCTGGCTTTGCAATTGGTGTTATTAGCATTTCCGTCTCGGCAAACATGATGGTTTTGACGCCCATACACAACCTCGTGAATTTTTATCCGACCGTTACGGCACTCAACTTGTAAACGTTGGCCCTCGCATACCTTTCGTATATGACGGTTATTTGCTGTGGAAAAACAGATGTAAAATTTTAGTAATTGACGCGCCCCCAACCATGGCACATACACCTGTAAATCACAACATAAGTCCTTGTGAATGAAGATGGCCGAACGGGATAGCACGGTCGGTGTGAGCTCTGACAAGATGGTTTAAGGGTCATCTAAGTAGGAAAATTCAAGTGAAAACCATTACGTTGAAAAGCGTGAAATAAGGGTACAATTATAAAATTACCTACACAAGTGTGGAGATTTTTAAATAAAAATACAGAAGGAATTGATAATTTAAGAAATTTTAAAATATTTGTTGCATGTTTTTATAAAAATTGTACAAAAATACATGTGTTGGGGAAAATAGCTTACACCTTGTATAACGAATTGATTTTAAAAAATGAAAAGATATTAAGATAGTCAACGTCATAGAACAGTGCAAAGGGGCCAGAGTTTGTTAAAGAAATAAGAGGTTTTTGAAAACTCGACAATTTACGGTGGAGGTTATCTACGATTTATTTACCTTTTAAAAATGCGTGTACCAGGCGTGATATTTATATTCTAAGGCCACTACTAATCCAAAATACAACAAGTCACTAAAAGCGCACGGTCACACAATACTGTTCTATTTAAATCGAGGTAAATATTGTTTGGTTTCAACAATGTTGAACTATATAAAGCCGAATATGCCTCAGCAATAATCAAGTAATATTCAAACTTAGCTTTTATAATCTTCCCTTGGATCGTTAGTAGCCTTAGAATATTAACTATCACGCCTGGTACACGCATTTTTAAAAGGAAAACAAAACATAAAAAACCTCAACCGTAAATTGTCGAGTTTTCAAAAACCTCGCATTTCTTTAACAAACTCTACCCCCTTTGCACTGCTCTATGACGTTGACTATCTTAATATCTTTTCATTTTTTAAAATTAATTCGTTATACAAGGTGTAAGCTATTTTCCCCAACACGTGTATTTTTGCACAATTTTCTTTAAAAAATGCAACAAATATTTTAAAATTTCTTAAATTGTCAATTCCTACTTTATTTTTATTTATAAATCTTAACACTTTCGTAGGTAATTTTATAATTATAACCCTCTTTCACGCTTTTCAACCAAATGGTTTTCACTTGAATTTTCCTACTTAAATGACCCTTAATAGCGCATCTTCCATCTGGCCAAGAGTAATATGGTTTCAAAAATTGCAGAATAATAACATACAGATTATGAATTTGTGGTGAGAATACATTAATGAACCGGAAAAAAGCTGCAATTGCAATGTAAATATATGTATATATTGATTGCATATTGACTGTATGAATGAACACTGGTCAAGTGGTTATCCGTGCGTAACACCATATACAAGTAAACATTTATGTATTGTTTGATGTTAGTGTTGAAAGCACTGACAGTACTGAACACTTATATCCTGAATCAAAGCGTCAGAGAAGGTTCACCAATAAATCTGTTTCACCAAATTTTAACATATCGTGTGTAAATCCCAGAATATCCTATATCTCGCCCAAGGTATTGCGTTTTAACAACTCACCTAGAAACATGTCATTTGATCAATCTACGCATATACCACAGCTTCATTCTTCACCAGCTGCAATGCAAGTCCCTCCAGGAATGATGACATTTAGCACAATGTCCGATTATGACATTTCTAGGATTGCTACAGCTATGCGAAATTCTATGTATAATAATATGATTGGTGAAATGAAGAAAACGATGGATAACATGTATCAAAATTTAATAACTGATTTAAAGAAAGAAGTTCAGTCATTGAAAACTGAGAATGATGCCCTGAAGACCGAAAATATAAACCTGTCAATCAAGGTCGACGATTTAGAGCAGTACTCACGACGGAATGCCATTCGCATTTCTGGAATGCGAGAATCTTGGCCTGAGGAAACTGATAAAATTGTGCTGAAAGTGGCCAAAGATATGGGAGTAAATATAAGTGAAAGTGACATAGATCGGTCACATCGTACAGGTAAACCCCAACAAGGCACAAACCGACAAATCTTGGTCAAGTTTACAAATTATCATGTTAAAAGGCAAATCTTGAAGTCACGTTATACTATGAAATCAAACCCTTCACTGCGAAATGTATATATAAGTGAGGATCTCACCAAACGCAGACATGCCCTGTTTAATAGAGCACGAAAGCTATATCTTGAGAAGAAGTTAAACAAAGTGTGGACCTGGGACGGTAAGGTATTTGTCAATAATCGGTCCAATGTTAAGTTTCGTATCGACAAAATTGAAGACCTAGATAAGTTCCAAGCTGAAAGTTTGTCAATAACCACTTCCGCATCATCAAATTCCGGTTCCGGTTCCGACCAGCATCTGACTACAGCAACATGATATAATACACCATGTTGGGAAAGTGCGCGTTATGTACACCCTGTGGACTTACAGGGGCATTTTTCCCCTATAGATAAAGACTAACAACCTGCAGTGTTAGTCGTCTATGTAACTGCTGTATAAACTACAGAACTCACCACTAACTACAAACTATTATTATTGACGAATTTATATATGGATAGTTTACTCCTGGTTTTGATGTTTACCATAACATTATATGTTTATCATCTCATATTTTTCACTTTTCTTTTTCATTATTTTTTTCTCTTCTGTTTTGTTTTCATCAAAGTTTAAACATTTGATACATTATAGTTGGTCTAGCCTGGTATGTTTGTTTTATTATTTAGATACTACTGTTTGCCTCCGAGTCTCTGCCGTTAACGTTTTCCATTATGTACAAGGTATAACATGATAGTGCTAATATGACTATCTCTGTAGAGTTATACAGCTCGGATTGGCATACATAATATGAGATCACTTAGTTAGATGTATTTTTGTCTTGCATCCAGTTATGTTGTTTCTTTTGCAATTATTAAGATTGCTAATAGTCCTTCAAAATAAAACTTATAAAAACATTTTCTTTTTACAAATGTTTGATTTTTCCATAATTATAACATGTAAGATATTGTTTTGTTATTGGTTGATGGTTTTAATTTTTTCATGTTTTGTTATTGGAACTTTTGTATTTTTATATTTCAAAGTTCCTGGTGTATATATCACATATATCAAGAATTATTCTAATGTCATTATTTATGAATTTGTACATAGTGTTATCGAAAATCTAATTATTTATGTTATATTTAGTTGCATTGTTAACATACTATACATATCTGGAGACATTGAAAAAAAACCCTGGTCCACGTTCTGAATCAACATGTAAGTCACCAGACAGTACACTTTCTGATCCCTCTATAGAATTATTTTTGGAAAAATATTTCACTATTACTCACTTGAACGTTCAGAGTACCTTACCCAAACTTGATTTCATTCGAAGCGAACTTTGTTTTTACGACATACTCCTGTTTAGTGAAAGTTGGTTAACCTCGGACATAGATGATTCGGATATTATGATTGATGGCTTTCATAAACCACTTCGGTTTGATCGTAGTCATAAAAAGGGAGGGGGTATTATTGCATATATAAGTAACTCTGTATATTTTAAACCTAGACCTGAATTTATTGTAAATAGACTTGAATGTATATGATTTGAGACTTGCTTAAAAGGCAAACGGTTACTAATAGGGACTTTCTACAGACCTCCCGATTCAGATTTATCTATATGGCAAAAAATCGAACATTCTATAGATATTGTATTTAATTCAAAACCTGACTACCTCATTATAACGGGTGATTTTAATGAAGATCAGCTCAATCCCAATAATAAGAAAATCAAAAGAATTTTAGAAAATTTTAACCTTTCACAACTTATTGAAGATCCGACTCATTACTGGGATAACTCATTCTCGCTTTTAGATCTCTTTATTATCAACAGTCAAGACATAGTAGTAGTAATATGTCAATGAAATCTTCCGTCTTGGCTGCGCGCTGCGCCAATCCAAAGTGGGGGCGAGGTCACGAAGACGTGGGAGGCACCTGTCCTTTTTATGGGTAGGGCACTCACCTGACCTCTCGATGGACGTGGGAGGCACCTGTCATATTGATGGATGAGGCACGCACCTGTCCTCTTTATGGTTAGGGCACTCACCTGACCTCTCGATGGACTGGACACCCACCTGTCCTCTTGATGGATAGACCACGCACCTGTCCTCTTGATGGACGGGGCACGTACTTGAGACAAATTTCTGCACCTTCGCCTATAGCTAGCGCAATGGGTAAGGACGACCCGGGTTCGAACCTCGCTGAAGGCGAATATTTTTATTATTATTTTTTTTTAATAAGGTTTTAGCTCAATCGGGGCACGTGAAATCTAAAACTCGCGGGATTTTCAAATTTGAAAAAAAAACCTGTAATCTGATTGGCCGAAACTTTAAACGGTTCTAACTTCTTTATTATTCCACTTAGAGGGACGAATGAGGTAGCGTTAGATTCGGACGGATGAGCCCCATGAGTTGATGGTAAAAGTTAGATCCGGAAACGGACCGAACAGAAAATCCGGAATGCTTTGCCGCCGCCGCCGCCCCCTCCCCTTTCCCCTGGTTATAGAGAGGGAGGAGGAGGGAGAGTGAGAATTATATAAATACAAATTTATTTTTTTTTGTTTTCCTGAAACAAAGAACGAATTGGGGGGAAATCTGTGGGAATCGAACCCAGCATAACTGATTTCTCAGTCATACACTTGTAGATTTTTTCATCCCCACATCCAATCTTTATTTCAAACATCACATACAATACAAAATATAAAATATGACCAATAAATACAGGGCACGGAAGTCATGGATAGTTTATTCTGTAATGACCCTTCGTTTATGCATTGTTAGCGATAATCAAGATTTGCATTAAATAGAAACCTCGCGTTAAACGAGGAACGAGAGTATGGAATCGGAGCAAAGTCACTTGTTTCCGACGAAAACTTATTCTAAAATTCACGAGATGCCTCAGTATTCTCATGTGTCGACTGAAATACCGATAATCGTTATGTACCAATAAAACCGGTGAAGTTATAATGGTTCGTATCACTTCTGCAATCGCCTGCATCCGTTCTGTATTCAATTGTCCGATCGCGGTTTGTCTCTCCCGCACATCCATTAATCCCAATTGATGTAAAAACTCGAAATGTCTGTAACCAATGAGCGTTCCATATCGAAGTGAACTCAACTCTCGAAATATGACAGGTCCACACCCCTTCAAAATGAAGAATGATTTATTACACCTTTGCATATCTTTTATATATCTTCCTTGTAAGGTAGTAGGTCATCCATGAGATAGACCTCATCTCTGCAGCTTTCTTCCAAGTTTCTACTTCCCCCATTCTGTATTCCAAAGATAATCGTTGAGCCGTGTCCTTGATGAGTCGGTAAAACGAATCTTTTTCTAAAGCATTTCTTTTTAGAATGTACTCTACAAACTGTTGCATCATAATTTTTCGCATCTCTGGTAGGTTTTCGTTAAAGGCTAGGATGTTTGCCCTGTTTTCATTTTCTCCCATATCCACGTATTTCTCTATTGTGTTTTCCATTTTTGGCTTGATTTTTTCAATGACCTTGGGTAAAAATAATTTCTTCCATATGATATGGTCGGTGGTATCCTCTGTCTCTTCCAAACGAGGTCGCTTTATTCTCTACCTTCTTGACTTTTGAATCTCTCTTTTTGTTGATACCACGGTGGAGGATATTCGGTGTATAAAGACCCTCCAACTTGATGTTTCAGAGAATCGTCCTCATCCGTCGTTATCTCATCGTCATCTATCGTCTCTATACTGTTTTTTCTCTCCAAGACAGGCATTTCACCTATATTCTGCTCCATGAGGTCACGGTCGATTGAATTGAATTGTTTCTCTTTGTAGTCTGTTTTGTTCTGTTGTTCTAATATATTTGGTTTCAATCTTTCTTTTTCTGGGGTGTTGGCTTTCAAATCAATGAGCAAGTTCCATACGGTTGAGAGACTGCTGCTTCGTACACCTTCATCAACCTTTCAGGATTAGTTGGTTGCATTCTTCTGGCCAACAAATGAATCTGTTGACGATCAGCGGGATTGTTAAACAACAAGAGATAGTGACAGTTTAAGGCAATGTCTCTCGAAGCTTTTCCCTGCGGAAACAAATTTTGGGTGAGATACACCACGCTTAAATTACGATGATGGCTTCCCTTTGTAAACAATTTGGCGATCCTGTTATCGTTCTTTGCTTCGGTCATCACGTCATCCAAAATGACCATATTGTTTATTTTTGGGTCGAAAAAATAATCTTCTTCTATGTCGTCTGGAATGCCTTTAACAAACTCTACGATATCGGGTAGAATTGTTTTGATCTCTTCGTAAGCTGTTTGTTTTGTGAATAACAATAGACGATGCGTTGTGGAACGGGACGCATGTGGTCTTTCATGCGTGTCAATAAAATATTCAACCAGGTCGTTTTACCACCCATGGATGGTGCGGTGATCTGCATGGTGAACGGATGTCGAAATTGATAGTTCTCTGACAAGGTCTGCACGGGAGCGTGGTGTGCCCCGCCATGTATTTGATGCACGTGTCTCAGCATGTTGTCTTTCCTGGAAAATTGCTTACTGCATTCCGGACAATGATGCATGTCGACTCTACAAACTTGAAATGATGGTATTTTCTTGACGTTGTATATATATATATCCTTTCTGGTCCTCCTCACGCCTCCTTTTCTTCTTCTTCTCCTCCTCACTCCTTCCCTCCTCACTCCTCTCCTCCTCACTCCTTCCCTCCTCACCCTTCCCTCCTCCTCCTCACTCCTTCCCTCCTCACTCTTCCTCATACATCAACCTCCCTCTGTCTGTTCTTTCTTTTTCATTTGCTAAATTACTAAAATAATGACGTCCATTTGTCTTTACGGACTTTTGTTGGTGTCGGGTGTTCATTTGTACCGCTTCCCGTTTGAATCAGAGGAACTACGGGCTCCCCATTTTCTATTTTACGTTTGTATTCCGATTTGGCTCTTTCCAACGCACCTTCAATGGGTGACACTTGTTGACCTACAACGATTTTTTCGGGTTCTTTTTCGTATGACGGCACCGGTATCATGTACGATTTCATGCCACCTTTCCCCGATTGCCTTCCGCGGTATTGACTACGATCGATTTTCCCATCCATCAAATCTTTGAAAAACTTTCTCCATACTTCTGGATCTGACACATACATTGGTCCAAGTGACATTATTGAAATGGGTCTCTCTGACAGTTACCGATCGCTTCGAATGTTAGGTTCAAACTGATAAAGTTACGGTTCTTTTTTTAAATATATATAGCTTGACGAGCTATACATTGTAACTGAGACACATCTCTCGGCAAGCGTGCAAGATCATATCATCATCGGAGTTATAGCTCTAATCATCCAACATCATGTTTTAAGAATTTAAATTACATCTAAATGATGTCAACTAACATCTGACTAGATAGGTTTTCACCTTACTTTGTACAAGGAATGGTATGTTTGTTTTCAAATTAGACTACAATTTATAAATCTCACAAGTTTAATATTGACAAATATGTAAGCTGTGCAGTAATTTTGCCTGTGTGTTGCGCTGGTGGTATTATACAGCAGGGTTCTTTATTATACCACACTTACCATGACACAGGAACTCGTTTATTTTAAGTTCCCATCCAAAGAACCATGACTTTCATTTCGTAATGTCGAGTGCTTGACAAAAGCAGTCACTACCCACTTTCAAGACTTAGCAGGGGATCGAACCCTCCAACCTCCCAATTAGGAGCAAGCACTCTACAAAATGAGCTACCGCGGTGGTTAGAGACAATGAGACAATGAACAAATATTCTAAATTGCAAATGTCAATAAGCAACAAAATTAATATAGTTGATAATTTTTAATAATATAATTACTTTTTTTATACAAATATTAACTTTAAACATCTATCTTTTTATGAAAGAATGTAAATTTCGTATCTTTTGGCAACCTTCTTGCTTCCTTGATTGCAAGATAGACGTGGTTTGAAATATGTTGCATGTAATCCCATTGACTGAAACTGAGATGAATTCCATTCGTAGTCGATGTTTCACCTAAGAACTGTCTCAAATCAATCTGAACTGTTCCGTTACACATACACACACTAATTCGGAAATTCACCGGAAGTGGAAATGATCGAACATAATTACATCCTGTAAAATTATATGCTTCATCATTAGTGTCTGGCTTTAATAAATTATTTGCTATTACTCTACAATCCGAAGAATTTCTATTCTCTCCAGTAAATGGCATCTCAGAAAGAATGATCAAAGCCAATGTCATAGTCAATAAAGCAATTAATATCAAAATCCTGGAGCAATTCAGTGTCTGTATACGAAAACAATAACTTTCATACCAGTTCTCCACATTTGCATGCGTTTCAGCAGAAAGCCAGGCTGTTCTTTCCCCTTCCATGGTTTTTAATAATAGATTATGGTTTACAAATGTATGTATATAATACACCCCACATCATGACAGGTGCGCCCCTCATCCATTAATACGACAGGTGGCGAATCTCGCCTCCTCCTCCTCCTCTTCTTCCTTCTCCTCCTCCTCTTCTTCTTCCTCCTCCTCTCCCTCCTCCTCCCTCTCTATAACCAGGGGAAAGGGGAGGGGGCGGCGGCGGCAAAGCATTCCGGATTTTCTGTTCGGTCCGTTTCCGAATCTAACTTTTACCATCAACTCATGGGGCTCATCCGTCCTAACGCTACCTCATTCGTCCCTCTAAGTGGAATAATAAAGAAGTTAGAACCGTTTAAAGTTTCGGCCAATCAGATTACAGGTTTTTTTTCAAATTTGAAAATCCCGCGAGTTTTAGATTTCACGTGCCCCGATTGAGCTAAAACCTTATTAAAAAAAATAATAATAATAAAAATATTCGCCTTCAGCGAGGTTCGAACCCGGGTTGTCCTTACCCATTGCGCTAGCTATAGGCGAAGGTGCAGAAATTTGTCTCAAGTACGTGCCCCGTCCATCAAGAGGACAGGTGCGTGGTCTATCCATCAAGAGGACAGGTGGGTGTCCAGTCCATCGAGAGGTCAGGTGAGTGCCCTAACCATAAAGAGGACAGGTGCGTGCCTCATCCATCAAGAGGACAGGTGCCTCCCACGTCCATCGAGAAGTCAGGTGAGTGCCCTAACCATAAAGAGGACAGGTGCGTGCCTCATCCATCAAGAGGACAGGTGCCTCCCACGTCCATCGAGAGGTCAGGTGAGTGTCCCGTCCATCAAGAGCACAGGTGGGTGGTCTATCCATCATCATGATTGACAGGTGCCTCCCACGTCTTCGTGACCTCGCCGCCATTTTGGATTGGCGCAGCGCGCAGCCAAGACGGAAGATTTCATTGACATATTACTACTCATAGTAATCAGCAGTGGGGTGGGGGAAACATTTTATGACGTTAGCGTGAGATATCACTGTCCGATATTTTTAGCACTACATATCGATAAACCTAAAACATTATCTTTTTAACGAGCTATATGTATAAAAATGGGAATTATGATTTATTTAGAGAAAAATTGCAAAATACTAATTGGGCTCTTATAATGGACAATGATTTAGACACAATAGCACTTAAAATCATCGAAACTATTAAATCTGCAGCATTAATTAGTATTCCTAGCAAAGAAGTAACAATTCGCTCTCGTGACAAACCATGGATGCATAATAAATTAAGATCATTGATTCGTAAACGGAAAAGGTTTCACGAAAGAGCAAAGAAAAGTAACTCACCAATACATTGGGCTCAGTTTAGGAAATTACGAAATAAATGCAATAATTTAGTTAGACAGGCCAGAGAAAATAACTTTAACAAACTCAAAGCACAATTAAATAGTGGAAACATTGACGATAAGAATTGGTGGCAGGTATCTAAGTCTTTTCTTTTTATGAACAAACCCCTAACCATACCCCCTTTACTTGTTAATGATTCTGTTATTACTGATGACCAAGCTAAAGCTGAAGTTTTTAACGATTATTTTGTTAACCAAACTTACTTAAATGATCGATACTGATAAACGTCTTCCAACAATTAACGAATCTAATAATCTCATAGAAAATATTCACATTACACCTAAAGATATAGAAGATATTTTATTATCCCTAAATACATCCAAAGCTTCAGGTCCAGATTACATACAACCTTTACTTTTCAAGAAATCAGCTGATATACTATGTTATCCACTTTGTAATTATTTTAATCTATTGTTAGAAAACTCTAAATTCCCATCTTCATGGAAACTTGCAAATGTAACTCCAGTACATAAAAAAGACGATGCTAGTAACATCTGTAACTATAGACCCATCTCCCTGTTAAGTATTTTAGGTAAAGTATTCGAAAGATGCGTTTACAAGTATCTGAACAACTATCTGATAGAATATAATTTGATAACAGATTTTCAATCTGGATTTAGACAAGGGGATTCTGCAGTCAACCAACTATTGCATATAAGTAACGACATTGGCAAAGCATTAGACCAAGGAAAAGAAATAAGGCAGTTTTTTGTGACATAAGTAAAGCGTTTGACAGAGTTTGGCATCAAGGGTTACTGCATAAATTAAAGTCTATAGGTGTGGGGGGGGGGCAAGTTACTATTATGGTTTAAGAGTTATCTAGAAAATAGAACTCAAAAAGTTGTATTAAATAACGGTATTTCCTCTTCAGTAAAAGAACTTAAAGCAGGTGTCCCACAAGGTTATATTTTAGGGCCTCTATTGTTCACAATATTTATTAATGACATTGTTTTTTCTATACAAAGCAATATTCGTTTGTTTGCTGATGACACGTCCTTATATATAATAGTAGATAATCCAACTGATGCTTCTGACACAATCAACTCTGACTTACAGAAAATTGCTGATTGGGCTAACACGTGGCTAGTCTCCTTTAATCCAAATAAAACTGAATCCATGATCATATCAAGGAAAACTTCTATCCCATTCCACCCTATGCTTAACATGAACAACATCCCAATAACTGAAGTCGACAATCACAAACATTTAGGTATTTATTTTTCATCTGATGGTTCTTGGAATTTTCATATAAACACTATTAAATCTAAAGCAATTTGTAGACTTAATTTACTTAGAAAATTAAAATTTCAGCTAGATCGTCGGTCTCTCGAAAAAATGTACTTTACTTTCATTCGCCCATTATTAGAATACGCTGACATTATTTGGGATAATATGACAGAAGACTTAAAAGATCAAATCGAAAATATTAATTTAGATGCTGCTAGAATAATTACAGGAACTACCAAACTTGCTAGCAAAAATCTGCTTTATCGGGAAACTGGTTGGGAAACTCTTGATCAACGTAGAAAACAACACAGACTAATCCAATTTTATAAAATGTATCACGGTTTAACTCCTGACTATCTTAAAGACTTAATTACTTTTAGAAACGACGGATTACATTCATATTCTACCAGAAGTAGTCAAAATCTTAACACTGTTTTATGTAGGACAAATTTCTATTTTAAAAGCTTTTTACCACAAACTATTAGAGACTGGAATGAATTACCTATTGAAATAAGGAATGCTTCTATTACTATTTTTCGTAAATTTATTAATAATTCTGTTAACATACCTTGCTATTTTTTCTATGGTCAGAGGTTGAGCCAAATCTATCATACAAGGTTGAGACTTAAATGCAGTTCGCTTACACAAGACCTATACAACAAAAATTTAGTAACTGACCCAAAATGTTCATGTGGAGACATAGAAACAACAAAACATTACTTATTAGAATGCAAAAATTATGATCACATTAGATTTTTTAAATTAAAGTTAAACCGTATTATAGACACTGAGCTTTTACTTCATGGAGATTCAAACCTACCGGATGCTTCAAACATTGAAATCTTTAAAACAATTCAAAACTTTATTAACCTATCTAAGCGATTCTCAAACTAGAACAATATTTGTCAACTTACTATTTATTTGTATACTACTATAGGTAAACAACTTTGACCTGTCCGCTTGACCCTTCATTTAAATATTAATCATGAACCAAGTAATCTATGTATAGGGAGCATAGGTGCTTATATTGTATATATCTTGAGATATACTCACCTCTTTGAGTACACCTGTGTACTGTGTATGTATTAACTTGGATCTTAACACTACCCATGTATTGGGTGAATCCTCCTATATGAATATTCCTAATGAAAGGTCAAACGGACATGTCAGTGTTGTTTACCTATACCAGTGTGTATATCTTACATGTTACTTTCTCAATTAATTAAATATAAATATGTACTGTTGCTTATATTCAACATTTTATATCTAACTTGTACCTGGCTTTATCATAATATTTTCCTTTGTTTTGGCCATTCAGTTTGGAATTTTACAGTATCTAAGGAAACGGGTTAATATAAGCCATTCTGGCTTGTTCCTGAATCCTTTTCTATATTTCTATATGTTTGTATATTGAATTATATGTTATATATATTGTTTTTGGAGAATAAAATATTGTTTAAACTAACATAAGTCCCTAAATATGTACAAATGAAATTTAAAAAGGCCCTATTTTAACACACAATGAACCAACAAGTTCTGTATGCATATATGTTAGCTACAATAGTCTTTAAAAACATATTAATTTTTTGTTGTTGTTGGAAAGGTGCATTATACTCGCTGTTTAAAAATAAACATATAAATCCATGCCACAATTCTAAAGCAAAATAAAAAAAACTTTGAAACTGACAAAACACGTGAGATTCCACAAGGGAAACGAAGCCGGGTGCTCCGAAAGTTGAGCACCTCCTGTTTAGCCAGTTACACCCGCCACGTGTATCATACACTACGTAGAGACGTCGATAATTGTCGCTTAACGATAAAGTAAACGCTTGAGTTTAAAAATAGATTTTAATGTTAGTTGTTACTGCAGCTGATTGATGACTTATTTTATTTCTGTAGGCAATTCCACGGGATTGACGTGAAACTGAAAAATAGGCGGGACTGACTTATGACTGATCGGATGTTGCATTTCTAGGTCATGAGTTATTTCCTTTTAGATTCATGTATTTTTTTTCGATGGAATTAGCAATTTAATTCGTGAATGAATATTTAAAATATAAAAACTATATATGAAATGAATTTAGCAGTTTATTAGATTTGCCGGGTTATAAAATCTGGTTTATACTTTTATAACTATTAACCAGAAAAAACAATCAAATTCAAACTAGAAGCTATTTAAAAGGTTATGAATACCTAACGTCTATGTATTATAATTAAGTATTTGTAGCCGTTAATTATAAACTAGCTTAATCCCATAGTTCCATGTTCCTTTCACACAATTTTGATAACACGTGGCGGGTGTAGCTAGCTAAACTGGAGGTGCTTACCCTTCCGGAGTACCCGGTCTCACTTGTGAAAGTTTACGTGTCTAATTTGACTTGTCAGTTCCAAAGTTTTTACTTTACTTCTGGATTGTGATTTGGACATGGATTAGTATGTTTGTTTTTGATAAATTACCCGACCAAATGTGGGGTTTTATTTTCCGAATAGCGTTTCAATTTACTATTTATGCACCAGTATCACAATGAACATACCTTTTCTATCATCTAAATTAAGTTGGACTTACCAAATATTACCGCCGGTAGAACCAGCAAGATGAGAATTCGAAGATCCATTGTTGTACCTTTTAATAACCTTCAAGATGAAAGTAAAAACAGATTTTATTCCTACATGTATCGTGCTATAATGAAAAGTCCCTGTTCTATATCATTCCAATCACATTAATCTATTTTACAAGCAGTGGACCGGTAACAGAGTAATTTCTTATTATACATGTACTTGTTGACGTTTCTATAACTAGATTGTTTTTCTAGGGTTGGGTAGTTAGCCCAATGCCAAAAGTCCACTTTGGACTCTGGTGGGCCTGGGTTTTCTTTCTGGGACTTCCTTCCCGTAAATGATTGCAGTCCATGTGCTAACAGGCTTATCTACCTGGATTTTCTGTCTTGGTTTCTTCCATTTGCATTTGATTAACCACAATCTTTCTGCAAGGAAGCAAATCTATTGGCCCATAGCTGGGACAAGGTTGTCGAGGGCCAAGGCGTGTCCATACGCCGATGTGTCTGCACTCTGCACCTCTAGGGTCCTAGCTACTCCCACATCACTTGTGGATTTTCCCTTAAATCTTAGAATTTCAGTTACCGGATGTTGCCACGAGCATGCAATGCACGAGTCTAGGTAGTGTAGGCTATGTACTGACAAGGAAAGATTTACGAATTACCGAGATATGGATAGCTAGTGGCCAAAAAGCTACCAAGTTTGAAATTCTTAAATAGGTTTTACATCCCAGTCAAGAATATTTCACTTATATCGACAAGTCATAGGGTTTGATCTTTACAGTGCGCTCAGAACAATGTGCAGGGTGCAGGGGGTTCGTTAATGTGCAACACCTGTCGTGACGCAGGGAATCGGCTTAAAGGTCTCTTCCCAATGACCCTGTAACTTTCAATTCTAAAAACTGAGTGCTTGGCGAAAGAAAAGCCACTACCTATTTTTAAGTCTTGGTCAGACCCCGCCGGGGTTCGAACGACAAAATCCAACATACGAAGCAAGCTAGCGTAGTGGTTAAAAGCTGCCAAGAGATAGATAGCAGCTGCCAAAAGCTGTCGAGATACATTGTATAGCGAAAAAGTAAGCAATATATAATATGAGCTATTGATTCCGCACCAATCCGTTAGGAAAGTGTTAAACTTTCGACATGACTACATTGTACTTTCAAATATTTTAAAGTACGTTTTGTATGCTACGGAGTAAAAGAAAATTGAGAAACTTGTGAAATAAAGCATGAATGAATTATATTATAATAATCCCCCTTGGGAAATTTACCAATTATCAGAAATTGTGCCATTTTTTAAAATTAATTTTACGGCTGAATACAACAAGATTTTTTCATAAACATTGAAATCAATAACATCATCATATTAAATTTAAAAAAAAACTAAACTTTATGGTTCAAATTAAAAAAAAAATTGTATTTGTTAATAAGGTAAAATAAAGCAAACGGTGGAAATAAATTAGTTTATTTTAATGCATGAAAAATCATCATTTGTCATATAAATGGATGTTTTAAATTCCTTGCTAATATGGAATCAAATTTGATAACTTAGTGAAGCTACCAGTTCCAAAAAATCACGATGTCATGTTCAAATTGTATAAAATTATCTTTATATCTCAAAATGATTCATGAGATAAGTATACCTAACTAATCCGTGGAACTGTCAATTACAGTAGATATCGAATTAAACCTCATGTAACCCACATAACAAACAATAATAATGATATTAAAACAGAAATAAACAAAAGTTGATACACATCCAAATTTAAACATATTGATACCCCTTCCCAGATAGAGAGAGAGAGAGAGAGGGCGAAAGTTGATGCAGATATATGGTTGAACCATTTATAACCACGAGAGAGAGAGAGAGAGAGAGAGAGAGAGAGAGAGATGGCGAAAGTTGATGCCGATATATGGTTAAACCATTAATAACCACGAGAGAGAAAAACAGAGATGATACACGTATTTTAAAACTCTCACGGAGAAAGAGAGAGAAATAGGACAAATTACTTACCAGCAAACAACGGAGCGATACAGAGTTGTAAAGAAACCCTAACTTTATATACTCTGCATTTATGTTGACCATTGCATCACTGAAACATTAATTATTTAGATTGATAGATGATTAATTGTCTAATTAATCGCGGGAACATGAGTCCAATAACTAGTACTGTTGCTGAAACTTGTTGACAAATTTACTGATCAATTAATAACAGAGATTTTGATAAGGGACTTTAAACCTCCGTGTTCAAAAACTGAATTTTATTTTGAAAATTCGTGGTTGCGATGTTTTCTTTTCACTTACAATACTGTTCAACTTAACATGAAATCTTAATACACCTACACTACTGTATTTCCACAAATCCAGTGCACATTGAAAATGCAAGAATAAAGTCGTATTTTCCAACAAACTCACAAAAAATTGTCAAAGCTTATTACAAAATATACTGACCTTATAGGACAAAATATTTTTCATTCATGAAAAAGTGAACTTAATTTTGTATATAGAGCAAGTTTTAAACTTTTTAACAAAACAACAAATATGACTATGCCAAAATTATCCCTTCTGTACCTTCTTTAAACGTTATGTCATAATTGGAATAGTCCGAACAACAATGACCTACCTGTCCCTAAATGCCCTGATGTTACTTTGAATGAGGCCCAATTTGTGTATAAACTTGTTCAAATTTCCAAAATTTTCGCAATTTTTTATGTACAGGTTCAGTGAACAATAATGTTTTTAATTAAAAATATAATTTGGTTAGGTCAGTGCATTTTAAATGCATTTTATTGATAGTGTAATCAAAACATTTTCAATTAAAAGAAATAAATAATAAAAACCATGTGCACTCAATTTATGGAAATACAGTAATGATGTCTTTGATTTGTATTCTTGACTGTGTTTCTATCGCATCAGACATTTTTTCAGAGCATTCTTAAATTTTTAATATCAATTGTAATTCAATTTTGAAATTCAGGGATGCAGGGCTTGATTTTACATTAATATGTAAAAAAATCACTGCTAACTTCAAACGAAAAGTACAACCAATAGTAAAAACCATAGCGCGCGTACGTCCGCGCGTGTGTGTGTGGTGTGTGTGTGTGTGGTGAACACAAAAGAGATGGTAAAGATTATTTTTGTTTACTTTACAATCTTAATCATTTATATAAATAAAAAACATAAATAACTCTTATAATATGAATTCTGACACCAATTTTGGGGTTTTTGACATTAATTTTAAAGTTCAACTGAAATTAAACTAATGGGTCATAAATGTCCTGCAGTCCAATGTCATTCACAGCTGTATGATTTATAATAAATGCTTATTTAATGATAAATATTCAATTTAATTCAATCTTTATTTCCGTAAGTAATATACTTATTGTAACATGCTCATAACAACAACAAAAAAAAAAAAAAAAAATGCATACATGAAAACAATGAACAAGCAATACACTCAAGACAAATAAAGTAATAATACGGAGAAATCCTAACAGATTAAATTAATGCATTTTGATTATTTCTTAGTTTAAACACTCGGAATAAAAAATTACTTAAATTACATAATTGTTTAACATTATTAACAGACAACAGCTCGATTAGTTTAAAAGTACTGTATAGGGTTTTTGCCAGAAATTTGGTTTAATAAGTTGTTTGCGGATTGTGACGTAAACTGGACATACAAGTATAAAATGACATTTATCTTCGATGTTGGGGGATGGGCAGAACTAAAAAGTCGGTTATTCTTTCCTATACCGTGATACCTGCCGGATTCTATTGCCAATTGTAATTTAGACACATGAAATTCACCATTGAATTTAACAATAATCCAAGATTATTAAACTGATTCACAATATCTAATTTATGACCATCGCAAAAACAATATTCACAGTCTTTATTAACAAATCCAGCATTACGAAATACAACCACTTTTGTTTTAGGGATATTAACACTTAACCGCCATCGTTGAGTGTATACATGTAAGGTATCTAGGGTATTTTCTGTAAACCGCTCACACTTTCTGAAAAAGTACCATGTCATCAGCATACAAGTAAAAACTGGCTTGATTCTTGAAGCTCAACATAATCCACTTCATTAGATATAAATTCCATTTCAAAATCATTGACATAAATGGAAAAGAGTATAGGTGAAATTACATCACCCTGCATTAGACCAGTAATCTGAATAAAAACCATCAACAGTAACACAAGACTACATTCACATACATTGACTCTGAAACAGACAACAATTTACCCCTTATACCTATTTTGGACAATTTATAAAAGAACATAGTTCTATTAAAATAGTCAAACGCTCTAGAAAAATCTATAAAACAACAATATAACCTTTTTTCTCCACACAAATTTGACAATTAGTGAACGGAGAGCGGAGATCGCATCTCTAGTACCAAAGCCTGGGCGAAAACCAAATTGAGCAACAGTGAGGGTACCATTGTTCTCTGCCCTAATTAGTGATTATTTAGGACACTAGTGAATAGCTTTGTAAATTGCCTTTAACCTAATACCACGGTAATTATTAGGGTCATCAACACAGTCTTTTTTTAAAAAAATAGGAAATATAACAGCAGAAGACCGTGAACTAGGGAAAATCCAGATTCAAAAATATTGTTTAATAAAGTTTCAATGTTGGCGGCTACCGGTCTTGTGTACTTTAACAACACGCTTTCCTAAAACACAATTACGTGTAAATCACGTTTCACTAACATTATATAGTAATAATGACCACTTGATTTTATTTTACTTTTCGTTTAACGGTTTTTTTTTCAGATTAGTACACACACATGTTTAAAGCGCGAAAAATATATAATTGTCGTTTTGGCACTTTTCAAAGGCGCGACTTCATCAAATAGCTTAGTAGGTGTAAATACAAAGGGTTCTAGTTACGGAAGGTACATTGTGGATTATATAGCAAGTTATTTTAGGAGTTTGCCAAACTTGTTTTCCATCAATTTAATAGGTATAATGCGACAGATTATACATAGCAGGGATTCGTGTATAAATAGGCTAATACTGCACTTCATTAATCTGGTCTTTGGTTGATGTCAACCATGGCTTGCCTACGGTCTAGGCTACATCATCTTTGGATGTTTTTAAAAATATAATTTCTTAATATGCGATACGCTTAAACATTTATATTGACAGACTACATTAACACCTCAAACCAAACTACATGTATGGTAATTATTTGTTTTACATTATTACATTCTCAGAACTTTCTACCGAGTGATCTACTAGCTATATATAGTATCATGAGTATAACGCGCGCTTATCACAGTTCCCCCGACCCAGTTTCGAATCCATGACAGGTGTTTGTCAGTTTGCTTATCGAAGGTTTCTGGTTTTTTACCAGAACTGATCAGAATGAATCCTTACGGGCGTTATATTCGGTATAACCATACTCCAACTAATTCGTTTCTAATGTGTATGACGCTGAGTTGCCGATCCGATTTTTTTATTACTATTTTTACAATTTTTAGAGCACATAATTACCTTGAATAGTTCCATGTTCTGTTCATTCCCAATTTTGATTACACGTGGCGGTTGTATCTAGCTAAACAGGAGGTGCTAACCCTTCCGAAGAAACCGGCCTCACTTTCCAGTTTAACCGGAAATTCCAGCTTCATTATTTTGTTTTAGGATTGTGATTTGGTCATGTATGCTATGTTTGTTTTTTTTTTTACAAACATCCATGTTCTAGCCCTACTATACCTTAAATTTTCAAAGCCGTGAATCCAAAAAAATGGTGTAATTTGTTCAATTAATATCGAAAGGCCGCGCTCTAAAGGGATACCGGCTGCACATGCGCTGAAGATAGACACTTTAGTGGTTTATAGTACTAATCAAAAACACACATACCAATATATGTCCAAATCACAATCTGAAAGCAAAGTAAACTCTGAAACGGGCAAATAATGTCAAACACGTGAAGTTGGAACGGTTGTTCTGGAAGGATAAGCAACACCCTCTTGTTTAGATACCTACAACCTACACATGTTTTATAAAAACTGTGGATGAAAGGGACTTGTAACTATGTGACATAAACGTATCCAGGTCAAATTTTTGATACAGAGACGACATTCTTATCAACAATTAATATTGTTAGGGTAAGTTTGTACATCCCAAACCCCAACATAACAGAAGTCAAACAATAACTAAGAGACAAACCCGCGACATATAGTTCAATTTTACTACTTTATCTCGATTATTCTCGACGTCAGGGCAGAGTCGCCATCTTGAATTTTTTCTACTACGCAGTTTACAAACAAAATTAGTGTGGTTTTATTTAACCACGCTCTTTTTGAAACTTCAAACAAATCATCATAAAATCACTTGATTGCTCGGTTGAATTGATCTTGAGTTGTTTAAAATTATTCCTGAAGTCACGACAGAGATACCGTCATGATTGTTTTCACTACGCACTTTGTAAACAAAATTAGCATCTCCACGCTCTTTTGTAAGATTGAAAGTGCAGTTGACTATTTGCTTGAATTTTTCTACTACGCGGGTTGAAAACAAAACTAGCGGGAGTTTGTTTAAGCTTTTTTTTAATAAAACCAAACAAGTTACTACATCAACGATAAAGTGTCATATCTGCTAACTTTTGTACTGTAAACGTTGTTCAGTCATCCCCGACAGACTGTTTAGTAGAGTTGAAGAAGACGACCTTTATAACTTTAGGTGGTCATGCAAGGCATGTTAGGAAACATTACTTACATTAGGCAAAATCTCTGATAAGGTGGGACTCACAAAACTGGACAACAAACTGAAAAGATTTCAAATGGAGACAAAAAAATTAAAGATGGAGATGGAACAGATATAACATAGTCTAATGCAAGAATATAAAGAAAACATTACTGTAGACGAAAGAATAAATGAATTTAATTAGATGAGAGAAGATTCAGACACACCAACACTGAATTGTTTAATATGCCAAAAAAGCAAATAATGGGGAAAATCAACGACTAAACAAAAAGATTAAAAAGACATTACACAACTGGCCAACAATGCTGGTGTAACTT